>CM077579.1:44231926-44831926 GCA_039657325.1 Stephania cephalantha | reverse complement strand
AAAATTTATCATATGATAAAAAAGTTGATTATGAATATATGCTACAGTTTGTTTCTTTGAAAGATGTTTTATTAATGAAAATCCCGAAAAACAACCAATGTTTTTGGAAAACAAAACACCAAATATTTGTATTTGAACTGTTTAATTCCCAAATCTCAAGTTAGCAAGTTGCATGAAGTAAAATGCAATTAGATAACATCATTATATGTAAGCTACTGATGATCAGATGTTGCAATAAGAATGAGAATAATTCGACAACTTAATTTATCAAAGTCATTCGGAATTGCAGAATTGATTTTTATAGTTTTGCTTAAAGAAAAACACTCACATGCTCATATTTTCTTCTAGACCAATGCTAGGGACATTGTTGTAGCTTCCAAATTTTCTCGGTTGAATTAATTCCTCGGACTAGTAATTGTCCAGAAGGTATATTTTAAAATGCAGAAAAATATATTGCAATGGAGAACAAAGGGCCTAACCTAACTAAATTTACCAATGAATTAATTAAAGTGCTACATTCCAAATTAAGTAGTCTCCCATCCACGTACTTCCAATTCATATATTTAACTAACTTACAAATTTGACAGCTAGGAATCACAAGGAGAACATTAATTAAACATCATCCAATAAACATGCATAAATAGAAGCAAGTCTTAGGATTATTATAAATAGCAGTAATAATTAATGGTGAAACCCTCGCATGCATTGAATTTAAATAATAACAATTATAAAATGTTTAGAGCTAAACCTCCAGAATTGAGAATCATTTGAAGCAATCGAGCAATGGCTATAGTCATAAGCTGTAGCAGCTTTAGAGCTCCATTGATGAGCATCATCGATATAGGGCATGAAAATGTGTAAGCACGAATATATCAGGTTCATATTGGTATCATTGAGACTTGATGGACATTGAAGAGCAACAAGTGGGTTAGATTCTACTCGGTAGTTCTCACACGAGTAATTTTGGTCATTAATGACCTTCAGAAAGTTGGAATGGATTTCAACCGAGCATCAATATATGAAGATCAGTTGTCTGTATTATTCTTTGGAAGTCTTATTCACATTTTTCATTTCTGAGATCCATTATATGTATATCCTATAGTGTGAAGAGCAAAAACTATGACCAATCTAAATTTAAATTTAAAAAGCATGACATTAAAACTTAAAAGCAACTTAATGGTCTACCTTTTCAATAAGCAAACACTATGATACTCTAAGCACAAAGAATCGATGAATGGTACATGACTGAGGTATGCACACTGCAAGAAGGGATGATGGAGAAAGTGATCACTGTTAAAAACAATGATGGAAAATTTATTATATGATAAAACAATTGATTATAAATATATGCTACAATTTTAAACCTCCAATCTCAAGTTAGCAAGTTGCATGAAGTAAAATGCTATTGATGATGAGAAATCTGATGAAGCACAACAAACCTCTCTTTTATTTCTTGTGTTGGATGACTGAAGTTGGTTCATAAATTGTAAACTTTCTTTGAGGACATGACATTTTCCTTAGGCCGCCGCTAGGTCCGAAAGACAAAAATACCCGATCACATCCGCAATAAGAATTAGAAGAATACGACAACTTAATCTATCAAAGTCATCTAGAATTGCAGAATTGATTTTCTAGTTTTGTTTGAAGACTGACACTCACATGCTCAGATTCTTGTTGAGACCATTGCTCATGTTTGTAGCTTCCAGATTTTCTTGGTTGTGTTAATGTTCGGACTAGTAATTAATCGGGAGGCATATTTTGAAACACATAAATATATTGCAATGAAGAATAAAGGGCCTAATCTAACTAACTTTACCAATGAATTTAGACATGCATAAATTTATTTAAATTACTAATTTGATGGCTATGAATCGATCACAAGGAGGAGAATATTAATTAAACAACACACAAATTACACAATAAACATGCATAAATAGAAGCAAGTCTTAGGACAAATATATATATATATATATATATATATATAAAGGAGTAGCAGTAGTACTAGTAATAATAATTAATGGTGAAACCCTTGAATGCAGAGGATCAAATTTTGTCAATTCAAAAGGATGAGGCAGATCGAGGCTTGGCATCGACCCAATTAATCCCAATGACAAGTGCAATATGAAGGCGCTTCTTCGATCTCGAATATGTGAACGTTGATTTCACTATTAATTTGACAAGTAATTTAATCACAAGAAGAATATCAAACATGATAATACACACAGTACAGATGAGATAAGAGGAAAAACAAGTACCGCAAAGTATCATGAATATGAATAGCAAAGAAGAAGAGAAGTCAATCAAACGCGGCGCGGGCGTTGTCATCACGAGTAGTAGCGTTGCAATACTTGTTTTCCTCTCGCCAATCCAATGTATAGTTGATTAGTTGTGACTCGTGAGTAGAAAACATAGAGCTACACATATAAAGTAGAAGATGAATGACCGATGATTTCGGAACTCGTTGTTGTTGTTGTTGTTGTTGTTGTTGATTGTGAGTAGTCCCGATAGTGATCATGGATGAGCACCTTATCAATATCTTTGTCGTGGTCATCATCAATAAGCACTTGGAATACTTGTTTTCGTCTGCCAATCCAATATATAATTGATTGATTGTGTAATTAAATGAACAAGGGAAGAAATAAATGAAAAACACATACACATAAGTAGAAGTAGAAGTAGAAGTGATGGATGGATGACCTGGTTTCTGAAGTTGTTGTTGAGTCTTCGTGAATGAGCTTCTTATCAATACGTTTGAGAAAGGATGGACCTCGAAGAGCAACAAGTGCGTCCAATTCCTCCTTTGGTATTACCACCCCTGGACATCCTCTGATCCTCAAATACTGGAGAGACGTGAGATGTCGCAGTCCTTGGAACACAAATTTCAATTTAGGGCATTCAGAAATGCTCAAGTCCTTGAGAGAAGTCATGAGCTCCAACTGTGGCATCGACACTAACTCACTGCATTCCCTGATGCTTAGGGCTTCAAGGTAGATAAGTTGTGGGACAGAAACCAGTTCCTTACAATCATAAACATCCAGTGACTTTAAGGTCACGAGGTTTCCCAATTCTTTAGGTAAACCCTTCAGCCTATAACAATTCATAATCTTCAAGTATTGAAGAGCAGGAGGGCATTCTTCTTTGTGTCTCCAATTCAACACCCATTCCTCTACATACTTTATATCAATTAATTGGATGGTCCTGAGTCTTGGAAATGAGGAGGAGGAATGGGGATCCCTCATCTCCATCCATTCCGGAAACCTCCTCCCTTTATACCAATGAATGCTTAACGATTCAATGTTGGAGGGAGGCTTCAGAATTCGCAACGCTTGCTCATTTATGCTTGATACATCATCATCACAAAAGAAAGAGAATTGAATTTTTAGCGTTGAAAGATTAGTTTTATTAGTCAATACCTCCTCCTCCTCCCCATCACGAAGAGCTGCAACATCTTCTTTGCTCAAACCCTTTATTCTTATTAGTAGTGATCCACCGAGGAGACTCAAACCTCTCAACCCTTCAATATTCTCACTTTCTTCACTTCCCCACACCCACAGCCACAAGCTCAACTTCTCCAACTGACTTAATCCTTGTCCTATCCCACTTGGCATGCCCCTTAATCTCCAAAGAATCCTCATTCTCCAACCGCTTGAGGCCGCACAACTTACTTGTGCTCGAGGCGAGTTATGAGTTCACTACACCCATTCAATTTCAAAGTCTCTAATTTTGTAAGATTGCCAAGTGACTCGGCAATACTTTGAGACCTTCATTCTCGAGAGAGGTTTAAGTGCCTTAATTGCTCCAAGTTTCCTACCGAATCTGGAATTATTTCCATGTCTATGCCATTCCTACTTAAATCTAAGAATTGCAAATTTTTCATACCACGAAATGATTCACCATGCAACGATGAAAGGCCACAATCTCTTAGGTTTAAATATCTTAGATGTTTCAACTTATCACCAAATGACAAAGGCAAAGATATTTCAGCATTCCAACTTTCAACCCTTAACACCCTTAAGTTTTTTAGATCAGAAATTACAGAAATAACATGTGAAGCAAACATTCCCCTGTCTTCATTTGAAAATAAAAAAAATGTGCGCAAGTGGCGTTGATGGGATGAAAGAAATCGATCAATACTAGAAACATTTACTGAAGACAACTCTGATGATGATGGCAAGAGAATTATCGAAACATGACGAGGCCTAATTTCATCATCTTGAATGCTACTATTAATAATATTCCTTGACATGCCAACCTCAAAGAGTGAATATTCACTCTTCATGACTGCAGATGCAAGATCATGCATGAGGTCGTGAATTTTCACTGTTTTAGTTTTCCCATCCTTATTCTTTTTTATATCCTGGAAAAATGAATGTAATAGCAATTCCCCAAAGACATTTTCTCCGACTACTTCTGGTTCCATTCTTTCAAACTGTAGAAGGTCATTTGCCATCCATAAATGCACAAGCTCTTCTTTGCTCATTTCGTAATCTTTTGGAAAAAGGGAACAATAAGCAAAGGATTGCCTTGCACGTGGCGACAAATTGTTGTAGCTCAATCTTAAGACTGGCAAAATCTTGGGAAGTTGACGACTACTACCTTCCTCTTCATCTAGCTCCCAGATCTCACTGTCCCTAACTTGTTCCCATTGTTTTTCCTCTTCTTTGAAGCGCACCAAACTTCCTAGAGCTTTAGCAGCAAGTGGTAAGCCTCTACACTTACTTACTATTTCTCGGCCAATTGTTACTAAGTTCGGTTTTTCAAACTCTTTCCCAACATCAAAGGCATAAGATCTAAACAAGGACCAACAATTATCCAATGACAAACCCCCTAAGTGATACGGTTCGGATATTGTTTTTGTTATAGATGCTACTGTTTTTAAACGAGTGGTCACAATAACCGAACTACCTTTGGCCCCAGAGGTTAAAGAATTCTTTAACCTGTTCCACTCATCTTGTTTCTCACACCAAACATCATCTAACACCAACAAGAATTTCTTTCCCTTTAGATTTTCCTTAACACCGTTTTGTATGGCATCTAAGTTATTATTGCCAGAGGGCCTCTTAGTCACGACCTCAAAAATTTCCTCTAGCAATCTTTTGACGTTAAAATCATCGGAAACACAAATCCAGATTTTTACATCAAAGTGTTTTTGCATCCTATCGTCATTATAGACTAGTTGAGCAACCAATCCCAACTATTGGACAGACAAAGATTCCATGTTCGCTACTAGTGTTTTCTAGCAACATTTTTACTATGTTTTCTTTATCGGTATCCCTGCCATACACTTGAGGCTCTGTTGAAGTAGAGCTAGTTACTCTACCGGAGCTAGTGGATTGAGGAGGGACAACTGAACCCTCCACATCCACTGACTTCTTTATCAAAGAAAAATCAGACATTTCCTTGGCAATCCCATCAAACCTTTCTCTAATCTCTTTTATTTGCTTAGCCAACTTGTAACGAAACACTAGTCGCTTCATTGGCTTCAAGTTGATAAAAGACATGAAAGAACTCCATACCAGATGGGCGCGATAATTAGTACCAGTAGCATCTGATTGTGCAGGTTGATGGCGAATGCGATTAGTTTCAGCGATTGCCCAATCATCCAATACGTCTTGTGCGTCATAAGTAGCATGTTTGAGCCTCGCCAACCACTTTCGAATAGCTTCGCTCTTGATTTGTTTGACTTCAGCATCTACAAGCACTTCGCGTAGTGGTGATAAGGTTGCAGAGAGCTTCCTTATATCGGCTTTGAATCCCCACACTAGATCGAGCTCCCTTTGGATTATGGATTTGAGGTTCTCAAAGAGTAGCCCAACAACAGCTTCAAGAACTACTTCAGCCATTTGATAGATGGTAACTGGAAATGCAACTAGCTGTGAGGAATGGAAGTGTTTGGTTTGTGAGAGAGAATGTGATTTGTGCAAATTGCAGAGCTCCCTCCCTTTATATCTTAATTATATGCATGGTTTTTGTTCCTTTATTATTAGCTTGGCCACAAAGCAATTAAAGTTGATGCCACCAACTTTATTCCTTGATGATTGATTAAGTTGCGTATTCTTTTCTCTAGGATTAATTCCTGCATGCATGGAGTAGAAGTTCGTCCAAAAGAATTAATTAAAATGTTATGCTCTCTGTCCAAAAGCACTTCAACAAGAATAAGTGAGGACCGCTTTTTTGAGAAAGCAAATTAATAATCATGTTAATTAAGGATCTTCGGGAACCGGCCGCATCTCATATGAAGCTCGACAATACCCGAGCATAGTTTAGTTAGTGCTAGCTAGGAAACTAAAATGTGACTATGAGAGATTCATGTCTTCCCTTACATAAAGCATTCTAAGAAAAGAAAAAGACATTTTCACGAGTTATCACTATGCCCTTTTCATTTTAGAAGACATGCTAACTGCTAAGTATGGTTATTTTGATGAATGGAAATTAGAGATTAAGTTGTGTGCAAATGTGGTTAATTTCCATTAAATCAAGCACAGTAAAAAAGAAAAGGTGATTACATAACCTAAAATATGTAAATAGTAAATAACGTACCTTTAGTTGTATAAAGTATCCCCAAATCTCTCTCCTCTCACCCACAAGTAGAGCACTCTATTTCCACCAAAAAACAGAACAAAATCGTTGTGGAGAGAAGGGTTGTAGGTGGCGGAGGAGTGGTGGCGCCGCCGTGATGGTGGTGGCGGCGGTGGTTTTGGAGAAGAAATAATGGTAAGTGGGGGAGTCTGGACTCTCCTTCTTTACTTTCGAGAAGTAAGAAATGCTTTACAATCCCAACTTCCCAAGCGTCCAATGGTTTTACGACCATGAGATTCCCTAATCCAAGAGTCGAGGACCCCCCATCTCTGCAGCCTGCATCCAATCCGGGCTGAAAGCTTCCTCTAATGAAAGCTCAATTCATTCTCTTTAGTGGCTTAAAGTTGTCAGAACAACAATAATTATGCTCAATGCATGTACATATTTGTAAAACGCTCCATTCACTGCATGAAAAATAACAACAAAGCAAGCAAAAATAAATGAACACACAAAATTGTTATCGCAGTTCGGACCTCCCGCCCTACGTCTACAGGGCTATGCCCAAGTGTAGAATCCACTAAAAAAAAGTGATGTATAGATTTATGCAAAGTTCCTAACTAGTGACCCCTCATCTAGCTAGTGAAATCCATCACCAACCTTTGCTACACTACCCACTTCCCTTACAACCGATCCTACACAATACACAAGTCCCCGTGGTGCCTGAGATCCCCTCGGCTAAGTCTCCTTAGCTTAGTGTGTGTAAATAAAAAATAGCTATCTCTCGAAAAAACTCTATCTTTAATAAGAAGATCATGCGAGGACTTTCTTGTATAAGTTTTTTTTCCTTGCATATCTTTAATCAAATGAGGTGGCGAATATTTAATTTCTTTCTTTCTTCGTTGTTGGAAGGAATAACACGCCTTGATTTTCTTGTGAGTTGTCAAACGAATATCCCTCTTTGCAGGACATGCATATGTTGGTTGTCAAAGATATCTTGTCCAGCTGTAAGTGAATCTGTTGAAAATATTTGCTAAGATTATGGAATGAGTTATGTACGTACAAACAAGTTTGTAGATACAAACCAAGTCTTCCTGCATACAACTCACCAGATTTAATTTAAATCATATCATAAGTATTGGTTGAACAAATAATGACAATAAATGTTTTACCTTATCATAATCGTTTAAAGTTTCTATGAAGTGTACTTACTACACTAGAGACGACCTTCTTGAAGAATTTGAAATCATCCCATCTTAATAGTGGTAGCTTACACCATTCAGCATTGGTGACGGAGTGGTAAAAACTTGGCATGTGGATTTCTTTAAGAGAAGGAGGTCGCGTGTTCGAGTCCTTGCATCAACAATGAAACCATTTCTTGGTGGACTCTCATGGTCAATGGGTTTGTTGGGACCGACTTGACATTATGGGATTAGTCGTACCCAAAGGGTGCAAGACAAAAAAGGAAGGACAAAGAACTTCCAGACTTAGGAAGATTGATTACCTTTTAAATTTGAATGGCTAGCTCATGAGCTTTTCCTTTGGATGTCCTTGTTATGCCTTGAAATTATTCCATGACTGGCACTTTGTCTCAGATGAAGAATATAATATAACAATGTATTGGTTATACAATTTTAAGTAACAATTGAATGACTGATAATACATTAAAGATGATGAGAGATTTAGTGTAGTACCTCCCCAAGAGACACAAAAGTTCACTAGTCAAATGTCGCGATAAGAGTACTGACTACTGAACCTTACACGTGCATCTGCTTTGCAAGTCTGCATACATAGTTTCATCACATCGTAAGGAAATGATAAAAATACACAATAATAATATAACATAATGAAAATAAATGACAGTCAGGATTTTCTACTGACCACCTTTCTCACTTCGTACTCCAAATCGTATTCATATTTCACCTGAAATTAGCAATTTAAAAACCAAGAATCGTGGTAAATAACAAAAGGATTGAAGCCCCTTACGTCACGTCATACATTGAACATCATGGATATGGGGCACAAAAATGTGTAAACAAATTTAGAGTTAATACTCGAGGGACATGTTTAAACGCCTACTTATTTTAATCAAATGATTAACTAGTTAGTAGAAGACACGATACCATATAGACATATAAGACGTCGAAGATTTCATTTCATTTCTAGAACCTGCCAAAAATTCATTATATATGAAAATCATACACTTAAAAACAAAGAAATGTGTGCATTATAACAAAAGCAAATTAATCAACTACCATTCCATTAAGCTAATACAATGATACTCTCAACAAACCTGGTAACTCGTGTTGTTTTAGGAAGCATCAAGAGTTAGAGCAATTTGAATTGATGAAGTTTCAAGTTGATAGTCCCTGCCAGAAATGGTGATGGAAAGATATAATTTATATGATACAATTGTTGATTGTAATATGCAATATTTTGCTTATTTGAAATATGATTTTATTCAAAGAAACAAAAACAACTAAAGTTTCCTACTGATTTATTTATTTCTTGTTATCTGCATGAATATTGACTGATTTATTTATTTTGAAATGTTGTTTAGTATCCTACTGGCGTTACTTACCTGGGCTCGTTATTCTTGTGTTTAACTGAATGCAGATCCACAATCGAGTAAGGGAAAGGGGTCAGTACTAGGAGATCTATTGTGAGGAATTTGGAGCGGTCTTTCCTCACATTTTTGTGTAGGTTTTGTATTATTTAGGTATATTGTTTTGACACATGAGATATATGGGTTTTGTGAGATATTTACATTGAGTACATACGGGGTTTCCACACTCAGGATGTCCTAACTGATTTTTGTAGAGTTGTTTAGATTTGTTTAAGTTGAAATCGCATCCGCATAAATTTTGATAACATACAAATTTGAATAACTCACTAAAAATGTAATGATAAATTGTTAGGAAGGCTGACTAGGCTTGCGTTGATGTCGCGAGAATTGACTCGGGGTACATGTAAGTCTAGGTCGGGCGGGGCCCAGTTTAGGTTGTGGAACTGGGGCCGTCACAAGTGTGATTTACAAAATTCGATCAATGTTTTCACTCGCGAACTACTTAACTTCAACTGCGTAACCATCCTACGATAATTAAATGTTGAGATGTTAAAATACTAAAAGAAAGTAAACCATTGTTATTATAAAGTTTTCTAACATTTAATAGCACAGTCAAAGAATTTAGTTCAGTCATTTTGTTTTAGCTTGACATAGAAGCCTCTAATAAAGGGTGACATGTCTAGCAAGTAAAAAACTGGGGAGGGACATCAATATTGCAGAGTTGACATATGTAAATAAATTATAATTATTGCCTATGAGTGTGCTGAAGAAAACTCTCACAGCCTCATGAAGAGTATCACTCCCTAAAATAAATACACAATAATATTGGATTTTGTTGAACAAGTCCTTAATTTATTTCCTTTTTTTATGAAAGAATATTTCATTTATACCATCTCGCCGTTACAGGTGCGTGTCTTTACTGAGTTAATTGTAATATCGTATATTTGTTAGTACGAAATCCAAATCTTTTTAACCACTCACATCTTTACAAAATTTTATAAACGAAGAGCACATTAATTTTAACATAATTTTTTCCATACCTAAGAATCAAGCTATTTGTTGTCGATACCTGAACTTTTTCTTGGTATTACCAAGTATAACAAATTGACCTTTTCTTTTTGATAATTAATAACCACAAACCAATTTATGAATTTATATGATCTCACTAGCTTCTTATGACAAGTATTTTTACGACATGATTTGTTGGGGTTTATTGATGCATGTAAAGATACATGTGTACACATCCTAAGTCCTGCCACATAATTCAATAGACATAAACAATTACAATGTAAGAGGTTGGCCTTATTTTTATTTTATATAATCCTTTTTTATATACTACATTACTATATACTTAGGCCTCATCGTTTCATTTGAATAAGAAACTTTACAGATAGCATAGTTTCAATATTTTGTGGGAAATACCACACTTCCAGTCAAGTTGTCCATTTGTCAAACAGTTAGACAAAAGCATTGTTTATGAAATAGATATGACGTGAATTGCCAAAAATTAAAGTATAAGAAGGTAATGTGTTCGACTACCATTGAAGTCAAAAGAAAAATAAAAAAATTGATCAGATTAATAAAATCAACTAGTGAACTGTACCATTAAAATGCATGAGAGTAATATAATATTTGGATATCTCTAGATTCAATCCATGTAAAGTAAAAAGAATATGCAGTGGTTCATTTAATTGACTGCCTTCAACATTTACTCATACATACCAAATTCTTTGTCCTCTTGGATTATCTTACTAAAAGCAAAGACCCAAACTTACAAAAAGTATTAAATGTGAGATCAATAAAGTCAATATATAAAAATGAGCTGTAGGAAACATTTGTTCTATGTGGTGAAGGTTTTGTCTAAATAAGTGCTCTAGTCTCACATCTCTCACTCACATAAATGGGGTCTGTTGTAGGAAAAAAAAAAAAAAAAAAAACTTCCCTATAAATTTTCTCTCAACTTACACCCTTGGAGGCGAGCTAACTCTCTCAATTTTCCTAGGGGTTATTTCTCCGGGCTCGTAGACACAATTACTTCTAATTAATTTCATAATTGTTACCACATATATCTTTTATTTAAAGAGTATTCATGTTAATTTTAATATTTTATTATTTTTAGATTTGTAACTTTAAAATCGAATCAAATATGAAAATATAATCTCGTCCATGAGTTAACTCCCATGTGAAAAAATTTTCCTGTAAATTTACAAAAATAAATCAAACGAGGCATAAGACCTATGAGACTCATCTTAGGTAGTAATAATGTAGTAGTCATTATAATAACTCGATGACACTGCAACAAAAATACACGCTTCAAAAACCATCTCTAACTTGCCACGTGCTATATTTTTCATAAGCAAAAAAGATAACGTACTTTTCAACTCAATTCTTGACACCCATTAGATCATCCACCGAGATACTCATCAACCGTTGATCTGCACAAATTGAACTTACATCAAGGACATACTTATTCACAACAATACGACACTCCCTTTTCACCAAAGCCACCAAAGCGAGTTCTTCATTTTTGTTTGGGCGTTTTTGTGGATTGTTGTTGAGAAGTGTTTCTAAGTAGGAAAGTTTTGATCTTGATTGTGTTGGAGTCGCGAGGAGCGGTGGGGATTAGGTTAGATGTGGTTTTGTGGGATGGTACGTGGAGGTTTTGGTGAAGAATGGGAGTTTTTTAGGTGATTTGGTTATGTTTAGATGTTATGTCTTATGGGTTTGGATGATTCTCGCGTATGATTGTGATATGAGGAAGTATTGGTTTAGGGTTTTGATGTTTTGGTATTTCGCACTAACAATGCTATGCCGTACTTGTGTAGTTGTTTATTTTCTTCACTAGAAAACTTGATTCAATAGAAATTGAAGAAATTTATTGAGTGGTGAGTAAACCGAAGTAAACTCGGAATGCATTAATTATGATGGATTAAATGGTTTGGAAAAGCTCACCACTAATTGCACTAAATTGAACTTAGCTGACCCAACTAATTTGTAGGTTTTGATATTTGTATGAAAATTTGTTTTCCATATGAAAACTCTGACTAAATAGAAATTGAAAAAATTCGACGAGGGGTAGGCTGTAGCTAACTTGGGACGCATTGATTAGGAAGGGTTTAATGAACTTGAAACGCATACCATTAGTTGCACTAAATCGAGAGCGATGGAAGAGTTTGATCCATGTAGCCTGACGACCCAATTAATTGGTTTCCATATGGTTTCCATATGGTGAAATATTTTGTTGGGTCTCTTTAAATTAATATCGTTGTTTTCCTCTTTTCTGATTGATCACATTGCGCCATGTGAAATACTAATCTAATTACATTTGTCTTGTTCCTTGGTTGCGTTGTAAAGCTTTTACGCGAAAGAATTGAATTATTTTTTTCTTAATTTTAGGTGAAGTTGGCAGATCCAGATGTTGTGTCAAATCCAAGTGAATACCAAAAGCTTGCGAAATCTATGGCTGAGCTTGATGAGGTACTTGACGAACAATTAGACCTCTTATGAAACTTCTTAATCTCTCTATCTCTGTCCATCCCTTTGAATTAGAGAATATAATTATTTGGCAGGTAGTTTCAACCTATGGGGAATTCAAGGACTGTGAGAAGCAATTAGAAGAAACAAAAGGTTGGTTGATGAAACATTTAAATTTCAAAATCATATATAATCTCTCAAGAGGGCCTGCAAAATAATGTTTTTTTTTTTTTTTTTTTAATTGCTACTTCTTTCTTTATGACAGATTTAGCCAAAGATAGTGGTGGTGACGAAGATATGGCAGAAATGATAGCTTCTGAAATTAGTGCATTGACCAATCAACTAGAAAAGCTGGAGGATAAATTGAAGGTTTGATGTGCTTTTTCATGAATTAAGCCACCTCATTATTTTATTTTTTTACTGGTATGCTTTAGGACTCTTCGTTTGTGCTTAGTTTCTCAATTAGTTGTGTTGTACCAGTTTTCCATCATAGATGGAGCCTATCTTTCATATTTGGATTAAAATGTTTGGAAAATATTCCTTTCCGTTATCCTATAGTGTCACGACTCACGACTCACATTCCTTACATTGTCTGTAATCAAGTCTGTTCGTCTGCCTCTTTTAGTTACTCAGGCAGCTTCGACAGTTACTTGAGCGAAGTTGAACACAGAGGAACAACAATGAATAAATATACGTGTTTTACTTAAACTAGTGTGAGTTTGGTTTAAGGATGTCTCAGGTACAATGCTTAAGGTGATGCACTGTAATTAATGCAGAGGTCAATTCTGTTGGAATCTAGTCTATATTAATGCTAGCCATTTGTAAACTCTTGCTCTATTAATTATGAACTTGGATGGTGCAATCTTCAACGTCCAGTCAGCCCCGACTCCCCTTTCTTTCACTATTTTTTTTTTCAGTAGCTTAGGAGAATAATGCTTCGGAAATATTTTTTCCTATCACAATATCGTTTTCCCAACTGAATCTTGGAGACCATCGGCTAGAGAAAGAGTGTTTGTTAGTTTGTCTCTCCTCCTTTGTATCTCTATGTAAACATTGACTATTTTGCTACTATTTCCCTTCCTTTCTTTGTTGCCTTTCACTAAAATACTTGCTTACCACCATGCACTTTAACTGACCGGTACTCTTGCTTCCTAGTGATCCACTTGATGCAAGGAACATCTTGCTTGAAGGTAGATGATTTTTTTTTTCCATCTTGGCTGATCTAGCTAGTTGGGAAATCTGTTTATTAAATTTGTTCTTTTTTAATTATTTTATTTTCCATAGAAACGCCAGCAACGTAGAACACAATAACTCTACCTATGTTTTACATAGCCTCTGTAAAATCTGGATGAAGGAGGTTTGTGTCAGGTTAACAGCCTGTGGAGAACTTTGCATTAGGTTACCAACTACTGTTATTTCTGTGGGAAATCAAATATAAAATGCTATCTGTTAGTGTCTGGTTGTCATGTTCTTGAATACCTAAACGTTAAATCCTTTGTCTGTCTCTATTTCCTATCTAGAAATTACTATTTCCTCTTATCTTTATCTGTTTTTTTTTTTAAATTAATTTTCATGTTGCTATTTATTATGGACTCGACTCTATAGAAACTGTAAAAATTCGACGAGGTAGGGGCAGACCAAAGTTAACATGGGATGCATTAATTAGGAGGGATTTGAATGGTTTGAAAAGCTCACCATCAATTGCACTTAATCAAGCACAATGGAAAAGTTTGATCCATGTAACCGACCCCAAGTTAATTTGGGACTGAGGCTATGTTGTTGTATTTACCATGGACTCAGAATCTTAAGTTGTCATATAATATAAGACATGATTGGGGTTCTTTCTTGTTGAAGATCTACTTGCCATTCATATGTCCTGTTGACTTGTAGAATTAGTTATCCTCATTCATTCAATGAAAAAAATCATTAACTGTAGAAAAAAGACAAGCTGCTTTGATTTATCAAAAGAAATTAGATAAGTTGAACTTGGACCAAGGAAGAAGGATGACAATATGATGAATTCTTGGGAGGGGGAAAAGACAAGCTATTGAATTGTATTAGTAATTTTTGACTGGCAAATAATTGATGGGAAAACTATTAAAACATATATCTGTAGCTACTATCTACGATGTCGGAAAAGTAATTCATCAATTCTTTAGCTAGTTCTATCATGTCTGTGGAGCAGAAGAGTCTTATCCATGTAGAGGTCCTTAACTAATTTGAGATTGAGGCTTTTATTGTTGTTTCCCATGCTATTTTTTGTTAGTCAACTCTAAAAGGTATGACAGTCACCTAAATTGATTAGTTTATTGAACATGAAGGCATCTCAACTACTGTTTATTGTGGCATATATCTATGTTTTTGAAATGCAACAGAGAACTAGCAAGTAGCCAGTTCTCAGCAGTGTAGGTCCACACTTGGTTTTGGTGTAAATTTCTAATATTAATTTTTGTTATATATTACTTCATGTTAACTGCCAGAATGATAATCTATACCTTTAGAACTTAATCTTCATGGCAATTAGTGACGCTTCATCCTTTGTTGGTGATGGTGGTAGTTTCCAACTTATGCCACTTTTTTCTCTATCGTTATGAAGTAAAGGTTGATGTACATTATGCTATGTACCATTATACCTATTTTTTGTTTCTTACGATGGCTTTCTTTTGGTCTTTTTATGGAAAAATATTTGAACCAGAATAAGCTGCCTGATCTTTAAAAGCAAATGTTTTATTGTAATACAAATATAGTAATGTTGCTTAGTTGTCCTTTGCAGTGAGAGCAGGTACCGGGGGGGATGAAGCTGGTCTTTGGGCTGGTGATCTTGTAGGTACACGTTTATCTTATCCCTCATAGTATCTGTGTGAGATCTGATCTTTTACTATTTATAAATGTTGCATTTGTATGTTGATTTTGGTTTTCTGGTATATGTATGCCAAATTGCACTTAATCGAGCACAATGGAAGAGTTTGATCCATGTAGCCGACTCCAATTAATTCGGGACTGAGGCTATGTTATTGTATGAAAAATTTCATTTTTGGTGAAGGGAGTGGCCAAAAAGGACAGCAAGGAATTCATTCTCCAACACTAGTCAATCTAGCCCCTAAATATTTCTGAATCTTATGTCTATATAAGTCTTTTCAATGGATTTTCAATAGAAGGCCTTGGCAAAGATAGTGAAGTTTTTTTGTCTCTCTTTAGTTGGACATTTTCCTATTACAGCTGATACTGTAATTTTTTACTTCCCAAATAAGATATATTCGTTTAGAATGACAATAATATCATCAAAATGCCAAGGTTAGGTACGTTTGATGCATTAGTGACTTCATGTCTTGGATCCTTTGAATGGGATCTTGTTAAAACTCAAAATTAGGTGATGATCAAATCCTGGTTAGTTACTAAAATAATGGCAGAAACCTGATTGCTTATTGACTATATTGTGGTATATTTGAAAACATCAAATTTATGGTGATTGCAAAATTATGGCAAGCTGCTGCACTCTTGATTCAAAATTTTGATTTTCAAGAAGTAAAGGTGCCCATTAAGAAGATGATGTTAAAAGGTGGATGGATTTTCAGATTAGAGAGGACCTAATATTAAAGGCTATAATATTCTGACAATTAAATAAAGTGGTAAACTGACGCAAGTATGTAAAAACAACTCCTTTGCTTGGGCCACTTTGGTCATAAAGGGAAATGGAAGGACCCCAAACAACAAGTGTCTATGCATTATCTGAAAAAAAATAAATAAAAATAAATTAGGAAGCATGGCTTTACAAACATCAAAATACAACATATACATGACTTTATCTGTTAAGCGTAAAGGGAGATGGGTGGTCAACCATCTTTTGCTGCTAGTACTGGTGGTTCTTGTACATGTAAACTGATACTTGTAGTTATTTCTCTTCACGTTGTACTTTTTGATATTTGATTTTGCCTTTGTTTATAATCAACATTATTTCAAGAACGACCGTGAAGTGTGTTTGTTGATGCTTTATAAACTGGTATTTTCAGTTGTATGTAGACTCAAATCTTCTCATTGTTATCCAAGATGCCTGATGCTTTGTCTTAAAGATGTGGGGCGTGCTGGAATTATTTAATACCTATTTCTAACATAACTTTCTATTAATTTTTTAAGGTTCGTCGTATCGAGGTATAGTGAACGCAACTCTTGGAAGTACACCCCAGTTTCATCTTCAGAGGTATTAAACTCACCAAGTGTATGATGGCTTATTTTATTTCTTTATTGATGCTGCTGACTGGCTTTAAATTCAATTCTCAGGGAGAAAGGTGGATTCAAAACATTTGTTATGGAAATCAAAGGAAACCATGTATATAGCAAATTGAAATATGAGTCTGGTGTTCATCGTGTTCCCAGACAGCGGCACAAGGTCGTGTGCACACCTCAACTGCGACTATAGGTATTATGTCAGAGGTGAAAAATGCAACTTTTTTGTTTTATTATGTAATTTGTTTGTTTAGATCTTTTATGTTGCTTTAAATGATGACCATGGATTTCAACTGCAAATTTCATGCCTCTGCAAAGCCATATTTTCTTTTTAAAATAAATTGTATAATGTATACATCTCCATAACTTCCTTTTTCTTCAATATTTAGTTTAGTTGTATAAAATGATGATCTCTTGATATGGCTTTGGTGACAACCCTTCATGGCTCCCTTTTCTTTTTCGTTTTCTTTTTTAAGGCAAAATATACATAAACTAGTCGATAACCCACGCACGGGCAAGATCGAGTGTCAATAATCTATATATTAGATAAAAATAAATTTAATTGTTAAAAAAGAACACTTATTATGTACTTTTACATGGACTTGAATATAAGAATTATATCATCCAATTCCTTGTAAATAAAATGGGAATACGCAAATAAAAAAATTATCAAATTTTATGTATGTGTTGAAGCAGGAAGATATCCTTTCGAAATTAATTCGGTGAGGAAAATAAAAATTAAAAAAATAACTTACTATGTAATCTCGATGGACTCATAGCTAAGAACAATATCATTTAATTTCTCTTTGAAAAAATGAATTTTTCTTTATATACGTTGTAGGAGTGCAATTATGTCAAGTTTTTTTGAAGGTCAAGTAAAAATTTCTACGCTATTATTTATTTATTTTTCTTAAAATAATAGCTATTGTTTTTTTTTTTTTTCTAAAATAGTGCTATCATATTTTTTTGATTCTTTTGCATAGATAATCGCTATCGAAACTCATATACGGATGGAAACAGGTGGGATACCAACAAACTTTTCTCTATTCATAGCCGTTCTTAGCGTTCTATGATACTAATGCTCATACTCATCCCACCACAAAATTATATATCTTCTCCATCCATATTTGTTTTATGATATTAATGTCCAACCTGTATCATCCAAAGCCTAATTTTAAATGCATATGAGTACTAGCACCCAATCTTAACCCCTTGTTATAATTACCAAACTCTTTTAGGACTCACATAACTTTCCCTACCCATAACAATTTATAATATCAATACTCATATCAATTCCAAACTCGATTATCATATGCATATGAATATCCGTACCCAACTCTGACACTATCTAAATTACTCGCGGGTGCTTCAAACTACATTTTTCTTTGTGGACATAAAAGGAACAACCTATAAAATAGAATTGAAGATAGAGAATGATAAATATAATAATAAAATGGCTAAAAACAGAAATTTCCATCTAAAAAAAATCTCAAAATAACTGAAAAAAATATAAACAATTCGGAATAAATAGGCGCACAAGTAATTGGTAAAAAACAAATACATAAAAATAAAAAAATAGTTGGCATCCCATGAATCGCGAACGTGCAAAACCGAGTATCAATATATTAGATAAAATGAATTTGATGACAAAAAAAAAGTGAGAGTTATAAGAAAAACTTATATATTATCTAATATTCGATGTACTTGAAAACCAAGAACATATGCATATTAGATTACGACTCAAAAAAACTTGGAGCCAAGAACAACATTATCTAATTTCCTCATAAAAAACTTGAAAATCATCTAATCTCCTTGTAAAATAATTTGTAGTGTTGTTAATTTATTATTTAGGTGCATGTTACAACTTGTGTTACAATAGGAGTTCATATATATATGTACTATGCGATCAAAGGGACGTTCTTGTTTGGTTACGAAAAATGTTACAATTTTTTAATCTAATTTTAATAATCGGTTAACGTGGGACATAATTGTGTTGCAATTACACTAAAACAAAAACACGTATTTTACTTCTTCTTTAAAAAAAAAAAGAAAAAGAAAAACATGTATATAACAAAAAAACACAAACGTGCATTTTCTTGAGAAAAAAAACACATAAACAATAGCCCAAAAAAAGGTAAAATTCAAAAAAAAAGAAGTAAGTATGCCATGTACACCACATGTCATCACCATAGAGCTCCTCACGAAGGTCATCACTTGTGTTATAATAGGAGTTCATATATATATGTACTATGCGATCAAAGGGACGTTTTTGTTTGATTATAAAAAACGTTACAATTTTTTAATCTAATTTTAATAATCGGTTAATGTGCGACATAATTTTGTTGCCATTACACTAAAACAAAACTCACCATCAATTGCACTTAATTGAGCACAATGGAAAAGTTTGATCCATGTAGTGACCCTAATTAATTTGGGATCGAGGTTATGTTGTTGTTGTTGTTATTGTTCACTAAAACAAAACTTGTATTTAACTTCTTCTTAGAAAAAGAAAAACATGTATATAACAAAAAAACACAAACACGTATTTTCTTGAGAAAAAAACACCTAAAAAGTAGTGCATAAAAAATAGTAAGTATGCCATGTGTCATCACCATAGAGCTCCTCACATAAGATCTTCCTTTATATATATAAAAAACTAATTTATACCCCTCAAACTTGCACATGGAGTGACTTGAACTTTCAACTTCATGTGTGTGATGGTCGCATACCAAAACATTGGAGTTGAGTTGCACTTGCTTGATGGCAAACACTAAATATATAAATAATGAATGTACTAATCATACATTCATACTCCATACTTCGAGAAAAGGTTTCCACTTATGATTTATGACACATGGTTCAACTTGAAAGGTTGGATGGAAATAAATTTATAATTATAGGGCCAATATCGTATATAACTTCCCTATCATTTGAGCTAAACGGTGATATTGTTTCTACCTTTTCTTGTTTATGGATATAATTTTTTTGGTCCAAAATTTGTGTAAGGACCTAATAAATATTTTTTTTTTAGAAATTTATTACATTCTATATATTTAGTTCATACTTAACCCTTTCAGTTATGAGCATTATTTTTATGTGACTTGGAACCTATACAATTATCATAACATGCATCTTGTGCTTGTTGATACTTGAATTGGTTTTGGCGAATGCAAGATTGAGCATACGATTGTTTATGTTTTGGTACTGTTTGTATACGAGCATATTAGTAACCTTAGTGTTTATTTATTTATTTATTTATTTATTTTGGGCTTCTTTAGTTTCGGAATGCACGATTGTTTCTTAGTTTGGAGTTTATGCTGCATAGATATGTCGACCCACTCAAACACATTTTCGTGCTTTTGCTCTTTAGTTATAAGTTCTATATTATTGCCATGGTGGTTGAGTATTGTTTGTTTTCTCCTCTTCATGCCTGTGCTTCCTCCTCATGCTGTGTATTGTTTCAGGCTGATGAAGTTGAAGTGGTGATTGATCCGAAAGATATAGAACTTACTACTGCAAGGTCTGGAGGTGCTGGAGGTAAATGGATTAGTTATTCTCCATACTGCCTTGCAGCTATGATTTATTCAGCCTATAAGAGGTAAAGTCATCTCATTCAAAATCCTTGTGTATCTGAACAATGTTTTTTGACTGCCAAATTGCCAATTGAATGTCTCACGGTTTTTTAGACATGGACTTTAATAAGATAGCTTGAATTATATGGAGTAAGGTATCTGTACTTGAAAACATTGGATTTACGTAATAGCACAAAAAACTTTGAAAATATTGGATTTACATAATGGAACAAAAAAATTCTCAACCCATCCAGTTAGAAAACTATACATAATTGAAATTGAAGAAATCGACGCTACAACGGTAGACCTAAGATAGCTTAGGATGCATTAATTAAGAATGATTTTAAAGGTGATGAAAGCACTCCATTAAGTACATTCAAGCGAGTGGAGTGAAGAATTTTAAGACATATAGTGACCCCAACTAATTGCGATTGAGGCTTTGTTGCTGTTGTTGTTCCTATGTCAAACTGGATATATCCGAATTAATTCCAAATTCCAAGTTACGTATGTAGTTTTGGTCCTTGGCCTAGTAATTAATTGTCCACTTCACGAGCATATCCTAGTAATACAATTATTCACCTTTCACCATTAAGGTTAAACATCGAATGCTTCTACGAGGAGAATTAACATGGCGGGGAAGATCAAAATCTTATTTTTGGGTATGCAATAAATGAATGAGGTGGTTTTATGCAAGGGAGGTTTATGCAGGACGGATGGCGTGACAACCAAGACTCCAAGACTAGAGTAGAAAATAGGACCTCAACCCGATGTTCACAATGGAACAATGAACTTTGATATCAAGAAACCTTGACCCAATGCTATCAAAGTAGAGTATGAACCTTGGTATGGATAGGACCTCGACCCCTTGAACACAAAAGCCTCAAGAAACCTTGGTATAAAATTTCAATCCCTAGGAAATAATGTTCCGACAACCAAGACTCCAAGACTAGAGTAGAAAATAGGACCTCAACCCAATGTTCACAATGGATTTATCAAATTGTAATTTTATCAAACCATTTATCTGCAAATGCTGAATCGATTTGGTCCACCTTTGGATTTTCACGATCTTTGAACTTCCATTTATAGATCATATCAGAGGTGGCTAAAAAACATGGACAATACCAAGGAATCTGTTGTTGATAATTTAATACAAGAGATGTCTCTGGTTGTCCGGTGCAGTAAATGGGATATACGGAAAACCTTGACTATAGTGGGAATAGTTCTCAAAATGGTAGTTGGTCATGACCGTATCATACTTATATTTTGATGGCAGTTAAAATCCAAGATGATTTGAGTGTGGGGCAGGCTTCTTGTAAGGAGGTATTTAGTAATTCTATTTTGTGGATTGTGTGGGTGGTGGAAACCATTTATGCGAGGAAAAAAAAAATCTGTATTAAGATGTCATGGGGTATGTGGAATCTTTCAATGCAATATATCAAGGTATTGGTTTCTGGTTTTTGTTACGTTAGTCTTTTTTCTATAAATGATGCATTTCCTCCTTGTTACAGGTATGAGATTAAAGTAAAGGAGCAGCAAGAAATGATAAGGAATCAGCGGAAATCACAGGTCATCATCATTAACATTGTTGTTATTCTCATTTGTTTTAGAAATAGAAGATGTCGACGTGGTGATTATTTTGGATTCTTAAAGTACTGGCTTCACAGCCCATAAAATCTGTCTAATAATCCCTATATTATGGAAAATATGAATCACATTCAACCATCAGCAGAGAGAATAACTTAATTAGGTGGAGTGGACAGTGCCATGGCTGAGGTGAACTTCCTTTGTTGAATCACAACTATGTTCATAATTGCTAAGTGAACCTAACAAAGTAACAATTGTACCAGGACATGTAGATTGCTATCTGTGTGAGTGTGCGCGAAGGCGAGTAATGATTAGATATGTAAATTATAAAACAAATCGATAGTTTAGAATTAGATTTTGAATTGTAATTTGCTAATTGTTTGCTGGTGAATCTTTTGTTTATGAATATTTAATTTTAAGAGTTACTGCCATATCGGGAATCCTTGCAAGGTTTTAAGGCTTTTTTCCTTGATTAGTACATTTGGGAGTAAAAATTATCAACCAAACACACCCACCAAACTATTTACAAAACTAACACACTTGTAGCCACGTCGGCGCTTCAATCACGCGCCACGTCGGCAAGCACGTCAAATTTTTTTTTTTTTTTTTTCCGTCAAAGTGAAGATGTGACCTCGGGTCACGATTTCACTTTTTAATGGAAATCGTGACCCGAGCTCACGATTTCCTTATGTTGAAATAAGGAAATCGTGAGCTCGGGTCACGATTTCCATTAAAGTGAAATCGTGACCCGAGGTCACGACTTCACTTGAACAAACAAAGAACCGGATCTCGAGATCCGGTTTTTCTTACTTGCCTCCTTCTTCCTTCAACTCCCCCAACGATCCCTTCCTTCAACTCCGGCAGCTCCACTTTTCATTCCCTCAACTCCACTAGATTGGCTCCATTGGTGCATAGCTTATCTCCATCGTCAACTTCAAATCCGAACCGCAACCCACCCGAACTCAACAACGCTGTAAGATCAGTTTTTTGGAGATTTTGTGTGTTTATGCTTCATGTGGTTCATGTTATGTTGTATGTTAAATGTGTTGTTACTATTTTTGTCTCCGGGGCTGTTTTTGTTTGTTTGTTTTTTTTGGATCCGGGGCTGTTTTTTTGTTTATATCCGGTTTATATATATTTTTTTGCCAATTAGTTGATGTGAGTTATATCAGGGAATTTTAGTTTTTTTTCCAATTACTTGATGTTAATTCTATACACCTTGTGGGCGCCAATAAGTGCAATTTTTTAATTAAATAGATAGAATGTTTGATTTTAATATAGTACAATGTATACATTAATTAGTGTCGATATATGTCATTGACCCATATTGAGATGTAAAACATGTGGGGAACCCAAGGGGGGAGTATAAATTGTTTGATTTGGGGTGTAGGGGGGTATGGTATTAATTAAGCAAAAAATCCCATATACATGTCAATACTTTAGTAGAAAAATTTGGAAGAACATTAGGCGTGCGCTTAAGAGATGAGACATTGGTGGTGGTAACTATCTAAGGTTGCTTTAGGGGTCTGTTATATTATAAGCTAGCTAGGGAAGTTGTTTATAATATATAATAGTTATATGCATATTATAGTTTCTTTGTTGCGAGAATAAGGTACTTAATTTCATCACTAGGCTTTTTAGTTACCATATATATATATATATATATAAAATGTAACTATACCACTACACCAATTCTATTAGGGTGCCTAAGCAATTCTATTAAGGTCATATTTATTTGAATTATTTCTATAATGATTAATTGTATATGAGTGATTGGATGATTGCGAGATTTATATCGCATAGTCGTAACTTTAATTAGAAGGTCTTTATCATCACTTAGTAACAATTATATTCTACATATATAGATTGAAGAATGGTTGATCGAAGAGTATCATTGTTGTGTTATATGAATGGAGACATTGTTGATGGACCATCATGGATTTTACGGGTTGCTGTGAGTAGGCTTCATTTCAATTGATTGGCATCTAATCACTGCCCTTGTAGAGAGGTGGAGGCCGGAAACTCACACGTTCCATTTCCCCGTCGGCGAGATGACTATAACCCTCCAAGATGTACAAATCATATTGGGGTTGCCGGTCGATGGATTACCAATTACTGGCCGCGTCGACCAAGATTACGATGCCTTGTGCTTGACACAACTCGGATTCCCTTTCCCCGAAAATAACAGGACTGGAGGGCGGATTCAAATTCGCCAACTTTCAAGGTGGTTTCCAAACCTCCCTGACAATGCTAATGAAGTGGAAGTGCAACGCTATGCGAGAGCATACATCCTGCAACTTCTAGGGGGAACACTATTTGCAGACAAGTCGAACAACCTCGTTCACATCACATATTTGCAATTTTTGGAAGATTTCGAGGCTACTGGACAAGACGCTGATTGGGGTAGTGCAACTCGCTCACTTATACTGAGACAATTATGTCTTGCAAAGTGACATTGATGGAGCCGAGATAGCAGGTCCGGTCATCTTATTGCAATTATGGGCATGGGATAGGTTGCCGTTTCTTGCACCAATAATGGGTAACGTTCTTCGAGACGACATATTACAAAACGAAGAATTATTTCCACCTCCTCCATTTGGTCATAGGTAATTACTATTTTCTCACATTATAATTTCAATTTCTTCATATCTATGTACATGTGCCGACATACATGCATTGCGTGATTTTTTTTCATTTGTGAAGGTGGAAACATGCTTTGGAGACAACGGGAACATCAATGCACGTACTGACAAAGTACAGAGAAATGATTGACATGCAAGCACCCGATGAAGTAAGAGATATACATAATTACTTCTCCACGTAGTGCTTTTGGAAACATCTAAAATGCATTTCTTATTCATTTCAAAATGTTTTTGTTGACTACAGGTAATATGAGAACCGTATCCGAGGCGGTGATAATGGCCCTACTGCATCTTGTAGCGGTGGTCGTGCTATTTGGCGAACGAGGGCACCTTTGATTTTCTTCGTGTAGTCGAAATGTATCATCCCGATAGAGTCATGCGTCAATTCGGTCTCGGACAAATGATACCACCTTTACAGAGCACAAACATTCAAACTACATAAGATTGACTTGAGAGGAAGACGGATAAGGATTGGAGCGCGAACATAGTGCTTATGTCTCGCATGTGGAACGAACGTGCCTCCAATATTGCAACCGATGAAAGCTTAGAGGAGCCAATGGACTTTTACAACCCGTATATGCTATGGTATCGTCGCATTACACGACGATTCATGTCTCCCCGTGGAGCTATTCTTGAGGCCTTGGTAAGTACAATTTGATTTTTTTCGAGTCATGAATCCTTGCCAAATAGTTGTTTTCCTTGTACTTTCGCATAAAACTTCATCAATATTTCATATGTAGGCACATGGCATTACTTCAATTCATCGGTTGACCGGGTGATGATGTATCTATTGCACGTATTAGAGATGTATTTGCATCGACTTTGACTCAAAGTAGACACGCCGATTATCGGATGCATAATATGCCCAGTTCATTTCAAGCTTCTCATCATTCTTCCCATGCTTGATACACCTTCGAGGCATGACACTCCATGTATACTCCATCAGTGCCTCTCAACGAGTTTGGGACTCCACATACTCCTTCAGTTCCTCCCAACATGACATTCGAGGCTATGGAAGCCTTTCCATTTGACACGGCACCTACATCTTCGCGCCATTTTCATGCAAGTCCAATAATGATGAATTTATCTGGGAGTACAAGTACTCATGATAGCGGAATGCGGGACAACGATGATATTCAACCGAAGATGGTCAAAATCCGTCTGATGTGGGTCATTCGGATATTCCACTTGCGTTAAACCGTAATGTCCGAGTCGTCAAGAGAACACGGTGTGGGACTGGAAGTCATTATTTGGGGTCAGACTAGGACTTTTTCTATACTGTTATAAGACATTTTCTCCTTATTCATTTTTCCTTTGTAGTTGATCACCTACCAAATTCTTCATTTATATCAATTCAACTTTCAAGTTCTTTATTTTTTACGAGTTTTGACTTATTTTTCCTTGATGTGTTCAACCTCTTGTATTGAAACTTTGTGTATGCTTTTATGTGTATGACAAAGGTACTAAAATTTTTGGATTCTCACTGATCTCCTCTCATGAATCATAAATAGCTTTGTCATCATATTTCATGAATTAGTAGAGTGGGAGCACAAGAGCAAATTGGAAGGGAAAATGCATGCTTGTGGACATGATGCACATGTGGCCTTGCTCCTTGGGGCTGCAAGGAGTAACATATAGCATAAGAAACACATTGCAAATTAAATTTACAAAGTGAAGTGATCAAACAAGTCTGCAATGATTCAAAAATTTTTTTTTTTTCTCGAACGAAGTCGTGACTTGCAGTCACGACTTCCATCCACTGGAAAACGTGACTTAAGGTCACGTTTTCCAGTGACCAAAACAACCAATTGACGTGGTGCGTGATGTGGCGCCGACGTGGCTACACGTGTGTTAGATGGGGAAATAGTTTGGTGGGTGTGTTGGGTTGATAATTTTTACACCTAAACGTACTAATCATGGAAAAAAGCCAAGGTTTTAAGCTTCCAAATAGTAATTGATTGTATTTTATTTTTACATATTTTCTAGAAAATGACAGGTTGGTACTGGTGCTCGTGCGGAAAAGATCCGGACGTACAATTATAAGGTACATTCTTAGCATCGTTCACTTTTGTTAAGCGTCCACAATGTTTGCCAACTCTTATTAAATCCATTGGACACATTGAACTACAAAATAAAAAAGACACAAAACCCTTTGGAGTGTGGTCCTTGATCGTACTTCAAAGGGACGGTGCTTGACGCCAACTAGTTTGATGGATGTCGGGTTTTCATATCACTATGCTTTTTTTTTTTGAGTAACCGTGGGTATCCCGACACTTTGTCTGTCTAGTCCCAAGGGCTCTGGGATTGCGAAACGAGACCACCAGTGGCCCGATGTTTGCCTGTCGTGGGGAATCAAACCCGAGGTCGTGCGCCCCCACACAACCTCGTCCTCGCCTTTACCACTAGGACACACCCGTTGGGGTTATATGACCATGCTTTTCGTTTTCTCAAACTTGCAATGTTTTGTTTTAATTATGGCAGGACAATAGAGTTACAGATCATAGATTGAAGATGAACTTCGAATTGACATCCTTCCTTGATGGAGATATAGAGACTGCAGTTCAGGTATGGTGCCAATAGCATTTGGTGCATTTAAGTAACCAGTACGTCTACATTGTACTCGGAAAGAACGAAAAAAAAAGTACTTCCTTTCAAAAGGGTTAATAAAAAAATATTCAAAGTATCTTCTTCCTCCACGCTGCCTTTAGTTTTTTTTTTAGAACTGCATGTGAAGAAAATAAAGAAATGGCTAATTTTCAGTGGCATATTAGTTGGTTGCAAGTTTGTCGTCCTTTGACGCTACTTAGGAAATGGCGGATGCGACAGAACGCTTCACGAACTGTTGGTGAGGAAAGATTAAACTATTGAAATTCTAAAATCATTGTAACATGCTTGAACAAGAAACTTGATAGTTCTGTACTTGTGTTTTTCTTGCTGAATTTCAGTTTGATCCCTTGCAGGTTGTACATCCCAGAATGAACTCACAGATCTCGCAGGTTGTACATCAAGGACCTTTAGAAAAAAGAATTGAACCTCAACTGAGGCATCAAAATATGCAAATCAGTTGTCTGTATTATGCTTGAAAATTTGTATTCATGTTTTTCATTTCCGAGATTAGCTTACTGACCGAGAACTGCGATGAATATATTATGAGATGAACTGTAATTCAAAAAACAAAATCAATAGTAAGCTCAATTTGCAAGTTTTTTATTTGATGGTGTCAATGCTTTAAAATTTCAAAAAAGATTTTGATTCTCTGTAAACTGAAAATGATGAACTGCTGATAGAAATGAATATTGATTAGACTCAACATAATGAACAGATGACAGATGCATGAAGTGCAGAATTTAAGATGATTTCTTCTCTATAAAGGGTCATCAGATAACACAATTCTTGTATCATTTGAAAAGAAAGCAGTTACAAGATTCTAATGCACATTATCCTTGTGAAAACTGTTGTTGTCTGTACATTTATGACCATAGAATTTCATGCAAGACGGGACCAGAATTACATATACTCTGTAATGTCAATTGGCGTCCGAAAAACATAATGAATGAGCATGCAATCACATAGCACATACCTGCAAATGAGGAAAACCAATCATCAAATTAGTCACTGCGGTTCGATATCACTAATGCTAATGCATATTAAAAATGAACACCAGATTCAAATGAATCATGGGATCACTAAACTTACTGAGCAAATAATACCAAGAAAATATGTGCGTAGCAAGCTCTTGAAATCTTCAAATCCGTGCCAATATAATCAGAAGTTTCCTGTTAAAAAAAAGAGAGGACAAAGTCAAAACAACAACCATCAACAAAAGGAAATGAAGATAATGTAATTGACTACAATGCTACATAAAGTTTCAGCTATCAATGCCATGGACAAGGTGCATCACATAGTCAATGAAAAGTAAAGATTACCAGCATCGCGCATTAATTCAATTCGACTATTGATTCTAATCAGCTTGTTCATCATATTTATTTTTCCCAAAAAATCGTAGCAAAATGTTTGAAGAGAATCTTACACGGATGAACTTTGAAATGAGATTAAATGACTTACCTTCCAATGAATTCATTGCTGACGAGAGATTTCTAACTCAGCAAGGACATTCAAGAGCTCTAAAAGGACAATAAAGGACAGTTAGGATTTTATACAGACCATTTTTCTCACGTCGTACTCCGAATGTATTCATATTCCAACTGAAATTAGCAATTAAAAAACCAGGAATCATGGTAAATAACAAAATGATTAAAGCCCCTTACGTCGCGGCATACATTGAATTTACATAATAGCAATTATAGCATGAATAAAATGTTAGAGCTAAACCTTCATGGTTGAGAATCATTTGAAGCAATCGAGCAATGGCTATAGTCACAAGCTGTAGCAGCTTTTGAGCTCCATCGATGAGCATCATGGATATAGGGCATGAAAATGTATAAGCATATTGAAAGTTAGTACTCAAGGGATATGCTTAAACTCCTGCTTATTTTAATCAAAGGATTAACAAGTTAGTAGAAGGCTCAATACCGTAGATACATGTTTAACTGTTGAAGATTTCATTTCATTTCTAGAACCTGCCAAAAACTCATTATCAAAAGCAACTAAGGTTTCCAAGAACCAGAAACTAAAACGTTTGAACAATTCAATCTGTAACCTCAACTTAGCGGGTTGTGTTAACTAAAATGCCAAGAAATAATATAATTCTACGTCATCTAGTAATTCTGCTCTTCTGTCTTTCTTCCCTTCCTTTGTAACATCATTGTTTCAACTTTCAAGAGACATGAAAAGTTGCCAAAGACATGCCACTGATAAGACAAAAATTAATATCCATTGTTATTCTGATTAAAAAGTTTAATTACAATTCAAAAAAGATGGACACGGAAGAGCGACAAGTGATGGATAATAGCCTGATTTCCAAATATATCAGCTTCGTAGATCAGTATCATTGCGACTTAATGGACACCAAAGAGCAATGAGTTCGATTCTACTCTGCAGTTCTCACGAGTTATTTATCATTAATGACCTTTAAAAAGAAGGAATGAATTTCAATCAAGCATCGACATGAAGATCAGTTGTCTGTATTATGCTTTAGAATTCTTTTTTATATTTCATTTCTGAGATCCATTATAAGTCTAGCCTACAGTGTGAAGACCAAAAACTATGACCAATATATACTGAGATAAACTAGAATTTGAAAAGCATGACGCTAAAAGCAACTTAATGATCTACCCTCTCAATAAGCTAACACCATAATACTCTTAGCACATAGCCTCTAACTTGTGTGATAAGTGACATGGAAAGCGTCGAGAGTTACCAATTAGGACTGATGAATGGTGTGTGACTGGGGAAAGAAGTATGCACACTGTAAGAAGGAAGGGATGAACGGCAAAGTGATAGTCGTCTCTGGCAAAAACGATGATGAAAAAATTTTATTATATGATAAACAGTTGATAATAAATATGTGCTACAGTTTTTTCTTTGAAAAATGTTTTTTCACTAAAAGCCCAGAAAACAACCAATGGTTTCGGTAAACAAGAGACTAGATATTTGTATTTGAACTGTTAAATTGCAAAATCTCAAGTTAGCAAGTTGCATGAAGTAAAATGCAACTAGATAATATCAGTATACGTAAGCTACTGATGATCAGATGTTGCAATAAGAATGAGAATAATTCGACAATGTAATTTATTAAAGTCATTCAGGATTGCAGAATTGATTTTTTTAGTTTTGCTTAAAGAAAAACACTCACATGCTCAGATTTTCTTCGAGACCAATGCTAGGGACGCTGTTGTAGCTTCCAGATTTTCTCGGTTGAATTAATTCCTCATACTAGTAATTGTCCAAAAAGTATATTTTAAAATGCAGAAAAATATATAGCAATGGAGAACAAAGGGCTTAACCAAACTAAATTTACTAATGAATTAATTAAAGTGCTATATTCCGAATTAAGTAGTCTCCCATCCACATGTACTTCCAATTCATATATTTAACTAACTTACAAATTTGACAGCTAGGAATCACAAGGAGAACATTAATTAAACATCATACAATAAACATGCATAAACTGAAGCAAGTCTCAAGATTATTATAAATAGCAGTAATAATTAATGGTGAAACCCTCGCATGCATTTAATTTAAATAATAGCAATTATAAAATGTTTAGAGCTAAACCTCTAGAATTGAGAATCATTTGAAGCAATCGAGCAATGGCTCTAGTCATAAGTTGTAGCAGCTTTAGAGCTCCATTGATGAGCATCATTGATATACAAAAACAACCTAGCCTCAGTCCCAAATTAACTGGGGTTGGCTACATGGATCAAACTTTTCCATTGTGCTCGATTAAGTGCAATTGATGGTGAGCTTTTCAAACCATTCAAATCCTTCCTAATTAATGTATCCTATGTTAACTTTGGTCTGCCCCTAACTCGTCGAATTTCTACAGTTTCTATTGAGTCAAGTTTTCTAGTTGGGTCATTTGTAGGCCGTCTTTGCAAGTGACAAAACCACCTCAACCGCCCTTCCCTAATCTTTGTATCAATTGGTGCTACTCCTACTTGTCTTTGAATTTCTATATTTCTTATTCTATCTTTACGAGTTTTGTCACACATCCACCTAAGCATCCTCATTTATGCTACGTTCATTTTATGTAATTGTTGTTGTTTTACTGCCCAACATTTACTTCCATAAAGCATAGCTGACCTAATTGCGGTCCTATAAAATTTTCCTTTTAACTTAGTAGGAACATTTCGATTACAAATCACCCCTGTTGCACTCTGCCATTTCTTCCATCCAGCTTGAATTCTATGTGTGACATCATTCTCAATGTTACCATCATTTTGTATGATTGATCCTAGGAATCTAAAGTGGTTTACCTTAGGAACTTCTACTTCCCCTAATTTTACCACTCCGTCATCTCGATGTCTAGTGTTTCTAAACTCACAGTGCATGTATTCGGTTTTTGTCCTACTCAACTTAAAGCATTTAGATTCTAATGTATTCCTCCAGAGTTCTAATTTCCTATTCACTCCATCTTTTGTTTCATCTACTAAGACAATATCATATGCAAATAGCATACACCATGGTATATCATCTTGAATATGTCTAGTTAGTTCATCCATAACTAAAGTAAATAAATATGGGCTTAAAGCCGATTCTTGATGTAGTAATATCGTAATGGGAAATTCTTTTGTAGCTCTTCCAAATGTCTTTATACTTGTTACTACTTCATCATACATATCCTTAATAGTGTCTATGTATCTAGCGTGCACTATTTTTCTTTCTAGAACTCACCAAAGAACATTTCTAGGGACCCTATCATATGTTTTTTCTAAATCTATAAATACCATATGAATATCTTTTTTCTTTTCTCTATATTTTTCTAACAATCGTCTTACAAGGAAAATCGCCTCCATAGTTAACCTCCCAGCCATGAAACCAAATTGGTTCTCTGATATTGTTGTTTCTCTCCTAAGCCTATTGTCAATTATCCTCTCCCAAAGTTTTTATAGTGTGACTCATAAGTTTAATTCATCGGTAGTTTGAGCAACTTTGAATGTCTCCTTTGTTTTTGAAGATTGACACAAGCGTGCTTCTTCTCCAATCCATTGGCATCCGTTTTGATTTTAAAATTTTATTGAAAAGTTTTGTTAACCAAGTCAATCCAATTTCTCCTAAGCATTTCCAAACCTCTATGGGTATTTCATCGGGCCACATGCTTTCCCTATTTTCATTCTTTTCAATGTCTCTTTAACTTCTACAATTATAATATTGCGTGTATAGTTTATATTTCTTTTTTGGTGTGTGTTTTCATCTATTATAATATCAACTTGGCCATCATTAAATAAACTATCGAAGTAACTTCTCCATCTCTCCTTAATATCATCCTCGCGCGTTAAAACATTTTGATTTTCGTCCTTAATACATCTTATATAACTTAGGTCTTGTTTCTTTTTATCTCTTAATTTGGCTAGCCTATATATATATATATATATTTTTTTTTTCGCCATCTCTATTACCTAACTTTGTATATAGATCTTCCATGAAATTTGTTTTAGCTTGACTAACTACTTTTTTAGCTTGTTTTCTAGCTTCTCTATATTGATTGTACACATCTTCATCTTGACGCTTAGGTATTTTTCTAGATCTTCCATGAGCATCATCGATATAAGGCATGAAAATGTGTAAGCACGAATATATCAGGTTCATATTGGTATTATTTAGACTTGATGGACACTGAAGAGCAACAAGTGGGTTAGATTCTACTGGGTAGTTCTCACACGAGTAATTTTGGTTGTTAATGACCTTCAGAAAGTTGGAATGGATTTCAACCGAGCATCAATATATGAAGATCAGTTGTCTGTATTAGTATTTAGAAGTCTTATTCACATTTTTCATTTCCGAGATCCATTAATGTATATCCTATAGTGCGCAGAGCAAAAAATATGACCAATGTATACCGAGATAAACTGAAATTTTAAAAACATGACATTAAAACGTAAAAGCAACTTAATGGTCTACCTTTTCAATAAGCAAACACCATGATGCTCTAAGCACATAGAATCGATGAATGGTACATGACTTAGGTATGCACACTGCAAGAAGGAATGAAGGAGAAAGTGATCTCTATTAAAAACAATGATGGATAATTTATTATATGATAAAACAATTGATTATAAATATATGCGACAATTTTATTTTTTCTGAACAGTTCAATTCCCAAATCTCAAGTTAGCAAGTTGCATGAAGTAAAATGCTATTGATGATGAGAAATCTGGTGAAGCACAACAAACCTCTCTTTTATTTCTTGTGTTGGATGACTGAAGTTGGTTCATAAATTGTAAACCTTCTTTGAGGACATGACATTTTCCTTAGGCCAGTCGCTATTTCCGAAAGACAAAAAAATACCTGATCAGATGCTGCAATAAGAATTAGAAGAATTCGACAACTTAATCTATCAAAGAAATCTAGAATTGCAGAATTGATTTTCTAGTTTTGTTTGAGACTAACACTCACATGCTCAGATTCTCGTTGAGACCATTGCTCATGTTTGTAGCTTCCAGATTTTCTTGGTTGTGTTAATGCTCGGACTAGTAATTAATCGGGAGGCATATTTTGAAACACAAAAATATATTGCAATGAAGAACAAAGGGCCTAATCTAACTAACTTTACCAATGAATTTAAACATGCATAAATTTATTTAAATTACTAATTTGATGGCTATGAATCGATCACAAGGAGGAGAAGTATATATATATAAACATGCATAAATTTATTTAAACAACACACAAATTACACAATAAACATGCATAAATAGAAGCAAGAATTAGGACAAATATATATATATATATATATATATATATATAAAGGAGTAGCAGTAGTACTAGTAATAATGATTAATGGTGAAACCCTTGAATGCAGAGGATCAAATTTTGTAAATTCCAAAAGGATGAGGCAGATCCGAGGCTTGGCATCGAACCGATTAATCCCAACGATCAAGTGCAATATGAAGGTGCTTCTTCGATCCGAATATGTGAACGTTGATTTCACTATTAATTTGTGATAATTTAATCACAAGAAGAATATCAAACATGATAATATACACGACAGTACGAGATAAGAGGAAAAACAAGTACCGTTGTATCATGAATATGAATAGCAAGAAGAAGAGAAGTCAATCTGAAGCGGCGCGGGCGTTGTCATCACGAGTAGGCAGTTGCAATACTTATTTTCCTCTGTCAATCCAACGTATAGTTGATTAGTTGTGACTTGTGAGTAGAAAAACATAGAGCTACACATATAAAGTAGAAGATGAATGACTTGATGATTTCTGGAACTATTGTTGTTGTTGTTGTTGTTGTTGATTGTGCGTAGTCCTGATAGTAATCATGGATGAGCACCTCATTAACATCTTTGTTGTGGTTTATCGTCGTCGTCGTGGTCATCGTCAATAAACACTTGGAATACTTGTTTTCGTCTGCCAATCCAATATATAATTGATTGATTGTGTAATTAAATGAACAAGGGAAGAAATAAATGAAAAACATATAAACATAAGTAGAAGTAGAAGTAGAAGTGATGGATGGATGACCTGGTTTCTGAAGTTGTTGTTGAGTCTTCGAGAATGACCTTCTTATCAAACCAATTGAGAATGGATGGACCTCGAAGAGCAACAAGTGCGTCCAATTCCTCCTTTGGTATTACCACCCCTGGACATCCTCGGATCCTTAAACTCTGGAGAGACATGAGATGTCGCAATCCGTGGAACACAAATTTCAATTTAGGGCATTCAGAAATGTTTAACTCCTTGAGAGAAGTCATGAGCTCCAACTGTGGCATCGACACTAACTCACTGCATTTTATGATGCTTAGGGCTTCAAGGCAGATAAGTTCGGGATAGAAACCAGTTTCTTACAATCATAAACATAAAGTGACTTTAAGGTGGCGAGGTTTCCCAATTCTTTAGGTAAACCCTTCAGCCCTTCGCAATACTCAATCTCCAAGTGTTGAAGAGCAGGAAGGCATTCCTCTTCGTGTCTCCAATTCAACACCCATTCCTCCAAGTTCTGCATTAATTTTAATTGGATGGTCCTGAGTCTTGGAAATGAGGAGGAGGAATGGGGATCCCTCATCTCCATCCATTCAGGAAACCCCCTTCCTCGATACCATTGAATGCTTAACGATTCAATGCTGGAGGGAGGCTTCAGAATTCGCAACACTTGCTCACTACAACTAGACACATCATCACCACCATTATAACTGAAATAAATGAGTAGCTCGGAAAGATTAGTTTTATTGGTCAATACCTCCTCCTCTACATCATGGAGAGCTGCATCATCTTCTTTGCTTAAGCCCTTTATTCTTATAAACAATGATCCACCGAGGAGACTTAAACCTCTCAACCCTTTAATATTCTCACTTTCTTCATTTCCCCACACCCACAAGCTCAACTTCTCCAACCGACTTAATCCTTGTCCTATCCCACTTGGCATGCCCCTTAAATTATAGCAACCCTGATTCTCCAACCGCTTGAGGCTGCACAATTTACTTGTGCTCTGAGGCAGCATTATTAGTCTCCAACAATCATTCAATTTCAATGTCTCTAATTTTGTAAGATTGCCAAGTGACTTTGGCAATACTTTGAGACCTTCATTGTCAGAGAGGTTTAAGTGCCTTAACTGTTCCAAGTTGCCTACCGAATCTGGAATTATTTCCATGTCTATGCCATTCCTACTTAAATCTAAAAATTGCAAATTTTTCATACCACGAAACGATTCAGCATGCAATGATGAAAGGCCACAATCTCTGAGGTTGAGATGCTTTAAATGCTCCATGTATTCACCCATTGAGTCCGGTAGAGTTTTTAAACTCTTATTCTGACTCAAATCTAAGATTTGCAAATTTCTCATACCACGAAACAATTCAGCATGCAATGATGAAAGGCCACAATGTCTTAGGTGTAAATATCTTAGATGTTTCAACTTATCACCAAATGACAAAGGCAAAGATATTTCAGCATTCCAACTTTCAACCCTTAACACCCTTAAGTTGTTTAGATCAGAAATTACAGAAATAACATGTGAAGTAAACATTCCTCTGTATTCATTTGAAAATAAAAAGAATGTGCGCAAGTGGCGTTGATGGGATGAAGGAAATTGATCAACACTAGAAACATTTACTGAAGACAACTCTGATGATGATGGCAAGAGAATTATCGAAACATGACGAGGCCTAATTTCATCATCTTGAATGCTACTTTTAATAATATTCCTTGACATGCCAACCTTAAAGAGTGAATATTCACTCTTCATGACTGTGGATGCAAGATCATGTATGAGGTCGTGAATTTTCACTGTTTCAATTTTCCCATCCTCATTCTTTTCTATATCTTGGAAAAAAGAATGCGATAGCAATTCCCCAAAGACATTTTCTCCAACTACTTCGGGTTCCATTCTTTCAGACTGTAGAAGGTCATTTGCCATCCATAAATGCACAAGCACTTCTTTGCTCATTTTATAATCTTTTGGAAAAAGGGAACAATAAGCAAAGGACTGCCTTGCACGTGGTGACAAATTGTTGTAGCTCAATCTTAAGGCTGACAAAATCTTAGGACACTGATCGCTACCTTCCTCTTCATCTAGCTCCCAGATCTCGCTGTCCCTAACTTGTTCCCATTGGTTTTCCTCTTCTTTGAACCGCACCAAACTTCCTAGAGCTTTCGCAGCAAGTGGTAAGCCTCCACACTTACTTACTATATCTCGGCCAATTCTTACTAAGTTTGCTTTTTCTAACTCTTCGCCAACATCAAAGGCATAAGATCTAAACAAGGACCAACAATCACCCGGTGACAAACCACCTAAGTGATACGGTTCTGATACTGTTTTTGTTATGGATGCTACTTTTTTTAAACGAGTGGTCACAATAATCGAACTACCTTTGGCCCCAGAGGTTAAAGAATTCTTTAACATGTTCCACTCATCTTGTTTCTCACACCAAACATCATCTAACACCAACAGGAACTTCTTTTCCTTTAGATTTTCCTTAACACCGTTTTGTATGGCATCTAAGTTATTATTGCCAGAGGGCCTCTTAGTCACGACCTCAAAAACTTCCTGTAGCAATCTTTTGACGTTAAAATCATCGGAAACACAAATCCAGATTCTTACATTGAAGTGTTTCTGCATCCTATCATCATTATAGACTAGTTGAGCAAGAGTGGTCTTTCCAAGACCACCAATCCCAACTATAGGACAAACAGAGATGACATGTTCATTATTAATGTTTTCCAAACAACATTTTTACTATGTTTTCCTTGTCTGTCTCCCCGCCATACATCTCGTGGTTCTCTTTGAAGTAGAGCTAGTAACTCTCTTGGAGCTAATGGATTGAGGAGGGACCACCGATCCCTCCACATCCACCGACTTCTTTATCAAAGAAAAATCGAGACATTTCCTTGGCAATCCCATCAAACCTTTCTCTAATCTCTTTTATTTGCTTAGCCAACTTGTAACGAAACACTAGTCGCTTCAAGTTGATAAAAGACATGAAAGAACTCCATACCAGATGGGCGCGATAATTTGTACCGGTAGCATCGATTGTGCGGAGTTGATAGCGAATGCGATTAGTTTCAGCGATTGCCCAATCATCCAATACGTCTTGTGCGTCATAAGCAGCATGTTTGAGCCTCGCCAACCACTTTCGAATAGCTTTGCTCTTGATTTGTTTAACTTCAGCATCTGCAAGCACTTCGTGTAGTGGTGATAAGGTTGCAGAGAGCTTCCTTATATCAGCTTTGAATCCCCACACTAGATCGAGCTCCCTTTGGATTATGGATTTGAGGTTCTCAAAGAGTAGCCCAACAACTGCTTCAACAACTACTTCAGCCATTTGATGGATGGTAACTGGAAGTGCAACTAACTGTGAGGAATGAAAGAAAGTGTTTGGTTTGTGAGAGAGAATGTGATTTGTGCAAATTGCAGAGCTCCCTCCCTTTATATCTTAATTATATGCATGGTTTTTGTTCCTTTATTATTAGCTTGGCCACAAAGCAATTAAAGTTGATGCCACCAACTTTATTCCTTGATGATTGATTAAGTTACGTATTCTTTTCTCTAGGATTAATTCCTGCATGCATGGAGTAGAAGTTCGTCCAAGAATTAATTAAAATGTTATGCTTTCTGTCCAAAAACACTTCAACAAGAATAAGTGAGGACCGCTTTTTTGAGAAAGCAAATTAATAATCATGTTAATTAAGGATCTTTAGGAACCAACAACAGGTTGGCCTAAGCAGTGAGGGATTTGATCTCCTCGATTAGTGAGGTCTCGAGTCCGAGTCTCGTAAATAGAAAAATGGGTAGGAAGGGCCGCATCTCATATGGATCCCGACAGAACCCGAGCATAGTTTAGTCAGTGCTAACTAGAAAACCAAAATGTGACTATGAGAGATTCTTGTCTTTCCTTTTCATGACATAAAACATTCTAAGAAAAGAAAAGTCATTTTCACGAGTTATTACCATACCTTTTTCATTTTGGAAGGCATGCTAACTGCCAAGTATGGTTATTTTGATGAATGGAAATTAGACATTAAGTTGTGTGCAAATGTGATTAATTTGCATTAAATCAAGCAAAGTAAAAAGGAAAAGGTGATTACATAACCTAAACTATGTAAATAGTAAATAGCGTACCTTTTGTTGTATAAAGTATCCCCAAATCTCTCTCCTCTCACCCACAAGTAGAGCACTCTATTTCCCCCTCTATTTCCACCAAAAACAGAACAAAATTGCTGTGGAGAGAAGGGTTGTTGGTGGCGGAGGAGTGGCGGCGCTGCCGTGGCGGTGGTGGCGGCGGCGGCGGTCCAAGTTTGTAGAAAATCTAAAACACTAAAGGCTTGTTCGCTTCACATTTTAGGGACAGGAGGTCATGAGATTAGTTTGTGATGGGACTTCTTTGATCGATTCTTTGTTGTGATGTTGGCCTTCCCTCAACGATCAACGCCTCTGTGTTCGATCATTTCCTTCGATTTTGTTCTGTTCGGTTGTTGTCGCTGTTCTTCTTCACGGCAGCAGTGATTTTAGGGTTCATCGACTGCTTGATGAGCGGCAGTGGTGAATCGGTGATGATAGTGACCAACATTCATCATTTGAACCACAACAAACTTCCAAGAGCTTTTGCACCAAGAGGTAACCCTCCGCACTTTTTAACTCATCTCTTTGCCAATTCTTACCAAATTCCGTTTTTCTAATTCTTTCCCCATGGCAAAGGCATAAGTTATCATGGTCAAAGCGGCTCTTGGTCACTGACTTCCAAAATTTCCTTTAGCCAACCTTTTTACATTAAAATCATCAGAGACACAAATCCAAATTTTCATATCAAAGTGATTTTGCACCCTATGATCATTATAGACCAGTTGCGCAAGAGTTGTCTTGCCAAGACCACCAATCCCTATTATGGGGACATGTTCGTCGACATTCACGTTTTCTAGCAAGATCTTTAGTATGCAAAATCTGAAGTTCCTTTGAAACAGAGCTAGTTTCTCTACTTGGGCTAATGCATCGATAATTAAGTAGCAACTGCTCCCTCCATATCCACACCAAGCCCTCTTTCAAATGAAACATCAATCTCTTCATGTTATGAAACAAAGTCTGGAAAGAATCCCGTACCCGATTAGCGTGCATTGTTGGTATTAGATTGATGGGCAGATTCATCAGCGGCCCAATCATCCAATATGTCTTGAGCATCATAAGCAACATCTTTGAGCTTCATCAACCAGTCTCGCACTTCCTTCCTCTTGATTTGCTGCACTTCAGCATCTGCAAGCCCAATCATCCAATATGTCCTGGAGAGCTTCCTTATTTCAGTTTTCACCCCCACACCAAACCAAGCTCCATCTGAATTAATGAGTTGAGGTTATCAAAAACTGAATTGAGTGAATGAAGAAAATGTTCAGTTTCATACTTCAGTAATATGACAGAAGCTCCTCATCTCTTTTCTATAGGTATGAAACTTTGTGTCAATAGCTAATTGCAGGCAATGTAGGGTCTACTTCTTCTAAAGATGGTTTCTTAATTAATTGACAAAAGCAAAAGCAAAAGTAATATTACAGAAGCTCCTTATCACTTTCTTTTTTCATATATAATAACCATTTCTCTTTATCATCCACTTGGTTATAATAATAATAATAATAATAATAATAATAATAATAATAATAATAATAATAATAATACCAACTTTAAGTTTATTGGACTATGATTTATAGGGTACCAATGTATGTAACATATCTTATGTATGCCAGCCAATATTGTTGATCTAAAAATCATTATTATGGATGTTGCATCTGACAGTGGAATCAGATTTTCTGGACGTTAAAGTTGATTAAGTTTAACGTATGACACATTTTTATTATGCCGCATATTAATCGCCACTCAAGATTTTATCGCTTTGTTCAATTTAGTAATCAAATGTAAATATAACATTATTTACTCTCGTAAACTAGCTGGCTAAGTCAAGACTCAAGTCTTCTTCTTAAAAAATTTCTTGTTTTCAGGAAAATGAACGCTCAACAACTGCTTAATGTGAAATGAAATTAAAGCATTTGGAATCATATGAGGATTTTTTTTTACCTCTTTTACTTTTAACTCTGTGTTCAGGGCCTACTTGCATGGAATTCTTTTTGTTTTCAAGTCCCCAAGGTGAGGACTGAGGAGAGCGTCAGAAGTCTCTTTAGTAAAGTGAATTCATACTTGTTAATCTGAATTTGGTCTTCAAACTCAACAACAGGAAATGCATCCAAACAATTGGATTGCATGAAACATTCATCTAAGTCCAATCTAGTTCAGCTTATTATCCAAGTCCAATCCGGTTCAGCTTATTACCTTAGTCCTGAAGTGATTAATGTTGCAAATTCAGTTGTGTCCAATTAATTATGATCACAGTGAGGGTGATCTTTGAATGGAAAAAATTCATACTATAAAATAGCAAAAATGATAATGGAACCTACAGCAGAAGAGTAAAATGTATTATAAGTTAAATCAGTTTACCTTAACGCAAGCCGAGGATGCATCTCCGTAACATTATTTTCAGCTTTCATCAAATAATTCTTCAGTTCTTATGCAATATTGAAGAGAAAGTGATCAATTTACTCAAAATGCATTACTACCACAGAATCCTCCTCTAGCACTCGACATTTCATTCGTTCATAAAACAAATTTGTAAAATGCAATGTGGTATGAACAATCAATATAACTATCCATTTCTTGTATTGTTACAGCTGTTTTTTACCTCAATTGGGCAATCTTTCATGAGACATTTTCTACTAAGATGAAACTTCACAGCAAACCCAGTCTGATGTCAGATTGATGAACCAACACTGTCAAACCTCTACAGAATTCACAAATCCTGTCTTTACTGAGTAACAATGAAACAGTCTCCCATGTACCAACTCTGCTTTGTGCCCGCAAGCCTTGAGCGCAAGCACTTGAACAAACGGATTAATTTGGTCTTCGGGGTCGACCCACATATTTGATATTTGAAAACAAAAGCAAAGCTTCAGAAGCATTTGCCATGCTGACATAACCAGAAATCATTGTTGCCCATCACAATGCACCTCTTCTAGGCATTTTGACAGAATTAAATTATTGAAGAAACCTTGATTCTGTATAAATATTTTCAGATTGATGAACTGCTGGTAGGAATGGAACACAATCTTCCATTCCATACATGAGCGAGCATCTGGTCTTCAAGGAAAGAAAAACATCTATATATGTTTCAATAACATATGAACCACTTCGGATTCAATAGAATGAATTGATGTAATCTGTAGATTCTGTACAGGGTTCAGGAGAATTGCATGCAACACGAGACTGTCAATACAATTGAAGGCTTCATTCATCTGATGTCGAAACTAATCAACTCACCATTCAATTCCACGACTAGAACTGCAAATCCTCCGAGAAAATGTCAACCGGCATCCGAAGAAATGCAGCAGTTAAATTTTGGTGGGGGTGTTACTGCAAATAGAAAAATGGTGAGCGTGCAACGTAGAACATACGTGCAAGCGAAGAGAAAGAAGCATTCATTAAATTAGTCTACGCGATTTGATCTCCATATTGACATTTTGTCAAACACCACCATGAAGATTGTGTGCATATAGGAAGATCTCACGACGTACATAACTTGATGAATGACAACAAATATTGATGGAGCTATATCATGAAGAGAACATATTATTTTGAATACAATCTCTTCCTGCATTTTGCTTAACTTATTCGCCAAAAATAAATAAATGAACCACCTTTGGTTCATAGAAGTGGTACTACACTTAATGAACACGAAGGCTATACAGCTCATGAAGAATCAAATCAAGATCATTCAATTGAACCTACTCAAATGTTGATTAATTAATTGTACAGGCTACAAAGCTCATCAACCAGTACCCTTTCCAGAGGGAAAATTTACAAAAGTACCATATTTTTTACTTTAAAAGAGGTAAGTAGGGGGTTTATTTTTTTCCCCACACTAAGCAATAACGCCTTACGAGAATGCGTTATTGATGACGTGGCGTGACGTGGCATGAGTTTATACGAGATAGCGCCTTTTGAAAAAGCGCTATCTCGCACATGACGCACGCCACGTCGCCGCCACCTAACCGTGTCTAGCCACGTGTATAGATAGCGCTTTTGAAAAGGCGCTATCTATACAACCCACGCCACGTCACCGCCACGTCAGCGCCACCTCACAAATAATAATTAAAATAATTAAAATTATGGAAAAATTACAGAAAATAGATTAAAATAGATAAAAATTATGGAAAAATTCTGAAAAATTCTCGAAAAATATGAAAAATAGGGAAAGCTAGAAAAAAATGAGTTCGAGGCTTTTCGGGGTTTGGCACCCCGGTATAATTCGAAAAAGGGTGCTAAAAACTTAATTTTTATGAAAATAAAAATGACAAATCTATAATCACATACTATAATTGCATGTAATGCGACCCTAAAATTTTAATTGGTATAAATGGACACCAGGGACGTAGGATAGCCATACAACTTCATTAATAAAATAATAATTAAATTAAATTAAACTTAAATTAATAAAATAATAATTGGAGCACATCCACCCCATTAATAAAATAATAATTAAAATTAAATTAAATTAAACTTATTTATATAAACTGTAAATTACATAAAATAGATTAAAAATAGATAAAAATTATGGAAAAATTCGAAAAAATTCTCGAAAAATATGAAAAATAGGGAAAACTCATTTCTAAGCTGGTTTACTTACCTCGAAATTTGTAATTCGTCCTCAAGACGTCCGCTCACGCCTCGATTTGCGCTTTTAGACACCCGACACCTGGTGTCCATTTATACCAATTAAAATTTTAGGGTCGCATTAAATGCAATTATAATATGTGATTATAGATTTTTCATTTTTATTTTCATAAAAATTAAGTTTTTAGCACCCTTTTTCGAATTATACCGGGGTGCCAAACGCCCGAATAGCCTCGAACTCATTTTTTTCTAGCTTTCCCTATTTTTTATATTTTTCGAGAATTTTTCAGAATTTTTCCATAATTTTTATCTATTTTTATCTATTTTATGTAATTTTTCCATAATTTTAATTATTTTAATTATTATTTGTGAGGTGGCAGTGAGGTGGCGGTGACGTGGCGGCCACATGTACAGATAGCGCCTTTTGAAAAGGCGCTATCTGTACAAACTCATGCCACGTCACCGCCACGTCAGCGCCAACCAAACCAAGCACCCACTTGATAACGCCTTTTGAAAAGGCGTTATTACTATTTCGGTTAATAAAAAAAAAACCTCCCTATTTTGTGAATTAAAATGTAAATCTACCCTACTTTTGAAAAAACACCCTTTCCAGAGTGCAATAATCAGAGAGTATAACAGTTAAAGATTCATGAAATAAACTGATTGCAGCAGAAACAGACAGTAATTATAATAAAAATAACCTCTAAAAATTCCTTCTAAAGTTCAATTAACTAGCCTTTGTGGTGTCTCACTACCCCCTCACGTCCAAGCATAAAGACCACTCGCAAGCAAATGCTGCCGTCAATGACATTTGCAAGAGAGGAAAAAAAGGGAAAGAATCAACTTCAATTACTCAATCCACGGTCGACACTTGGTGCGTCCACTAACAAACAGACTGAACCGCCCTACTTCGCTTTTTTCACAAGAACCGAAGTCTGGAACTCTGCATCATCCTTGATGATGATGGAAAGTCATAGATCTCTAAAAGCATTGCAAGCCCACCACCAACAACCACCACCCACAACTTCCACCTCGAAGGATGGTGACCAAGACCTGCCCATCCTGCCCAAAGTAGAAGCTGAGCTACACCCATGCCAACACACACCTTCGTGTTCAACCCTGCATAATTTCGATGGTTAGATAGAGTCACCTTAAAACATGTAAATAGCGATAGAGGTGTGAGTAAGAGATACCGTAATCAAGTTTGCAGAAGTTGAGGTATAATATATGCGTAGTCACAAATGCAATTAGGGGAGCAGCAACCATGACTCTCGCAGCCTCCTCTCTCACATTAAAGGTTCGCAGTATTGCCAGAATTAAGGTGTAACCAAGCAGCGCAACAGCAGATGAATAATCCAACTTCTCCGTAATGTCCACATCTCTGGAAAACGATTCCATGAATCATCAATCCTCTCTAGTGAACGAATGAAAGAAAAATGTATGCAAGATATTCAGCTCCTACAGATAACAAATATACAACATCTTAACCCCCGTTACATTTCAAGCCTTATGAACACTAGATGTGTTGCACATACACAATGAAACAGTGTAACATGAAAAGTTTCTCTGGTAAGCTTGCGAGCATGCATACACCAATAAAACCCATCTACTGTCATCCTTTGCTTAAATTATATTACTACTTAGGTCGAACGAGAATCTTACCTACTGTGGAAAACAGCACTCCAAAACCAGGAGTTCATTGCTAGGAGCCCATATATATATGCCATAAACCAGTATACTCATAGTATGGCTTCCTATTTTAAGGACTCAGACGCAGTTTGTAGTACAGAAGAATGAAAAAGGACACCCAACCATGGAACTGCATTGAAAGGTTGAGCGCAGAGAACGCCACGGAAACAGGTTCCTGAAGACAGCAATGCCGAACATTTATCGTTCCTTTTCAATTAGTTGGAGCAACACAGAGACCAGATATTCAAGTTCATGTGAGATGACAAACCCGCATTCCAAAAACACGCTTGAACGGCCATTTTCCATTATACTTGACGGGTGCCTTCTCTTGGACCTCTCTTTCACTCTCTTTCCATCATGCAGTAGTATTGGCAATCACCCTGACAACCCCACTGCTTCCATTGCAGATATAATGGCTCTTGCATGTACCATGGACCATTAGGAGATGCAACATCAGAAGACAATTGAAAGACAATTGACAGTGCTGAAAACATTTGTTGCCAACGCAGCCCGTCTTTGTGCATACCTCCAAGCATCCCCTGCACCCGCAATGAACAAATGCTATAAACCCAGACCAGGACAAGCCAGAAACATTGAAGACGAAGCAACCATAGAACTAAAACAATAAATAACAAAATAAAAGTTAATGTCAATCTATACAATAAGTAGATTGACATTAACTTTACCAAAATATAATAGGCAGAGGCCAACTATGAATAATAATCTAGCACTGTCCATCATGAGCAGCCTCCATATTGCAGGTGCAGGTCGATACGCAGAGGAAACACAGCACATGGAAAAAAAGTATGCATCGGGAAAATGGATTAAAATGCCAAGAAACAAGACTTGGAACCAAAGCTACAACATAAGAATTACAATACAGCTGATGGATGCAGACCAGACAATGCAGATCAAACAATTACTAACCATGGAGGCTAGTGTTCTAAAATTTAAAACTGGTATTGAATACCAAATCTTTTAAGTTTATATATAACAACCAAATTCAAACTGATAATTTTATTCCTTCCCATAAAAGCACGGCAAAATTAGGGGAAAGGGCATAAGCCACAGAACATCAGAAACGCAGGGTAACACGCATTCAACAGCCTATTTTTCTTCATCAAACCATCACTATTGTTAGTTCTTATTTGTTATACTTTTTATTTTCAGATCTGTTATTTGTTATTTGTTATACTTCAGTAACTTAATAATAAGAACCAAAAAACATCCTTTGTACTTATTACTTGAAGAGAATCATAGAACCGATTAACCAATCCACTGGATACTATGAAACAATGAAAGTTTAGGTATCAATCACAGTCACATACAATGATATCCCAACAATTCAAATGTTTATGATGAGTGTTTGTACCACAAGAATCGACAAATACTAATAGGGTGGATGGTGCACGAAAATGCAAGACAGGGGGAGAAGGAAGAATGTTGCATCATCTTTGGGTGTAAGTCAATGACAAACATATTAAAGTTTGGAAGTAAGAATAAACATATTAAATTGAAGCGAACAATTTATCATTGTTCTCGAATCTGGAAATTACTCACTCTCATTATCAGTGATTCTGATAGGACACCGATAATGATCTACTGATTTGTAAACTCAACAACGATTACATGAACAAGAACACAAGTGTATCCCTAGAGAAGAGTCTTAAAACTCTCTCAATCCCAACTCCTAAGAGTTCCCAAATTACATTCTAGATTCAAGATGCCTTTCACTCTCTTACCACCTCTACTTATACTACAACTTCGGAATTACTTAACTACCCTTGTAACTAATTTGGACTCACACCAATAGCATTGTGGTGGTCCCCCTAGCCTCTATCAGATTCATTTTCAACACTTATTTTCCAAGGAAATCTAAACTCCAGATGCCATTTCAATTCAACCAAATTCAGAATTTATAAGACACTATATGCTCTCAATGTGTTTTCTGTATGGTAGATACTACGCAATTAGATCTTATGTGAGTATCACTAGTTTTATTTCCCAACTCCTGAGGAATAAACCAAAAGCTTATCAACCAAAGATATTAAGAAGGGGAAATAGAACTTACTTGTAGAGTGGATCAGAGTCCCTAATGCTGGCATCAAGAACGTGAACCAGGCACACAAATGTGACAAGAAAGCCAATCCAACAACATTCTACCATCTGAAAAAAAAAAAAAAAAAAAAAAAGCAAGTAGAATTCAAGCTTTTGTGGCATTAATTTTTTAAAAAAATGCAGATGCTCAACGGGACTTTTTTTGGATTCCCACGCTGTATCTGGCACCAACCAAAACCGCAATGACATGTTTAAAATGGCAAACTGGTAGATAAGTACAAGAAAATTGCTAACACTACAATCAGCATACTTGACTATAATCCACAATACACTAAATCAAGCACAATGGAAGAGTTTGATACATGTAGCTGATCCCAATTAATTTGGATTTGAGGCCATATTGTTGTTGTATAACTTTGATAAAGTGTCATAAGAGAACACAAGTCTTGTATCATTTATAAAAAATGCAGTTACAAAACTCTATTGCACACCATCCTTGTAAAAAAAAAAAAAAAACTGTTGTTTTGTCTGTACAATCGTAGCAACATGAACTTCTTAAAACCGAACCCAACAGTATCTCGAATCAGCTAGGCTATATCCAAACTTTGGTGGCTTTACATACTCACCAGCTCAGCAAGGCTGATCCCGCGGAAATGTAATGGGAGAGGAAGAAGCTTGTACAAAGAACACAGTCCCAAGCCCAATACAGCTTTGACCAAAGAATTTCAATACAATTGAAGGCTTCATTCATCTGATTTCGAAACAGATCAACCCACCAATCAATTCCACGACTAGAAATTACAAATTCTCCGAGAAAATGTTAATTGGCATCCGAGGAGCTGAAGCACTGGACTTTTGGTGGTGGTGTTACTGCTAATGGAAAAATGGTGAGCGTGCAACATAGCACATAACTGCAAATGAGAGGAAAAGAAACACTCATCAAATTAGTCTCTGCAGTTTGATTTTACCGATGTAGAGTATACTAAAAGCTTCAGTGTGGGATTTTGATGAATTATGGGAACCCAGTCAAGTTTGGTATGAGATTCGGATGTAAGAGGTCATTGGTTCGAACCTGGTGGGGGCAAAGTTGTTTCTTTCTTATAAAAAAAAAAAATAATATGAAGAAAATATGAAAGTGTTGGAAGGTCTTGAAATCTTAAAATCCATGCCAATGTAATCAGAAGCACTCTATTCAAATCTTAAAATCAATTAAATCTTAAAATCCATGCCTATGAAGAAAGTATGAAAGTTGTTTAAAAAGAAATTGTTGCAGAAAGTTAGAAAAAAAAAATCTCATAGAAATGAACACTGAAATGAGGTTTAATGAATCACCTTCCAATGGATTCGTCGATGATGAGTGAGAAAGATACATTCACTGCCGATTAATAGGTTATCAAGGGATTGGAGATTTTTGCAGTTGAAGTGAATCTTATTTGTGATTGTCTTGTACTTCGAAAGCATCCTTGAATTCTCTCCAGAGAAAACAACCACAACCAATTCCGATGAATGGTACGTGACTGGGGAAAGAAGTATGCACACTGCAAGAAGGAAGGGATGAATGGCAAAGTGATAGTCGTCTCTGCCAAAAACGATGATGGAAAAATTTTATTATATGATAAACAGTTGATAATAAATATGTGCTACAGTTTTTCTTTGAAAGATGTTTTTTCACTAAAAGCCCAGAAAACAACCAATGGTTTCGGAAAACAAGAGACTAGATATTTGTATTTGAACTGTTCAATTGCAAAATCTCAAGTTAGCAAGTTGCATGAAGTAAAATGCAACTAGATAATATCAGTATATGTAAGCTGCTGCTGATGAGAGCTCTGGAGTAGCACAACAAACCTCTTTTTTATTGCTTGTGTTGGATGGCGAAGCTGGTTCGCCAATTATAAACCTTTTTGAGGACATGATATTGTCCTTAGGCCAGTCACTAGTTCCAAATACCTGATCAGATGTTGCAATAAGAATAAGAAGAATTCGACAACTTAATTTATCAAAGTAATTCAGAATTGCAGAATTTATTTTCTAGTTTTGCTTAAAGAAAAACACTCACATGCTCAGATTGAATCTTCGAGACCAATGCTAGGGACACTGTTGTAGCTTCCAAATTTTCTTGGTTGAATTAATTCCTCGGACTAGTAATTGATCAGTAGGTATATTTTGAAATGCAGAAAAATATATTGCAACGGAGAACAAAGGGCCTAACCTAACTAAATTTACCAATGAATTAATTAAAGCGCTACATTCCCAATTAAGTAGTCTCCCATATGTACTTCCAATTCATATATTTATTCAACTTAGTAATTTGAGAGCTATGAATGACAAGGAGAATAATAATTAAACTACACACAATAACATGCATAATTAAAGTAGAAGATGAATGACCTGAAGATTTATGGAACTGTTGTTGTTGTTGTTGATTGTGAGTAGTCCTAAGAGTGATCATGGATGAGCACCTCATCAACATCTTTGTTGTGGTTGTTGTTATCGTCGTGGTCATCGTCAATAAGCACTTGGAATACTTATTTTCGTCTGCCAATCCAATATACAATTGGTTGATTGTGTAATTAAATGAACAAGTGAAGAAATAAATGAAAAACATATAAACCTAAGTAGAAGTAGAAGTAGAAGTGATGGATGGATGACCTGGTTTCTCAAGTTGTTGTTGTTGAGTCTTCGTGAATGAGCTTCTTATCGATATCTTCGAGAAAGGATGGACCTCGAAGAGCAACAAGTGAGTCCAATTCCTCCTTTGGTATTACCACCCCCGGAGACCTATTGATCCTCAAACTACGGAGAGACGTGAGATGTCGCGGTCCGTGGAACACAAATTTCAATTTAGGGCATTCATAAATGCTCAAGTCCTTGAGAGAAGTCATGAGCTCCAAGCGTGGCATCGACACTAACTCACCTGCAATCATCGATGCTTAGGGATTCAAGGTAGATAAGTTGTGGGACGAAACAGTTTCTCACAATTATAAACATCCAAGTGACTTTAAGGTCGCGAGGTTTCCCAATTCTTTAGGTAAACCCTTCAGCCCATTGCAATACGTAATCCTCAAGTGTTGAAGAGCAGAAGGCATTCCTCTTTGTGTCTCCAATTCAACACCCATTCCTCTACATACTTTATATCTTTTAATTGGATGGTCCTGAGTCTTGGAAATGAGGAGGAGGAGGAATGGGGATCCCTCATCTCCATCCATTCGGAAACCTCCTCCCTCTCGTATGACTTTATGCTTAACGATTCAATGTTAGAGGAGGCTTCAGAAGTCGCAACACTTGCTCACTACTTCTAGACACGTCATCGCCACCATTATCACCGAACCAAATGACTAGCTTGGAAAGATTAGTTTTCTTGGTCAATATCTCCTCCTCCACATCATGAAGAGCAGCATCATTGTCTTTTCTTAAAACTTTTATTCTTATAAGCAGTGATCCAAGAGGAGACTCAAACCTCTCAACCCTTCAATCTTCTCACTCTCTTCACTTCCCCACACCCACGCCACAAGCTCAACTTCTCCAACCGACTTAATCCTTGTCCTATCCCACTTGGCATGCCCCTTAATCGCCAAAGCAATCCTCATTTTCCAATCGCTTGAGGCTGCACAGCTTACTTGTACTTCGAGGTAGCCTTATGAGTCCCCAACAATCATTCAATTTCAACGTCTCTAATTTTGTAAGATTGCCAAGTGACTCGGCAATACTTCGAAACCATTCTCGAGAGGTTTAAATGCCTCAAGTGCCCCAAGTTGCCGATCGAATCTGGTAGCATTTTCATCTCCACATTTTGGCTCAAATCCAAAATTTGCAAGTTTTTCATACCCAAAAAGATTCAGCAGGCAATGATGAAAGGCCACATCCATTGAGCTTTAGGTATCTTAGATGTTTCAACTTACTACCGAATGAAGATGGCAACAATTTAATTTTAAATCTCTTATTATCAATGCTTAGCGCCTTAGGTATTTAAAACCACAAATATCATCTAAAGTCATTTCCAAGACTTCATTATGATAATAAAACAAAAATAAGGTATGCAAGTGGATACAATGTTGTGAAAGGAATGAGTGAACATTATTAACATCTAATGAAGACGAAGACTCTAATGACATTATGGAAACATGACGAAGCCTAATTTCATCATCTTGAATGCTGCTTTTAATAACATTCATTGGCATGCCAACCTCAAAGAGTGAATATTCACTCTTCATGACTGTGGATGCAAGATCATGCATGAGGTCGTGGATTTTCACTCTTTCAATTTTTCCCTCCTCGTTCTTTTCTATATCTTGGAAAAATGAATGCGATAGCAATTCCCCAAAGACATTTTCTCCAACTACTTCAAGTTCCTTTCTTTCAGACTGTAGAAGGCCATTTGCCATCCATAAATGCACAAGCTCTTCTTTGCTCATTTCATAATCTTTTGGAAAAAGGGAACAATAAGCAAAGGATTGCCTTGCACGTGGCGACAAATTGTTGTAGCTCAATCTTAAGGCTGGCAAAATCTTGGGACACCGATTGCTACCTTCCTCTTCATCTAGCTCCCCAGATCTCGCTGTCCCTAACTTGTTCCCATTGGTTTTCCTCTTCTTTGAACCGCACCAAACTTCCTAGAGCTTTGCAGCAAGTGGTAAGCCTCCACACTTACTTACTATCTCTCGGCCAATTCTTACAAAGTTTGGTTTTTCTAACTCTTTGCCAACATCAAAGGCATAAGATCTAAACAAGGACCAACAATCATTCGGTGACAAACCATCTAATTGATACGGTTACGATACTTGTTTTTGTTATGGATGCTACTTTTTTTAAGCAGTGGTCACAATAATCGAACTACCTTTGGCCCCGAGAGGTTAAAGAATTCTTTAACCTATACCACTCATCTTGTTTCTCACACCAAACATCATCTAACACCAACAGAACTTCTTTTCCTTTAGATTTTCTTCAACACCGTTTTGTATGACATCTAAGTTATTATTGCCGAGAGGGCCTCTTAGTCACGACCTCAAAAATTTCCTCTAGCAATCTTTTGACGTTAAAATCATCGGAAACACAAATCCAGATTTTTACATCAAAGTGTTTTTGCATCCTATCGTCATTATAGACTAGTTGAGCAAGAGTGGTCTTTCCAAGACCACCAATCCCAACTATAGGACAAACAGAGATGACATGTTCATTATTAATGTTTTCCAGCAACATTTTTACTATGTTTTCCTTGTCTGTCTCCCTACCATACATCTGTGGTTCTACTGAAGTAGAGCTAGTTACTCTACCGGAGCTAATGGATTGATGAGGGACAACTGATCCCTCCACATCCACTGACTTCTTTATCAAAGAAAAATCAGACATTTCCTTGGCAATCCCATCAAACCTTTCTCTAATCTCTTTTATTTGCTTAGCCATCTTGTAACGAAACACTAGTCGCTTCATAAAAGACATGAAAGAACTCCATACCAGACAGGCGTGATAATTAGTACCAGTAGCATCTGATTGTGCAGGTCGATGGAGAATGCGATCAGTTTCAGCGATTGCCCAATCATCCAATACGTCTTGTGCGTCATAAGCAGCATGTTTGAGCCTCGCCAACCACTTTCGAATAGCTTCCCTCTTGATTTGTTTCATTTCAGCATCTGCAAGTACTTCGCGTAGTGGTGATAAGGTTGCAGAGAGCTTCTTTATATCAGCTTTGAATCCCCACACTAGATCGAGCTCCCTTTGGATTATGGATTTGAGGTTCTCAAAGAGTAACCCAACAACTGCTTCAAGAACTACTTCAGCCATTTGATGGATGGTAATTGGAAATGCAACTAGCTGTGAGGAATGAAAGTGTTTGGTTTGTGAGAGAGAATGTGATTTGTGCAAATTGCAGAGCTCCCTCCCTATATATCTTAATTATATGCATGGTTTTTGTTCCTTTATTATTAGCTTGGCCACAAAGCAATTAAAGTTGATGCCACCAACTTTATTCCTTGATGATTTATTAAGTTACGTACTCCTTTCTGTAGGATTAATTCCTGCATGCATGGAGTAGAAGTTCGTCCAAGAATTAATTAAAATGTTATGTTCTCTATCCAAAAGATTAGGAAGGGCGGTTGCGCTGGTTTGGTCACTGTAAAGAAGGCCTATAAGCTGCCCCAATTAGAAAACTTGACTCAATAGAAAGCGTAGAAACTCGACGAGGTAGGGGCAGACCAAAGTTAACATGGGATGCATTAATTAGGAGGGATTTGAATGGTTTGCAAAGCTCACCATCAATTGCACTTAATCGAGCACAATGGAAAAGTTTGATCCATGTAGGCGACCCCAATTAATTTGGGATTTGAGGCTATGTTGTTGTTGTTGTTCTTTGTTGTTGTTGTTGTTGTTGTTGTAGTTGTTCTCTGTCTAAAAGCACTTCAACAAGAACAAGTGAGGACCGCTTTTTTAGAGAAACCGAATTAATAATCATGTTAATTAAGGTTCTTTAGGAACCAACAATAGTTTGGCCTACGTGACAAGGGATTTGGTCTCCTTGACTAGTGAGGTCTCGAGTCCGAGTCTCGTAAATAGAAAAGTGGATAGGAAGAGCCGCATCTCATATGGGCACAAATGACACTGAGCATAGTTTAGTCAGTGCTAGCTAGGAAACCAAAATGTGACTATAAGAGATTCTTGTCTTTCCTTTTCACGAACATAAAGCATTCTAAGAAAAGAAAAAGACATTTTCAAGAGTTCTTACCATGCGGCCTTTTTCATTTTGGAACGCATGCTAAGTATGGCTATTTTGATGAATGGAAATTAGAGATTAAGTTGTGTGCAAATGTGGTTAATTTGCATTAAATCAAGCAAAGTAAAAAAGAAAAGGTGATTACATATCGAACTCCAAATGTATGTAACATATCTTATGTATGTCACCCAATAATAATAATAATAATAATAATAATAATAATAATAATAATAATAATACCAACTTTAAGTTTATTGGACTATGATTTATAGGGTACCAATGTATGTAACATATCTTATGTATGCCACCCAATATTGTTGATCTAAAAATCATTATTATGGATGTTGCATCTGACAGTGGAATCAGATTTTCTGGACGTTAAAGTTTAACACATGACACATTTTTATTATGCTGCATATTAATCGCCACTCAAGATTTTATCGCTTTGTTCAATTTAGTAATCAAATGTAAATATAACATTATTTACTCTAGTAAACTAGCTAGCTAAGTCAAGACTCAAGTCTTCTTCTAAAAAATTTCTTGTTTGCAGGAAAATGAAGGCTCAACAACTGCTTAATGTGAAATGAAATTAAAGCATTTGGAAGCATATGAGGATTTTTTTTTTATCTCTTTTACTTTAACTCTGTGTTCAGGGCCTACTTGCATGGAATTCTTTTTGTTTTCAAGTCCCCAAGGTGAGGACTGAGGAGAGCGTCAGAAGTCTCTATAGTAAAGTGAATTCATACTTGTTATTCTCAATTTGGTCTTCAAACTCAACAACAAGAAATGCATCCAAACAATTGGATTGCATGAAACATTCATCTAAGTCCAATCTAGTTCAGCTTATTATCCAAGTCCAATCCAGTTCAGCTTATTACCTTAGTCCTGAAGTGATTAATGTTGCAAATTCAGTTGTGTCCAATTAATTATGATCACAGTGAGGGTGATCTTTGAATGGAAAAAAATCATACTATAAAATAGCAAAAATGATAATGGAACCTACAGCAGAAGAGTAAAATGTATTACAAGTTAAATCAGTTTACCCTAACGCAAGGCGAGGATGCATCTCCGTAACATTATTTTCAGCTTTCATCAAATAATTCTTCAGTTCTTAGGCAATATTGAAAAGAAAGTGATCAATTTACTCAAAATGCATTAGTACCTCAGAATCCTCCTCTAGCACTCGACATTTCATTCGTTCATAAAACAAATTTGTAAAATGCAATGTGGTATGAACAATCAATATAACTACCCATTTCTTGTATCGTTACAGCTGTTTTTTACCTCAATTGGGCAATCTTTCACGAGACATTTTCTACTAAGATGAACCTTCACAGCAATCCCAGTCTGATGTCAGATTGATGAACTAACACTGTTAAACCTCTACAGAATTCACAAATCCCGTCTTTACTGAGTAACAATGAAACAGTCTCCCATGTACCAACTCTGCTTTGTGCCCGCAAGCCTTGAGCGCAAGCACTTGAACAAACGGATTAATTTGGTCTTCGGGGTCGACCCACATATTTGATATTTGAAAACAAAAGCAAAGCTTCAGAAGCATTTGCCATGCTGACATAACCAGAAATCATTGTTGCCCATCACAATGCACCTCTTCTAGGCATTTTGACAGAATTAAATTATTGAAGAAATGATGAAGTCAAGAATTAGCTTGCAAATTCTTGATAGGATAATGAATCTTGATAGGATAATGATGAAGTCCAAGAATTAGTTGCAAATTCTTGGAAAAATAGGAAAAGATATGACTCGCAACGATCGGGGGTATGGGTTTATTGGAAAGCGACGTGGAGATCACAACTCACGACTTTCTTTGTGACTACGACGTTTTTCGGCCAAATTCCATCGTTTCGCCCTCGAAAGCGGCAATTTTGCTATTTTTGGAAACTTTTGTTTCGCTTATAACTTTCATTAGGAATTTCGTTTTTTTATTGCCGTTTGCGGCGTTTGTTTCTATTTTTCGTCTAGTTTTCGAGTTTAGGGCTTTTTAGACTTTTTACTATTTTTGGCAATTTTAGGGTTTCGCTATTTAAGCGATCTATTTGGTGTAATTCGTAGTTTTGGTTGAAATAAAAGAATTTTTGAACTTTGGCTTAAGTTCGACCTAGATCGAGTTGTTCGTGGATTCGTTCAAGCTGGTTTAGAAGATCTCATTGCGTCGGTTGGTATCAAAGCACAACCGAGCGTGATTGGAGAAATCATCGTAGAAGAGGAACGAGCGTATCGAGGAGGTGTATGGCCAGTGACAATCGAATCGACAAATTGGCCAAATAATTGACCAACGCATGGGCGCGGTGGTAGAACAAGTGCTTGCCAAAATCGATCGGTTGTTAGGTCGGAATATGGATCGTATCGTAACCATCGAAGGGAATCTGTTGGTGATGAACCGAGAAAGAGATTCTTCTACTAGAAGGGGAGGATGAGTATGTTGAGGCACGCAGGAGGCGCTACGGGCGCGTGCGATTGAGGATGATCGCGAGGCGGTGGGAGTGCAGGTTGAAGACGGATATCCCGAGAATTTCATGGCACCCTTCCTTCAGCCGGAAGAATTCTTGGGTGGTGGCGTCGGTTGAAGAAGTCATAGAATTCAAAGGTGTGCCGAAGACAAGCGTGTGCAACTTGTTGCGACAGTTCCGCAACGGGGCCACGGCTTGGTGGCAAGCAGAGAAGTTGATGCGGAATAGGAATGGAAAGGCGAAGATCACCTCGTGGGAGAAGATGAAAAAGCACTTACGGTGAGTTCTTGCCTTACAATTTCCAACGCCTTATGTATCGAGAGGTTGCGAGAATGCGAGACAAGGGGCAAAATCGATAGATGATTACACTGCGAGTTTTATCGATTAGTCGCTAGAAACGAGCTACGGGAGACTAACGACCAATTAGTGGCGCGATATATTGGTGGCTGCGGGTGCGAGATCAAGATGTCGTCAACATGTTTGATCGAACTTCCTTATCTGCAGCGCCTTTGCGAGCATTGTTGGTGGAGAAACAACGGCGTCGGGGTGTGAGTAATGCTTCCGGTAATGTTAGTGTTGGGACGGCCAATCTTTGGAGGTAATATCATTTGCAATTAACCACTGCTAGTCGCACAAAGCAGACCTAGCACTAGTGGGTTTAAATTCGGTTGTGGCGAAGTTGGTCACGAGGAAGTCGAGAATGTAAAGGGAAGAAGACTCTTTTTATTGAGAACGAAGAGGAAGACGAAGGGGAAGAGGCCAACATCAGCTGCGAGAACCGGCGTTTGATACTTCGACAACACGAGAAGAGGAGGTCGTATTTGGAGATGTGGGTCTTGCCTTAGTTGTAAGGCGTTCTTGTATGACTCTAGAATTTGTCGGCGATGATGAGTGGGCTGCGGAATAACATCTTTCGGTCAAGTGTACCATCTTAGGCAAGGTGTGCGGGTTCATGATTGATGCGGCGATTGCGAGAATATCGTCTCGGTTGAAGCGGTTCGAGAAGTTGGGCCTCGCAGCGAACAACACCCCAGGAGCCTACAAGCTAGCATGGGTGAAGAAGGGTGGTGAGGTGAAGGTGTCGAAGCGCGCCTTGGTGACTTTTTCTATTGGTGCTAACTCTGAGGATTCGATCTGGTGTGATGTTGTGGCTATGGATGCTTGCCATTTATTCTTTGGGACGTCCTTGGCGGTTTGATAGGGGAGTTGTGCATGATGGCGAGAACCAATAAATACACCACTTATGTTCAAGGGAGTGAAGATTGTGCTAGTACCGCCTTGAGGACCGGAGGAAGTTAAGCCTACTAAAGAATCTAGCGGTTCTTTGTCTTTGGCAAGATTTGAAGATGAATTACGGGATTACGAGGATGACCAAGAAGGTGTTAGGACTATGGATGACGATAACTTCATAGATGATCTTGGAGTGGATCGGTGGCCGTCTGGCGGTGACAACGAAGGCTTTATTGGGGATGCGCCACGGACTTGAGAAGGGCCACGAAACTAGAGAGTCTCTTGATATTTTGCTTGGCAAAGCGATCTCTTACAATCATGCAGTGAGGTTCTTTGGTGAGGGTGCCAAAGAGAAGTGGCTCGCGAGTGAGGTTGACAACTGCTAGAGCGATCCTTGAAAGCAGCGTATCTTTGCCATTACAAATTCGAGAGGAGATTTTGTTTGCCGCAATTCAAGCCGAATCAAGGCATGGTAACAAGAAGGAATCTAATATGCGATGGCAAAGCGAGAAGACTTTGTTCGTGGGTACAAGAGATTCACCAATTTATCAAAGTTAACTCATGAAGAAATTTCTGTGACAAGTACAAGGATTGATCAGTGTGAAAATTAATGTCAAGCATCTTGTTCCCTAGTATGGGGATACGTCGATGATGACAATTCGAGAAGCGAATTGTGTCCACCACTGGGGAGAATGATGAAGTCAAGAATTAGCTTGCAAATTCTTGATAGGATAATGAATCTTGATAGGATAATGATGAAGTCAAGAATTAGTTGCAAATTCTTGGAAAAATAGGAAAAGATATGACTCGCAACGATCGGGGGTATGGGTTTATTGGAAACGACGTGGAGATCACAACTCTGAGCTTTCTTTGTGACTACGACGTTTTTCGGCCAAATTCCATCGTTTCGCCCTCAGAAACGGCAATTTTGCTATTTTTTGGAAACTTTTGTTTCGCTTATAACTTTCATTAGGAATTTCGTTTTTATTGCCGTTTGCGGCGTTTGTTTCTATTTTTCGTCTAGTTTTCGGTTTAGGGCTTTTTAGACTTTTTACTATTTTTGGCAATTTTAGGGTTTCGCTATTTAAGCGATCTATTTGGTGTAATTCGTAGTTTTGGTTGAAATAAAAGAATTTTGAACTTTGGCTTAAGTTCGACCTAGATCGAGTTGTTCGTGGATTCGTTCAACACGAACTGTCAATGGTTTAGAAGATCTCATCATTGCGTCAAGGAAGTTCTCACGACGTACATAACTTAATGAATGACAACAAATATTGAAGATGGGAACAAAAACTTGGATAAACCAAAGTCGAATGACTCAAAATCACTAAGAATCACATGTTATTTGACTCGATTTAATTATGAATGGATATTAACCTGCTTTTGCATAGAACATAGGAAACATATTTAGTTCATGCCAAGTCAAGATGATAACAAAAATGTAGAAAGTGTACCTGAAGAATCCATGACAATTGATGAAATGATGATGACTATCCCTTTTTAAGTTTTGCATTAGCTTATCTCTTGATGGAGCTATATCATGAAGAGAACATATTATTTTGAACACAATCTCTTCCTGCACTTTGCCTAACTTATTTGCCAAAAATAAATAAATAAACCGCCTTTGGTTCATAGAAGTGGTACTACACTTAATGAACACGAAGGCTATACAGCTCATGAAGAATCAAATTAAGATCATTCAATTGAACCTACTCAAATGTTGATTAATTAATTGTACAGGCTACAAAGCTCATCAACCAGTACCCTTTCCAGAGTGCAATAATCAGATAGTATGAGAGTTAAAGATTCAGTGAGCTGAAGTAAAAATTTACAAAGTTTTCTCCATGAAAAGAGCAAATTCATGAAATAAACTGATTGCAGCAGAAACGGATAATAATTATAATAAAAATAAACTCTAAAAATTCCTTCTAAAGTTCAATTAACTAGCCTTTGTGGTGTCTCACTACCCCCTCACGTCCAAGCATAAAGACCACTCGCAAGCAAATGCTGCCATCAATGACATTTGCAAGAGAGGAAAAAAGGGAAAGAATCAACTTCAATTACTCAATCCAAGGTCGACACTTGGTGCGTCCACTAACAGACTGAACCGCCCTACTTCGCTTTCTTCACAAGAACCGAAGTCCGGAACTCTGCATCATCCTTGATGAAGTTCCACCAGAGGTACGTGAGAGGAATCGTGGCAGCATGCCAAAGTGCATGAGCATCAACAAACCCCTTGTATGGTGGAAAGTCATAGATCTCTAAAAGCATTGCAAGCCCACCACCCACAACTTCCACCTCCAAGGATGGTGACTAAGACCTGCCCATCCTGCCCAAAGTAGAAGCTGAGCTACACCAATGCCAACACACACCTCGTGTTCAACCCTGCACAATTTCGATGGTTTGATACAGTCACCTTAAAACGTGTAAATAGCGACAGAGGTGTGACTAAGAGATACCGTAATCACGTTTGTAGAAGTTGAGGTATGATATATGTGTAGTCACAAATGCAATTAGGGAGCAGCAACCATAACTCACGCAGCCTCCTCTCTCACATTAAAGGTTCGCAGTATTGCCGGAATTAAGGTGTAACCAAGCAGCGCAACAGCAGATGAATAATCCAACTTCTCCGTAATGTCCGCATCTCTGTAAAACGATTCCGTGAATCATCAATCCTCCCTAGTGAACGAATGAAAGAAAAACGTATGCAAGATATTCAGCTCCTACAGAAAACAAATATATACAGTTACATTTCAAGCCTTATGAACACTAGCTGTGTTGCACATACACAACAAACCAGTGTAACATGAAAAGTTTCTCTGGTAAGCTTGCGAGCAAGCATACACCAATAAAACCCATCTACCGTCATCCATTGCTTAAATTATATTACTACTTAGGTCGAATGAGAATCTTACCTACTGTGGAAAACAGCACTCCAAAACCAGGAGTTCATTGCTAGGAGCCCATATATATGCCATAAACCAGTATACTCATAGTATGGCTTCCTATTTTAAGGACTCAGACGCAGTTTGTAGTACAGAAGAATGAAAAAGGACACCCAACCATGGAACTGCATTGAAAGGTTGAGCGCAGAGAACGCCACGGAAACAGGTTTCTGAAGACAGCAATGCCGAACATTTATCGTTCCTTTTCAATTAGTTGGAGCAACACAGAGATCAGATATTCAAGTTCATGTGAGATGACGAACCTGTATTCCAAAAACACGCTTGAACGGCCATTTTCCATGATACTTGACGGGCGCCTTCTCTTGGACCTCTCTTTCACTCTCTTTCCATCATGCATTAGTATTGGCAATCACCCTGACAACCCCACTGCTTCCATTGCAGATATAATGGCTCTTGCATGTACCATTGACCATTAGGAGATGCAACATCAGAAGACAATTGAAAGAAAATTGAGAGTGCTGAAAACATTTGTTGCCAACGCAGCCCGTCTTTGTGCATACCTCCATGCATCCCCTGCACCCGCAATGAACAAATGCTATAAACCCAGACCAGGACAAGCCACAAACATTGAAGATGGAGCAATCATAGAACTAAAACAATAAATAACAAAAAAAAAGTTAATGTCAATCTATACAATAAGTAGGGTGTGAAATTGAGACTTGTATAGGATTGCCACTTTACCAAAATATAATAGGCAGAGGCCAACTATGAGTAATAATCTAGCACTGTCCATCATGAGCAGCCTCCATATTGCAGGTGCAGGTCGATATGCGGAGGAAACAGCACATGGAAAAAAAGTATGCATCGGGAAAATGGATTAAAATGCCAAGAAACAAGACTTGAAACCAAAGCTACAATATTGCGCCAGATTACCAATGACATAAGAATTACAATACAGCTGATGGATGCAGACCAGACAATGCAGATCAAACAATTACTAACCATGGAGGCTAGTGTTCTAAAACTTAAAACTGGTATTGAATACCAAATCTTTTAAGTTAATATATAACAACCAAATTCAAACTGATAATTTTACTCCTCCCCATAAAAGCACGGCAAAATTAGGGGAAAGGGCATAAGCCGCAGAACATCAGAAAGCAAGGTAACACGCATTCAACAGCCTATTTTTCTTCATCAAACCATCACTATTGTTAGTTCTTATTTGTTATACTTTTTATTTTCAGATCTGTTATTTGTTATTTGTTATACTTGAGTAACTTAATACTAAGAACAAAAAAACATCCTTTGTACTTATTACTTGAAGAGAATCATAGAACCAATTAACCAATCCACAAGAATCGACAAATACCATTAGGGTGGATGGCGCACGAAAATGCAAGACGGGGAAAAGGAGGAATGTTGCATCATCTTTGGGTGTAAGTCAATGACAAACATATTAAAGTTTGGAAGTAAGAATAAACGCTATGGGCAACTAGTAATTCATGGCATTAACATTGAAGCGAACAATTTATCATTGTTCTCGAATCTGGAAATTACTCACTTTCATTATCAGTGATTCATTTTCAACACTTATTTTCCAAGGAAATCTAAACTCTAGATGCCATTTCAATTCAACCAAATTCAGAATTTATAAGGCACTATATGCTCTCAACGTGTTTTCTGTATGGTAGATACTACGCAATTAGATCTTATGTGAGTATCACTAGTTTTATTTCCCAACTCCTGAGGAATAAACCAAAAAGCTTATCAACCAAAGATATTACGAAGGGGAAATAGAACTTACTTGTAGAGTGGATCAGAGTCCCCAATGCTGGCATCAAGAACGTGAAATATCGTTGTGGTTGAAATCATGAAATATTAAAAACAAGCACTCCATACTAAAGTAAAGGACCAATTAGGAAAATTACTAGGCATATAAGAACATACCTCATCTCAAATTAGCTTCAGCTAAGTATTAGCTGAGCTTCATGCGGATCAATGTCACTACTCATCTTGGCATCATTTACTGAAAAGTATGCAGACCAAGCTTGAGTCCTAGGCAACAACATAGCCTCAGTCCCAAATTAATTGGGGTCGGCTAAAGCTTGAGTCCTAGGCAAGCAGATATAATTTTCACAGCCACCACAGTAACAATGAACATGGTTCCTTGTTCAGTGAGATCAAGATAACAAAGTCCTCAACAAAAATGTGTCATTGCTATGCGAACCTGCCCCAGAAGAAAGCAAATTACCAATTAATTCAAATCTAGAGCCCTTGCCTTGCGCAGTCAATGCCCTTGTTCGCCTGAATTTTACTGCAAGTAAAATGAACTATGAATGCTAGAGAAAACAAGAAATAAAGCGAATTGAAGACAATTTTAGCAGAGGCAGTTTCATATGAACTCATGCACGCACATACGAAGCTCCTTCATATTAAATGCAACCACTTTTATAAGAGAAACGTCAAACACAATTTGCACTTGCATATGCAATCTTTCAAGAGTTTATGAATTGGGAACAAGACGTACCTAATTAAGTCCTTGTAAAATAGCAATACATTGTTGATGAACACAAGGCTAGCTATTCTCAAAATGCATATTTCAACATGGCAAATATTATCCACCTGAAATTAGCAATCGAAAAACGAGGAATCATGCATGGTAAATAACAAAATGATCAAGGCCCCAGCATACATTGAATAAAATTAATGTTTAGAGCTAAACCTCCAGAGTTGAGAATCATTTGAAGCAATGGCCATAGTTGAAAGGTGTAGCGACTTTAGAGCTTCATTGAGCATCGTGGATATAGGACCTAGGAAAATGTGTAAACATGTTCAAAGTTAATACTCGAGGTACATTTTTATACTCCTACTTATTTAAATCAAGGGATTACCTAGTTAGTAGGCTCAGTACCATATAGACATAAAGCTGTCGAAGATTTCATTTCATTTCTAGAACCCGCCAAAAATTCATTATATATGTGTGCGTTATAACAACAACAAATTAATGAACTGCCCTTCCATTAAGCTAATACAATGATACTCTCAACAAGAGTAAGAGCAATTTGAATTGATGAAGGTTCAAGTTGATAGTCCCGACGAGAGATGGTGACGGGGAAAAAAATAAATTATATGATAAAAATGTTGATTGTAATATGCTATAGTTTGTTTATTTAAAAGATGCTTGTATTAAAAGCAACTAAGGTTTCCAAGAACAAGAGACTAAAATGTTAGAACTATTCAATCTCAAACCTCAACTCAAGCGGGTTGTGTTAACTGAAATGCCAAGAAATAATACAATTATATGTCAACAACTAATTCTGCTCTTCTTTCTTCCCTTCCTTTGAAATATCATTGTTTCGAGAGGTGCAAAAGTTGCCATGAGACGCAAAAGTTGCCAGCACATGCCGCAATAAGACCAAAAATAATATCCATTGTTATTCTTATTAAAAAGTTTTATTACATTTCAAAAAAGATGGACACGGAAGAGCGACAAGTGATGGATAATAGCCTAATTTCCGAATATATGAGCTCCATAGATCGGTATCATTGACACTTGATGAACACCAAAGAGGCAAGTGAGTTCGATTGCCAGTTCTCACACGAGTGATTTTTTCATTGATGACCTTTAAAAAAAGGAATGGATTTCAATCGAGCATTGACATGAAGATCAGTTGTCTTTATTATGCTCTAGAATTCTTATTTATATTTTTCATTTCGAGATCCATTATAAGTCTAGCCTATAGTGTGAAGACGAAAAACTATGACCAATACATCATTGAGATATCTTGGAATTCAAAAAGCATGACACTAAAAAGGCAACTTAATGATGTACCCTCTCAAAAAACTAACACCATGATACTCTTAGCACATAGCCTCTAACTTGTGTGATAAACGATATAGCAAGCATCAAGAGTTACCAATTAGAGCGATGAATGGTGCGTGGTCGGGAAAGAAGTATGCACACCTTTGCAAGAAGGAAGGGATGAACGGCAAAGTGATAGTCGTCTCGCAAAAACGATGATGGAATTTTATTATATGATAAACATTTGATTATGAATATGTGCTTCTGATTTTTCTTTGAAAGATGTTTTTTCACTAAAAGCCCGAGAAAACAACCAATGGTTTCGGAAAACACGAGGCTAGATATTTGTATTTGAACTGTTCAATTGCAAAATCTCAAGTTAGCAAGTTGCATGAAGTAAAATGCTACTAGATAATATCAATATATGTAAGCTGCTTGATGAGAGGTCGTAGTAGCATAACAAACCTCTCTTTTATTGCTTGTGTTGGATGGCGAATTTGGTTCGCCAATTATAAACCTTCTTTGAGGACATGATATTGTCCTTAGGCAGTCACTAGTTCCAAATACGATCAGATGTTGCAATGAGAATAAGAAGAATTCGATAACTTAATTTATCAAAGTAATTGAGTTGCGAGAATTTATTTTCTAGTTTTGCTTAAAGAAAAATACTCACATGCTCAGATTGAATCTTTGAGACCAATGCTAGGGACATTGTTGTAGCTTCCAAATTTTCTTATTTGAATTAATTCCTCGGACTAGTAATTGATCAGTAGGTATATTTTGAAATGCGAGAAAAATATATTGCAACGGAGAACAAAGGGCCTAACCTAACTAAATTTACCAATGAATTAATTAAAGCGTTACATTCCAAATTAAGTAGTCTCCCATATGTACTTCCAATTCATATATTTATTCAACTTAGTAATTTGAGAGCTATGAATCACAAGGAGAATAATAATTAAACAACACACAATAACATGCATAAATAGAAGCAAGTCTCAGGATTATTATAAATAGCAGTAATAATTAATTGTGAATCCGTCGAACGCAGATAACCAAAATGCCGTTGATTCCAAAAGGATGAGATCTGATGGGGAATGGCGTGGGAGGCCCAATTGATCCCGAAAGGCAGTCCAGTAGGTAGGTGCTTCTTCTGATCTGAATATGTGAACGTTGATTTCACTATTAATTTGTGATAATTTAATCACAAGAAGAATATCAAACATGATAGTACACACAGACACAGACGAGATAAGAGAGAAAAATAAGTACCGCAAGTATCATGAATATGAATAGCGAAGAAGAGAAGTCAATCGAAACGGCGCGGGCATTGTCATCACGAGTAGGCGGTTGCAATACTTGTTTTCCTCGCCAATCCAATGTATAGTTGATTAGTTGTGACTTGTGAGTAGAAAAACATAGAGCTACACATATAAAGTAGAAGATGAATGACACGATGATTTTAGGAAGCTGTTGTTGTTGTTGTTGTTGATTGTGAGTAGTCACGATAGTGATCATGGATGAGCACCTCATCAACATCTTTGTTGTGGTTGTTGTTGTCGTCGTGGTCATCGTCAATAAGCACTTGGAATACTTGTTTTCGTCTGCCAATCCAATATACAATTGGTTGATTGTGTAATTAAATGAACAAGTGAAGAAATGAATGAAAACATATAAACATAAGTAGAAGTAGAAATAGAAGTGATGGATGGATGACCTAGTTTCTGAAGTTGTTGTTCAGTCTTCGTGAATGAGCTTCTTATCGATACGTTTGAGAAAGGATGGACCTCGAAGAGCAACAAGTGCGTCCAATTCCTCCTTTGGTATTACCACCCTTGGACATTCGCTGATCCTCAAACGCTGGAGAGACGTGAGATGTCGCAGTCCATGGAACACAAACTTCAATTTAGGGCATTCGAAATGGTCAACCCTTGAGAGAAGTCATGAGCTCCAACTGTGGCATCGACACTAACTCATTGCATTCCCAGATGCTTAGGGCTTCATGGCAGATAAGTTGCGGGACAGAAACCAGTTCCTTACAATCATAAACATCCAGTGACATTAAGGTCGTGAGGTTTCCCAATTCTTTTGGTAAACCCTTCAGTTCAATGCAAGTTATAATCTCCAAGTGTTGAAGATCAGGAAGGCATTCCTCTTTGTGTCTCCAATTCAACACCCATTCCTCTACATACTTTATATCATTTAATTGGATGGTCCTGAGTCTTGGAAATGAGGAGGAGGAATGGGGATCCCTCATCTCCATCCATTCAGGAAACCTCCTCCCTCCGTACCCTTGTATGCTTAACGATTCAATGTTGGAGGGAGGCTTCAGAATTCGCAACGCTTGCTCACTTCTGCTTGATACATCATCGCCACCATTATAACTGAACCAAATGTCTAGCTTGGAAAGATTAGTTTTATTGGTCAATACCTCCTCCACATCATAAATATGGTCGGCTGCATAATCTTCTTTGCTCAAACCCTCTATATTTATTAGTAGTGATCCAGCGAGGAGACTCAAACCTCTCAACCCTTCAATATTCTCACTTTCTTCACTTCCCCACACCCACATGCTCAACTTCTCCAACCGACTTAATCCTTGTCCTATCCCACTTGGCATGCCCCTTAATTTCCAGCAACCCTGATTCTCCAACTGCCTGAGGCTGCACAACTTACTTGTGCTCTGAGGCAACGTTCTTAGTCTCCAACAATCATTCAAATTCAACGTCTCTAATTTTGTAAGATTGCCAAGTGACTCTGGCAATACTTTGAGACCTTCATTCTTAGAGAGGTTAAAGTGCCTTAACTGCTCCAAGTTGCCTACTGAATCTGGTATTGTTACCATGTCTTTGCTATTCCAACTTAAATCCAAAAATTGCAGATTCTTCATACCATAAAATAATTCACCATGCAATGATGAAAGGCCACAATCTCTGAGGTTGAGATGCTTTAAATGCTCCATGTATTCACCCATTGAGTTCGGTAGAGTTTCTAAACATTTATTCTGACACAAATCTAAGATTTGCAAATCTTTCATACCACGAAACAACTCAGCATGCAATGATGAAAGGCTACAACCTCTGAGGTTAAAATGCTTTAAATGCTCCATGTATTCACCCATTGAGTCCGGTAGAGTTTTTAAACTTCCATTCTGACTCAAATCCAAAAATTGTAAATTTTTCATACCACGAAACAATTCAGCATGCAATGATGAAAGACCACAACCACTGAGGTTCAAATGCTTTAAATGCTCTATGTATTCACCCATTGAGTCTGGTAGAGTTTTTAATCTATTATTCTGACTCAAATCTAAGAATTGCAAATTTTTTATACCACGAAATGATTCACCATGCAACGATGAAAGGCCACAATGTCTTAGGTTTAAATATTTTAGATGTTTCAACTTATCACCAAATGACAAAGGCAAAGATATTTCACAATTCCAACTTTCAACCCTTAACGCCCTTAAGTTTTTTAGATCAAAAATTACAGAAATAACATGTGAAGCAAACATTCCCCTGTCTTCATTTGAAATTAAAGAAAATGTGCGCAAGTGGCGTTGATGGGATGAAAGGAATCGATGAATACTAGAAACATCTACTGAAGACAACTCTGATGATGAAGGCAAGACAATTATCGAAACATGACGAGGCCTAATTTCATCATCTTGAATGCTACTATTAATTGACATGCCAACCTTCACCTCAATGTGCAAATATTCACTCTTCATTATTGCGGATGCAAGATCATGCATGAGGTCGTGGATTTTCACTGTTTCAATTTTCCCCTCCTCATTCTTTTTCATATCTTGGAAAAATGAATGCAATAGCAATTCCCCAAAGACATCCTCTCCCACATCCTCAGGTTCTTTATTTTTGAACTCAAGAAGACCATTTGCCAACCATATATACACAAGCTCCTCTTTCCTCATTTTATAATCTTTCGGAAAAAAACAACAATAAGCAAAACATTGCCTAGCACGTGCTGACAAATTGTTGTAGCTCAATCTTAAGGCTGGCAAAATCTTGGGACACTGATCACTACCTTCCTCTTCCTCCAAATCCCAAATTTCGTTGTCTCTAACTTCCCTCCATTGTCTTTCCTCAACTTTAAATCGCAACATACTTCCTAAAGCTTTTTTGAAGAGGTAACCCTCCACATTTTTTATTATCTCTTTCCCAATTGCTACCAAGTTTGGATTATCCGATTCTTTTCCCGCTTCAAAGGCATAAAATGTAAACAATGACCAACAATCATCATCCGAAAGACCATCCAATTGATACGGTTCAGATATTGTTTTTGTTATGGATGCTCTTGTTTTCAAGCGAGTGGTCACAATGATTGAACTTCCTTTAGCTCCAGAGGTTAATGAATTCCTTAACATATTCCAATCATCTTGTTTGTCGCTCCAAACATCATCTAACACAAGTAAAAACCTCTTCCCCCTTAGTTGCTCCACAACACCACCTCGGATCACATCTAAGTTATCATGGTCGAAGCGGCTCTTGGTCACGATTTCCACAATCTCCTTTAGCAGCCTTTTAACATTAAAATGATCAGAAACACAAACCCAAATTTGTACATGGAAGTGGTTTTTCACCCTATCATCTTTGCAGACAAATTGGGCGAGAGTGGTCTTGCCAAGACCACCAATCCCAAGTATGGGACAAACAGAGAGGCCATGTTCATTATCAACGTTTTGTAGCAACATTTTTATTATGTTTTCTTTGTCAGCATCCCTGCCATACATATGAGGTTCTGCTGAAGCAGAGGAAGTTACTCTGTCTTCGCTAATGGATTGAGGAGGGAGCATATGCTCCCTCCACATGATCAACCACCCTCTCTATCAAACCAAAATTAGACATTTCATTTACAATCCTATCAAACCTTTCTCTAACTGGTTTGATCTTGTTAGCAATCTTGTAATGAGGCACCAATCTCTTCAACTGCATAAACAAGGAAAGGCAAGAAATCCATACCGAGTTGCAGCAATTCTCAGCCGTTGGATCAGGTTGGAGGAGCTCAGGCTCATCAATCGCCAAATCATGAAAAACGTCCTGAGCATCATAAGCAGTATGCTTGAGCTTGATCAACCACTGTTGAATAGCTTTGTTGTTGAGTTGTTTGACTTCAGCATCTGCAACCACAGCTCCAATTGTTGTCAAGGCACTGGAGAGCATCCTTACTTCATTTTTGACACCCCATGACAACCCAACTTCAGTTTTGGCTTAAGAACAAGTTCAGCCATTAGTTTGATGCTTGGAAATGAAGTGAATGAATGAAGTAAAGATGTGTTTGGGGTTTCAGAGAGAGAGAGAGAAAGTATTTGTAGAAAATCCAAGAAATTACTAGGCATAGGGAGAACAGAAGAAAAGGCCAAAACTAATAAGTTTAATAGTAATCAAGTAGTCAAACAACGGGAACAAATAATATACTCAACCAACCAAGTGTGTTGCGGTGGAATGAGTCATGTTTCTTTCTTTAAAGAGATATCGAATTTGAGCTATGAAAATTAAAAAAACATTAAAATTTATGATACGAAGTTGTTGCTTTTGCGGCCCTTTACTCATCGAGTCTAGTATTAATCGGAATATAGCTCTAGATTCCCTGCCAATAATAATCTAAGAAAATGATCAAATTATATAAAAGTTGGTCAAAATTGGAAACAAAGAAAGTGGCATTGAAGGAGTATCTACTCCACACTTATAGCCTCTTTTTTTTTTTTTAAATAGTCCATGTGAGACTAACCCAACACCTCCAACACCAATCCCCAAGCAAAAGTTGTTATTGTTGGAATAAAAGACTATTTGTCTTGTTCTAGTGATTTGAAGAAAAATATTTAGTTCCACATAGGAAAACTACAAAACACTTTTACACTCTATTATAAGTGAAAGCAACCCAACATGCTTTTTTTAGGACAAAGGGACAAGGAGTTGGGGACCCATTGGGTGCACATGGATGCACATGGGTATAGGGTGACCCATACATTTTTATGTCAAAGATGGGCCTAGGGCCTTTGGTCTCTTTGGGCTTTTGCTTAGTTGTCAAACATAATTTTACTTTTTACTTAAATTTTTAATTTTTGGTAATTAATTTTCAAAATTAATTAATGTTATCTGATTAATACAGTTGGGTTTTATAACAGTCTGTTGAACCCAACGGATAATTTTATTTTCGAAATTAAAGAGATGTGTTTTTTTGGGAAACACCTCTTCAACTACTATTTAAGTTCAACTAGAAGTCAAAATTAAACACTGAGGTTTTTTCGAAATTAATTGTTCTGTGAGAGAGAAAGAAACACAGTTTGGCAAACTTTCAAATTGGTGATTTCTAAATTTGGAAGGGCACTCCGGTTGAATCATGAAGACAGATTCCTGAAGAGATTTTATCACCAAATCGAGAAACAATTTTGTCTTAGGACATTGCTCTTGAGCAAGCCTCCGGTAATTACATTATTTGTTTACTTATCATTAGATTCTGTTGCTGTTTATTTTTTATTTCGTTGTATTTGTTGCATGTAAGATCATTGCAGATTGTGGGGTATAATAGTTATTTGAAAATTTAATACAAGACATGACATTCCCTACTGTCTTTTTTCTTTATGAAAGTAGGTTCTTTATAACTCATATTGAATGGACATGTGGTCACAACGATCTCTTTATAAGATTATTTGAAGAAATACTTTAATTGTTAACGTGTTTTAAAAGCCTCCTTGAATTTGCTACAGAGAGAAGTGAATACAATCTGCAACAAGAAATGCATCCAAACGTAGTAAGCATTGCGTAACAATCATCCAATACAGATCAATGGAATTAGTAAATAACAATTATTCAATCAATGCGATATCATCTAAACAAGCTTGCAGTCCTAGTCTACGAAACAGCATGCATTCAACATTTACCTATTACCTATTCAGATGAAACAACAGAGAGTTGACGAACTGTTGGTGAGGAAAGACTAAACTATTGAAATTCTAAAATCATTGTAACATGCTTGAACAAGAAACTTGATAGTTCTGTACTTGTGTTTTTCTTGCTGAATTTCAGTTTGATCCCTTGCAGGTTGTACATCCCAGAATGAACCCCAGAATGAACTCAATTTGCAAGTTTTTTATTTGATGGTGTCAATGCTTTAAAATTACAAAAAAGATATTGATTCTGTGTAAACTGAAAATGATGAACTGCTGATAGAAATGAATACTGATTAGACTCAACATAATGAACAGATGACAGATGCATGAAGTGCAGAATTTAAGATGATTTCTTCTCTATAATGGGTCATCAGAGAACACAATTCTTGTATCATTTGAAAAGAAAGCAGTCACAAGATTCTAATGACATTATCCTTGTGAAAACTGTTGTTGTCTGTACAATTGTATATGGCAAATGTGTAGCTAATTAAAACATACAGGAAAGAAAACCCAACCCACCAGTATCTTGAATCAACTTGATAGAACCCAAATGCTTGGTGGCATTGCATATTTAATCCACCAGATCAGTTACGCTAACTAAGCGGAACTGTAATTGGGAGAGGAAGAAAGCTTGTTCAAAGAGCGCGTCCCCAGCCCAATACATTTATGACCCTAGAATTTCATGCAAGACGGGACCAGAATTACACATTCTCCGTAATGTCAATTGGCGTCCGAAGAAATGCAGCAGTGGACGGTGCTGGTGTTACTGCTAATAGGAAAATAATGAATGAGCATGCAACATAGCACGTACTGCAAATGAAGAAAACCAATCATCAAATTAGTCACTTTCATGGTTCGATATCACTAATGCTAATGCATATTAAAAATGAACACCAGATTCAAATGAATCATGGGATCACTAAACTTACTTGAGCAAATAACATCAAGAAAATATAAGAGAGTGGCAAGCTCTTGAAATCTTCAAATCATGTGCCAATATAATCAGAGATTTCTGTTCAAAAAGAGAGGACAAAGTCAAAACAACAACCATCAACAAAAGGAAATGAAGATAATGTAAATTGACTGCAATACTACAGAAAGTTTCAACTATCTATGCCATGGACAAGGTGTACCTAATAGGCAATGAAAAGTAAAGATTATCAGCATCGCGCGTTAATTCAATTCGACTATTGATTCTAATCAGCTTGTTCATCATATTTATTTTTCCAAAAAATCGTAGCACAATGTTTGAGGAGATTCTTACACGGATGAACTTTGAAATGAGATTAAATGACTTACCTTCCAATGAATTCATTACGGATGAGAGATTTCTAACTCAAGCAAGGACATTCAAGAGCTCTAAATGGACAATAAAGGACAATCGGGATTTTCTGAGACCACTTTTCTCACGTCGTACTCGAATGTATTCATATTCCAACTGAAATTAGCAATTAAATAACCAGGAATCATGGTAAATGACAAAATGATTAAAGCCCCTTACGTCACGGCATATATTGAATTTACATAATAGCAATTATTACCATGAACAAAATGTTTAGAGTTAAACCTCCGAGTTGAGAATCATTTGAAGCAATCGAGCTATGGCTACGATCATAAGCAAAGCAGCAGCTTTAGGGCTTCATCGATGAGCATCATGGATATAGGGCATGAAAATGTACAAGCATATTGAAAGTTACTATTCAAGGGATCTGCTTAAACTCTTAAGGATTAAAAAGTTCGTAGAAGACTCAACAAGTAGATACATGTTTAATTGTTGAAGATTTCATTTCATTTCTAGAACCGCCAAAAACTCATTATCAAAAACATATGCTTAAAAACAACGAAACGTCGCATCATAACAAAAAAAAATTAATGAATTACCCTTCCATTAAGATAATACAATGACATTCTCAACAAACCTTGTCGTTTTAAGAATCATCAAGAGTTAGAGAAATATGAAGCGACAAAGGTTCAAGTTTACAATCCCTGCCAAAAATGGTGATGGAAAGAAATAAAATAAATTATATGATAAAGCTGCTGTTTGTAATATGCTATATATATTTTATTTGAAAACGTAATATGCTATAGTTTTTTTTTATTTAAATTAAAATATGCTTTTATTAAAAGAAACAAAAGCAACCAAAGGTTTTCAAGAACAAGAGACTAAAATATTTAAACTATTCAATCTCTAACCTCAACTCAAAGAGGTTGTGTAAACCGAAATGCCAAGAAATTATAGAATTATGCGCGAGATATATATTAATTACGCTCGTGTCATTCTTCCCTTTGGAACGTCATTGTTTCAATAGATGCAAAATTTGTCTCGCATATGCCACAATAAAATCAATCTCCTTCGTTATTCGATTAAAAAAGTTTTATTACATTAATTACAAAAAAAAGATGGATACGGAAGAGCGACAAGTGACAAGTAATCACTTGATTTTAAGGAACAATTGAATGACTGATAATGCATAAATATGATGAGAGATTTGAGGCAAGTACCTCCCAAGAGACACAAAAGTTCCCTAGTCGGATGTCACGATAAGAGTCGACTCACGAACCTCACATGTACATCTCGCTTTGCAAGTCAAGCATACATAGTTTCATTACATCGTAAGGAATGATAAAAATACGGAAAAATAATATAACAAAATGAAAATAAAACACAATAATTTTCTACGAGACCACCTTTATCACTTCGTACTCCAAATCGTATTCCCATTCCACCGAAATTAGCAATTTAAAAACCAGGAATCATGGTAAATAACAAAATGATTGAAGCCCCTTACGTCACGACATACATTGAATTTACATAATACATGAATAAAATGTTTAGAGCTAAACCTCCAGAGTTGAGAATCATTTGAAGCATCGGCCATAGTCGCAAGTCAGTAGCAGACTTTAGAGCTCCATTGAACATCATGGACATGGGGCAAAAAAATGTGTAAACATATTCGAGTTAATACTCAAGGAAATGCTTAAACTCTTACTTATTTTAATCAAAGGATTAGCTAGTTAGTAAATGACTCAAGATCAGTAGAGACATGTTTAAGCTGTTGAAGATTTCATTTCATTCCTAGAACCTGCCAAAAGTTTATTATCTAAATCATACGCTTAAAAACAAAGAAATGTGTGCATTATAACAAAAGCAAATTAATGAAATGCCATTCCATTAAAGCTAATACAATGATACTCTCAACAAACCGATAACTCGTGATGTTTTAAGAAGCATCAATAAGCAAATACCAGCAAAAACTATGACCAATGTATACCGAGATAAACTGAAATTTAAAAAGCATGACATTAAAAGCAACTTAATGGTCTACCTTGTTGGAGAAAATCAAAGAGAAGTAAAATTGAATAGAGGAGAAGAAAAACTGATCTATATAAAAGGAAGAAAAACAAGAACTGAATTCTAGTTCTTTTATTTCTTGATGCTTTGTGATCTGTATAAAAACAGATTTGCACGTGTATTTTAATACACTTTATTAATCTCTAATAAACTCGTTTAATTACAATGCGGGGGTTAACTCTAATTTATAGACTCACATAAGCATACTCCTAATCCAACTAAGAGACCCTAAATAGACTCATACTCTAACTCAAAGTTTTAATCAAACTCAAACACTTTATCTAATTTAGATTACAACTCCAACATACCTTTTCAATAAGCAAATACCATGATATTCTAAGCACATAGAATCGATGAATAATACATGACTAAGGTATGCACACTGCAAGAAGGGATGAAGGAGAAAGTGATCTCTGTTAAAAACAATGATGGAAGAATTTATTATATGATAAAACAATTGATTTTAAATATATGCAACAGTTTTTTTTTTTTTTTTTTTTTTTTTTTGAACAGTTCAATTCCCAAATCTCAAGTTAGCAAGTTGCATGAAGTAAAATGCTATTGATGGTGAGAAATCGGTGAAGCACAACAAACCTCTCTTTTATTTCTTGGGTTGGATGACTGAAGTTGGTTCATAAATTGTAAACCTTCTTTGAGTACATGACATTTTCCTTAGGCCGGTCGCTAGTTCGAACGACAAAAAATACGATCGAGATCTTGCAATAAGAATTAGAAGAATTCGACAACTTAATCTATCAAAGTCATCTAGAATTGCGAATTGATTTTCTAGTTTTGTTTGAGACTAACACTCACATGCTCGATTCTCGTTGAGACCATTGCACATGTTTGTAGCTTCCATATTTTCTTGGTTGTGTTAATGCTTGGACTAGTAATTAATCGGGAGGCATATTTTGAAACACAAAAATATATTGCAATGAAGAACAAAGGGCCTAATCTAACTAACTTTACCAATGAGTTTAAACATGCATAAATTTATTTAAATTACTAATTTGATGGCTATGAATCGATCATAAGGAGGAGGATATTAATTAAACAACACACAAATTACACAATAAACATGCATAAATAGAAGCAAGTCTTAGGACAAATATATATATATATATATATATATATAAAGGAGTAAAGTACTAATAATAATAATTAATGGTGAAACCCTTGAATGCGAGAGGATCAAATTTTGTAAATTCCAAAAGGATGAGGCAGATCCAGGATTAGCATCCACCCGATTAATCCCAACAATCAAGTGCAATATGAAGGTGCTTCTTCGATCTGAATATGTGAACGTTGATTTCACTATTAATTTGTGAGTAATTTAATCACAAGAAGAATATCGAACATGATAATACACACAGACAGAGACAGATAAGAGGAAAAACAAGTACCGGAAAGATCGGGAATATGAATAGCAAGAAGAAGAGAAGTCAATCGAAACGTCGTGAGCATTGTCATCATAATAAGGCGTTGCAAGATTAGTTGTGACTTGTGAGTAGAAAAACATAGAGCTAAACATAAGTAGAAGTAGAAGTAGAAGTAGAAGTGATGGATGGATGACCTGGTTTTTGAAGTTCTTTGTTGATTCCTCCCGATGGTGATATCGATCATGGATGAGTTCCTCATCGATATCTTCGAGAAATGATGGACCTCGAAGAGCAACAAGTGGGTCCAATTCCTCCTTTGGTATTACCATGGACATTCGCCGATCCTGTATTTGGAGAGACGTGAGATGTCGCGATCGTGGAACACAAATTTCAATTTAGGGCATTCGAAATGGTCAACTCCTTGAGAGAAATCATGAGCTCCAAGCGTGGCATCGACACTAACTCACCGCAATCATCGATGCTTAGGGATTCAAGGTAGATAAGTTGTGGGACGAAACCAGTTCGACAATTATAAACATCCAAAGTGACTTTAAGGTCGCGAGGTTTCCCAATTCTTTAGGTAAACCCTTGACCCATCGCAATTGTAATATCCAAGTGTTGAAGAGCGGGGAAGGCATTCCTCTTTGTGTCTCCAATTCAACACCCATTCCTCCAACTTCCAAATCATATTTAATTGGATGGTCCCTGAGTCTTGGAAATGAGGAGGAGGAATGGGGATCTCTCATCTCCATCCATTAGGAAACCTCCTCCCTATGATACCATTGAATGCTTAACGATTCAATGTTGGAGGGAGGCTTCGATTCGCACGCTTGCTCACTATCGCTAGACACATCATCGCCACCATTATAAATGAACCAAATGACTAGCTCGGAAAGATTAGTTTTATTGGTCAATACCTCCTCCTCCACATCATGAAGAGCAGCATCATCTTCTTTTCTCAAACCCTCTATTTTTATTACCAGTGATCCACCGAGGAGACTCAAACCTCTCAACCCTTCAATATTCTCACTTTCTTCACTTCCCCACACCCATAAGCTCAACTTCTCCAACCGACTTAATCCTTGTCCTATCCCACTTGGCATGCCCCTTAAATTATAGCAATGCTCATTCTCCAACTGCTTGAGGCTGCACAACTTACTTGTGCTATGAGGCAGCGTTATTAGTCTCCAACAAACAATCAATTTCAACGTCTCTAATTTTGTAAGATTGCCAAGTGACTCTGGCAATACTTCGAGACCTTCATTGTCAGATTGGTTTAAGATTTGCAAATTTTTCATACCACAAAACGATTCACCATGCAATGATGAAAGGCCACAAAAAGCGAGGTTCAAATGCTTTAAATGCTCCATGTATTCACCCGTTGAGTCCGGTAGAGTTTTTAATCTATAATTTCGACTCAAATCTAAGAATTGCAAATTTTTCATACCACGAAATGATTTACTATGCAACGATGAAAGGCCACAAAAGCGAGGTTCAAATGCTTTAAATGCTCCATGTATTCACCCATTGAGTCGGTAGAGTTTTTAGTCTATAATTTCGACTCAAATCTAAGAATTGCAAATTTTTCATACCACGAAATGATTCACCATACAACGATGAAAGGCCACAACCACCGAGGTTCAAATGCTTTAAATGCTCCATGTATTCACCCATTGAGTCGGTGGAGTTTCTAAACTTTTATTCCGACTCAAATCTAAGATTTGCAAATTTTTCATACCACAAAACAATTCACCATGCAATGATGAAAGGCTACAAAAAGCGAGGTTCAAATGCTTTAAATGCTCCATATATTCACCCATTGAGTCGGTAGAGTTTTTAATCTATAATTCTGACTCAAATCTAAGAATTGCAAATTTTTCATACCACGAAATGATTCACCATGCAACGATGAAAGGCCACAACCACTGAGGTTCAAATGCTTTAAATGCTCCATGTATTCACCCATTGAGTCCGGTGGAGTTTCTAAACTTTTATTCTGACTCAAATCTAAGATTTGCAAATTTTTCATACCACGAAATGATTCACCATGCAATGATGAAAGACCACAACCTCTTAGGTTTAAATATCTTAGAAGTTTCAACTTATCACCAAATGACAAAGGCAAAGTAGATATTTCAGCATTCCAACTTTCAACCCTTAACGCCCTTAGGTTTTTTTAGACGAAACTACGAAATAACATCACATGAATCGACATTCCCTTGTCTTCATTTAAAAATAAAAAAAATGTGCGCAAGTGGCATTGATGGGATGAAAGAAATCGATGAATACTAGAAACATCTCGAAGACAACTCGATGATGATGGCAAGACAATTATCGAAACATGACGAGGTCTAATTTCATCATCTTGAATGCTACTATATATTGACAGCCAACCTTCACCTCAATATGCAAATATTCACTCTTCATGACTGCGGATGCAAGATCATGCATGAGGTCGTGGATTGTCACTGTTTCAATTTTCCCATCCTCATTCTCTTCCATAACTTGGAAAAATGAATGCAATAGCAATTCGCCAAAGACATCCTCTCCCACATCCTCAGGTTCATTATTTTTGAACTCAAGAAGGCCATTTGCCATCCATAAATGCACAAGCTCTTCTTTGCTCATTTCATAATCTTTTGGAAAAAAACAACAATAAGCAAAACATTGCCTAGCACGTGCTGACAAATTGTTGTAGCTCAATCTTAAGGCTGGCAAAATCTTGGGAAGTTGACAACTACTACCTTCCTCTTCATCTAGCTCCCAGATCTCGTTGTCCCTAACTTCCCTCCATTGTCTTTCCTCAACTTTAAATCGCAGCATACTTCCTAAAGCTTTTGCAGCAAGAGGTAACCCTCCACATTTTTTTATTATCTCTTTCCCAATTGTTACCAAGTTTGGATTGTCCGATTCTTTTCCCGCTTCAAAGGCATAAAATGTAAACAACGACCAACAATCATCCTCTGAAAGACCATCCAATTGATACGGTTCGGATATTGTTTTTGTTATGGATGCTACTTTTGTTTTCAAACGAGTGGTCACAATGATTGAACTTCCTTTAGCCCCGTAGTTAAAGGATCCTTCAACATATTCCAAACATCTTGTTTGTCGCTCCAAACATCATCTAACACAAGTAAAAACCTCTTCCCCCTAGTTGCTTCACAACACCATCTCGGATCACATCTAAGTTATCATGGTCGAAGCGGCTCTTGGTCACGATTTCCACAATCTCTTTTAGCAGCCTTTTAACATTAAAATGATCAGAAACACAAACCCAAATTTGTACATGGAAGTGGTTTTTGACCCTATCATCTTTGCAGACAAATTGGGCGAGAGTGGTCTTGCCAAGACCACCAATCCCAAGTATGGGACAAACAGAGAGGCCATGTTCATTATCAACGTTTTGTAGCAACATTTTTATTATGTTTTCTTTGTCAGCATCCCTGCCATACATATGAGGTTCTGCTGAAGCAGAGGAAGTTACTCTGTCTTCGCTAATGGATTGAGGAGGGATCATAGATGCTCCCTCCACATGATCAACCACCCTCTCTATCAAACCAAAATTAGACATTTCATTTACAATCCTATCAAACCTTTCTCTAACTGGTTTGATCTTGTTAGCAATCTTGTAATGAGGCACCAATCTCTTCAACAGCATAAAAAAGGAAAGGCAAGAAGTCCATACCGAGTTGCAGCAATTCTCAGCCGTTGGATCAGGTTGGAGGAGCTCAGGCTCATCAATCGCCAAATCATGAAAAACGTCCTGAGCATCATAAGCAGCATGCTTGAGCTTGATCAACCACTGTTGAATAGCTTTGTTGTTGAGTTGTTTGACTTCAGCATCTGCAACCACAGCTCCAATTGTTGTCAAGGCACTGGAGAGCATCCTCACTTCTTTTTGGCACCCCATGCCAACCCAACTTCCGTTTTGGCTAGGGAGATGAGGAAGTCAGCCACTGGCTTAAGAATTACAACTTCAGACATTAATTTGATGGTTGGAAATGAAGTGAATGATGTGTTTGGGTTTCAGAGAGAGAGAGAGAGAGAGAGAGAGAGAGAGAGAGAGAGAGAGAGTATTTGTAGAGAAAACGAGAAGTCATAAAACTCAAAAATACAAGCAACTAGGTAGCATCAAAGAGACATTACTAGTGAAGAAGAGCTTTGGGCATGCGTCAGATCTTCATCGACTTCCATGTTTGTGTAGATCGACGTTTATCATCAAGCTGCCACACACCATTGTGAGTTTCATTGTGAGTTTTGCTCTTTTTTTCACATGGTATTCTCTCTGCCTTAGCTCATTTGCAGTTTTTATATTGCTGTTGACTGAGCCCAATCTTATGACTTTTTGAGGGAGGAGAGATGTCCATATCAAGTGTGTAACAATTTGTCCCTTTTTTTTGTACCGAAAAGAAGTTATTATTTTATTTTATTTTTTGGGGAGGTCACTGGGTCAAGGCAAAACAACAAGAAACATGGCATCTAATCAATAGGATTGCATAAAACATTCATCCATCACAGATACATCTAATTTGCTACAATAATAAGTCAATTGCAACTAATTAAGGAAATAGATTTCACAAATTGCAATAAGAATTATACCTCCTACGTAATTGCATCCAAGAAAGTACTGTCAATTGGCTTCCAAAGAAATATCATGGACATAACAATGAAGTACAGACCTGAAACTAAGATCGATGTTTATCAAACGATCACACTCCATGAGAGTAGTATTCCTACTTCGCTTAAGATGCACAGAGAATAAACCAAGTTATCTGTATTCAATAAAATCAATACCATTAAGATTTGCCCTTTTTTTTCACTTGGTATTCTCTCTGCCTTAGCTCATTTGCAGTTTTATTATTGCGGTTGACCGAGTCCAAACTTATGATCTTTTTTTTTATTTTTATTTTTATTTTTTGAGATACAAACTTATGACTTTTTGAGAGGGGTGAGATGCCCATGTCAAGTGTGTAACAAGTTGTGTTTTTTTTTTTTTTTTTTTGGGGGGGGGGGGGGGGGTCAAAGGTGACAAGTTGTCCATAAGGACAATAACTAAAGGTGTTGAGTTGTTGTTTCATTAAAAAAAAAATTGTTGACTGGCATCCTAAAAATGCAGCAGTGATATTTTAGTTTTAGTCCTAATCGTAAAATTTTCATGCCTAGCCTATGATCTTCGCCAGTACTGATATTGTTCCCAACTCAACCATCTTTCAACTCAAATGTATGGGGTTTTATCTCAAAAGGCCTCGGTACTCTTAGAAGGGAGATATTCACTTATATATATTTCTTTATGAAGTTATATTTAATTGATGTGGGACTAAACCTTTCGGTCCACACATCTTCAATACTACTGCCATAGAATATGGCAAAATGCATGACCATAGTTTATGTAATTTGATTTCACAGACTATAGTAAATAGCATATGATTATCGAGCAAGGGCACAACTTTAATGTGCCTGTCCAAAATAATGCAATGGAAACATAAAAAAGTGTCATAAACTTGTCGAAATATGTGCATGCCTGATTAACTAGATTAAACTTATTAGTCATTTAAATAATTTGATCATGTCTTAGGAATTTTGAATTTTAAATTTATTGTTAGTATTATGTGCTGATTATTAGGCTTTAGGTTTTTATGTTTGTTAAACATAACATAAGCTCTATATATCGAACAATGCTTTAATACAAAAATGAGACTTCAACATCAAGTTGTTTCTTCTTTTATTTTTGTGTCTTTTAAATTGCTATCAGTGGTATCAAAGCTTTCTTTTCTTGAGGGACCTGTGAGTGTTCCTCCACTTGGAAAGAGAACTTGAATCCATTAGAAATGTGATAAAGGTAAAATGTGTTTTGTAAAGTAACCGTTGTTTGACAATTGTATATATCCATGTAAGTCGAAAGATCGTCACTTATGCTTTGAACTTTCGATACACAAGTGAGATAAGGACACACGAGAGTTTGTTGAGGACTTAGCCGATTCACCAAGGGGATCTCGAGCACCAAGGGGACTTGAAGATTGTGTAGGATCCTTTGTAAGGGAAGCGTGTAGCATAGCAAAGTGTGGTGAAGGATTCACTAGCTAGTAGAGAGTGCACTAATTAAAAACTTTGCGTAAAATTGTACTTGACTTCTCATAGTGGACTTCTACACATGGGCGTAGGCCCACAAATGTAGGACGGTTGGTCTGAACTCCGAACTACGAAAACAACTTTGTGTGTTCATTTAGTTTTTGCTTGCTTTGTTGCTATTTTCATGATTGCAGTGATTTGAGCCATTTCATTTGGTATCAAAGCCTACACCTAGGCTCCTTGTTGTGTCAAGGAAAGTGAGATTCTAACAAGATAAATCTTTCAAGTATTGCAATCAAATCAGCCGGAAGGAGCATCTATAACAAAACCACCATTGCTCACCTATACAAATCATATGTATTGGAAATCAAGAATGAAAGCATTCATTTTATCACTTGATGTAAAGGCGTGGAGAGCAATAGAAAATGAATATTTTGTCCCTTTTCTTAATGGTGTGCCAAAGAATACCGACATTTGGATAGAGGCCGAGGAGAGATTACCTCTTGCTAATGCAAAAGCGTTGAATGCGATATTCAATGGGGTAAATCATGATCATCTCAAGCTAATTTTTTCATGCGAAGAAGTTCAAACCGCTTGGACGATTCTTCAAGATATTTTCGAAGGAAACGACAATGTCGAAAGTGAAAGTGGACATTGCAACAACTATGTTGCTTTCACATGTGCGACATCAGGCGAATCCAACGACTCCTCTATTGTACCCACAAAACTTGCTATACTCACAACATCTGTTGTACCCACACACTCTGATTCAGCCTCGGATACCTGAACTCGGCACTTTGTGCTGGAGTACCCGCATCGACACGATCCGACAAGGATCCAGACACGGAATATACGTCGACGCAGCGGATCTAAACTCGGACTTGGCGAAGATGCAGAGGTGCAGTGGGGTGGGGTGGGGGAAGAGAGAGAGAGAGAGCAAACGAGACAAATGTTGTGTACTTGTGCTGATGAGGAGAACAACGACGAGCTCAAGAGAGAGAAGGAGAGGCGAGAGAGATGGGTTGGCGGCGCCAAGAGCGAGAAATAGGCTAAGTTTGAAAATAGCATACTATTACATTTACTTAAAAAACTACAATTAAATTTATTCAAAAACTACAATGATATTATTATAAATGTATATATATATTTATAATAAATTTAGCCGAGTCCAAGTACTCGTGTCCAATTATTTGGACACATCTAGCCGAGTCCACGTGCCTTTAAATTAGAAAATAGCAAGTCCAACACCTAGATACGTACCCGTACCCAAGTTCGTGTAACCTAGGATTCAACATACCATGTAATTTATTCAACTTATGATTCAAATTCCACTAATTCTATTGATGATGCAGATCTAAAAGAGGCATATGGGGAGATCTATGTGAAGTGGTCTGATGGTATTGACAAAAACATCATAATGGCAAAAGCAATTACCACATTGCAACAAGAACTTGAAGCAAAGGAGGAGTTGTTAGAAGTCAAAAAGGCCCTTGAACTTTTCGAATCAACTTTTAAACACTTGAATAAGGGAAAATCGAAGCTCGATGACATCTTGAAAATGGGGAAAGACTCTTGTGACCACATGGTAAAGGGTCAATTTCAAAGAAATGTGAATCAATTCCATTTGTTAATGGAAATGAAGTTGTCACTACCGTTGAAAATGAAATTGCTCCACCACGTTTCAAGCCAACTTGCTTCTATTGTCGCATCAAGGGGCACATTAGAACTTGGTGCTACAAAATGTATCAAGATCTAGAACGACGTCAAAGAGCCATCACCGAGAAAAATGATGCACCTAAACCTAGACATGTTCCAAAGGAGAAGCAAAAATGGGTACCCAAAAGGTGCTTGCAATGTAATGTAGCTCATATGAGTGATGTACGTGGTGTGCCCCAATTTCAATGCAATGGCACAAATGTTCCTATGAGTTCATGCTTATCTTCGTCCATACATTAAGACAACACCATATGGACTATGGTCAGGTATAACGCTAAATCTTAGTTATTTCGATTTTTATTTTATTTTTTGCAATTTGTTTTATTTCGTTTTATGACAGGGAACAAGTTGGATAGATCGACGAAAAAATGGAGATGTTGAACTTCCTTAAAAAGCTATCGCTTCTGTACCTACGGACAGATCACACTGCTTTTGTACCCACAACAATGTGTTCTGAGACCCACTGCATGTGTCCACAACAGCTTCTGTTTGTGGTAATTATGAATTCATGAGGAGTGGGTGTAAGTATAAGAGTTTGTATGCGTCCTTTCATATTGCTTTGAAATTGTCTTATGCTACAGCTCTTTTATAGTATTCATATTTCTGATGTGCTTACTACTGATATGATAGTTAATTATTTTCCTCGTTTCGAGTTTTGATATTTTCTGTCCCGAATAGGGAGATAATGCAAGGACGAAGGAGGAGTTCATTTAGTTAACATATGATACATCCTCCGAGTTACTTTCTCTTACCCTCATCTTTTATTTTGTCACAAAGGGGGAGAGAAAAGCTTGTATTTAGGGGGAGCGTAATACGCTTGAAAAGTGACTATTTGATCATGCTTTTATTTGTATTCAGTTCTTAACTTTTACTCTGCAGGACTTTGCTCTATTAGTAACATGCTTTAACTTATTTATATTGATCTTATTTGCTTTATAAATGCATGTTTAATTTGTCTAATTATGTCATAATCTTGTCGTATTGGGTTGTGACAAATAAATGACAAGGGGGAGATTGATAAGGTAAAATGTGTATTGTCATTATTTGTACAACCGATGCTTGGTAAGAAAAATATATGATATAATCTTGTGAGTTTATGCAGAGCTGCTGGTTCTATACCCACAGAGGTACAGAACACGTCCCAGACATATTTGAATATATTCTTCAAACAGATACACGGGGACAGCTGGACAAGATTTACAATGACAACCAATACACGTCCAACAAGGCAATAATATTTGATTGACAACTCATGATAAACATAAGGCAAGATTTGCTTTAATCAGTGAAGAAAGAAGGAAAGAAGATATTTGCCACATCGTTGATTGAAGACATACAAGGAAGTTTTGTAAAGTAATTGTTGTATGACTTCTTTATTTGTTAATGTAATCGCAAGTCGAAAGATCATCTCTTTTGTTTTGAACTTTTGATACAAAGTGAGACAAGGACACGCGAGAGTTTGTTCTTTGTTTTCTTTTACACACACTGGGCTAAGGGGACTTGGCCGATTTACCGAGGGATCACAATAACGAAGGGGACTAGGGTATTATGTAGGATCCTTTCTAAGGGAAGTGGGTAGCGTAGCAAAGTTTGGTGAGGGATTCACTAGCTAGTAGAGAGTGCACTAGTTAGGAACTTTGCGTAAAACTGTACTTGACTTCTCATAGTGGATTTCTACACATGGGTGTGGCCCAGCAGACGTAGGACGGTTGGTCCAAACTGAGAAAACAACTTTGTGCGTTCATTTATTTTTTGCTTGCTTTGTTGTTGTTTTTATGATTGCAGTGATTTAAGCCAGTGCAAAATGGATTATGAAACAATGTCGTCTACAGCACTTGCTCCAGCAGTGTTTGATGGAGAGAATTACTTAGTTTGGGCAGCTAGAATGGAGGCTTAGTTGGAGGACATGACCTCTTGGAAGCTGTTGAGGAAGACTACGAAGTTCTTCCACTGCCCAACCATCCTACTGTGGCACAAATTAAACTCCATAAGGAGGGGAAAGGAAGAAAGTTCAAGGCACAAGCTTCCTTGTTTGTCAATGTCTCGCCAACAATCTTCACCAGAACCATGTTTTTCAAATCAGCATTTGAAGTATGGAAGTTTCTCAAAACTGAATATGAGGGAGATGAGAATATCAAAGCAATGCAAGTAATCAATTTAGTTAGAGAATTTGAAATGCAGAAAATGAAGGAGTTAGATTCAATTAAAGAGTATGCTGATAGGCTTCTAAGCATAGCCAACAAGGTAAGATTGCTTGGTTATGAGATTCCTAATTCCAGATTGATTCCAAAAATTCTTGTTACGATTTCAAAAAGATATGAAGCAAGTATTTCTTTTTTGGAGAATGCTAAAAACTTGTCAAGAATTAGCTTGGCAGAATTGCTAGATGCTTTGCAGGCTCACAAACAAAGAAGATTAATTAGAAATGAAGGTTCTATTGCAGGAGCTATGCTAGCTAATCAATTTAACCAAGGAAAAGAGAAGAAGAATTATGGCACACCAGAAGTTGCTGCTCAAAACAAGGGCAATGAAAAAAAGAGCCAATTTTCCTCCATGTAAACATTGTGAAAAGAAAGGACATCCTCCTTTTAAGTGTTGGAGAAGACCAAACAGCAAATGTCATAAATGTAACAAGTTGTGGCATCATTAGAGGATTTGCAAGAGTAGCTTTCAGCAAACAAATTAATGGCACTCAAGTTGTCGAACACTAGGAGGAGGATGAGCATCTATTCGTTGCAACCTACAACAACTCAAATGAAAGTTGGTTTGAAGATAGTGGTTGATTTTGCAGAGTGTTAAAATATGTGCCTTTAGTGATTAACTAGATTAGATTTACAAGTCATTTAAATTATTTGACCATGTCTTAGGGATTTTGAATTTGAGATTTATTGTAGTATTATGTGCTGATTTTTAGGCCTTAGTTTTAAGCATAAGCTCTACATATTGAGCAGTGCTTTAATACAAAAATGAGACTTCAGCATCAAGTTGTTTCTTCTTTTATTTTTGTGACTTTTAAATTGCTAACAAAACTTTTGAAGCCCTCAAACTCATGCCAATATACTGATCAGAAGCCATCTATAGTTTTTAAAACATTCAAAAGAGATGTGAGAGAGCAATGTTTTTAAGACATTCAAGGCCTATGGTCTCGACAAACATCAAAAACAAAAAACAAGGCATAGTTTACACACATATATATTCAAAAATCAGTTGTTAGAAGTTCCTACAACATACAGATGGGATATATTAATTGATTCACCTTCTAATGGATTTCTAGCTGAACTTTAAAATGAACTTCAAAATGAGAGTAAATGACTCACCTTCTAATGGATTTGTTGCTGGCGAGAGAAATTACGTCCATGCTCCTTAACTGGCTATATATTGCAGAATTGGAACTAGGCAGAAAAGTAGATCTCCTTTGTTAACATGTTTTAAAGCCTCCTTGAATTTGCTTGAGAGAGCACTGAATAAAATCTGCAACAAGAAATGCATCCAAACGTAAGCACTGCGTAAGAATCATCCAATACAGATCAATGGAATTAGTAACAATTAATCAATCAATGCGATATAATCTAAACGAGCTTGCAGTCCTAGTCTACGAAACAACATGTATTCAGCATTTACCTATTCAGATGAACAACAGAGAGTTTCCAACTTAGGACACTGTATAAAACAAGAAATTATGCGAAGCTAATCACCATTTACCATGTTGGTAACGTTGGATGTAGCAATATGAATCACCTCACATACCTTCACATCCAGAGATGCTTCATGAATGTTTATGTTCGAAGAAATATTTTGCAATTACTTCACCTACAGTACTGCTTCTGCACTCGTCGTATGCCATATATCATTTCCCTTTGCGAGATGAACTTCTTCCGTTATCCTTGTTGCCAACAGTGGTCGTTACGACTCTCGATGCATCTTGATTATAACTACATCCAAACAAGGTCAACTTATCCAAGTCCTGAAGTGATTAATGTCACGAACTCAGTCGTGTCCAACTTATTATGATCACAATTAGGATGATCTTTGAATGGGAAAAAAAAAATGCATGCTATAAACTAACTAGGATGATAATAAAACTTACAGCAGAAAGAGTTAAATGTAATGAGTTAATCAGCTTAAATTTACGCATAACAAGGACGTCTCCATAACTTTATGTTCAGCTTTGATCAAATAATTCTTCAGTTCCTTTTCAATATTGAGGAGAAAGTGATCAATTTACTCAAAATGCACCTTAGTGACTCAAGAGCCCTATGCCAATTGACATTACTTCATTTGTTCATAAAACAAATTCATAAACACAATGTGGTATCAACAATCAATATAATCATCTATATATTGTTCGTAAGATGATATTTAGCAGAATCGATTACATATTAAACATTCAAAATTTGAAAATCTTATTGCAAACAGTGAATATAAGCCTTCTTTCACTGAGTAAATTGTTGATATTACATGATCACTATAACATGTGGCACAAATGAACCCCCAATGTCTAAAGTAAAGGTGGAAGAAAAATTGAATAGAAGCACAACATTTTGAGTGATATTACTAAGTACAAATGAACATGCATACTACAACACAGAAGACAAGGATATTACCAATTGATTCGAACCCTCGTTCTACACTGCTATTGCCCTTCTTCCTTTAGTTCTTCTTCATACCTAATAGAGTACAATAAATTATTAGGTGCAAGAGAAGAGCATGTAATCATACAATTCAAAGAGCTTTTTTTTTTTTTTTTTGATAGTAAACAAGAATTTTATTCAAGATGAAAAATGTTTGAGGACCAGTGGTTCTCACATACATGGTAAGAACAAAATGTTAAACTAACCAAAACTAATGAATGCAGGTAAAGATTTAAGCCGTCAATTCTCTTTTTAGTCCTCGATGCTATCCAACGCCAATGAAAGCACCAGTCATTAACCGAATAACCCAAGTTAAATTTGCTGCAAGATGCTCATTTAGCTACCATCAATTTACTTGATTCCCACAAGGCGTCAATTGATTGTTCTTTATCTTCAAATAATCTCGTCTCTTTCAAGCCAAAGACCCCATAAAATTGCCAATGTTGCAACTCCAATTATGTGCTTCCTTCTGCTCTTTCCAATGAGTCTATCTAATATAGCTTTCAACCCGAACATCGACCTAAGATTAGATACAATGCCACCTGAGAAAACATCCCACCTATCCCACACTTGACAGGCCACATTACATTGGAAAAATAAATGGTTTACATTTTCACTTTCCATCATACACATGAAACAACAATGAGGTGAGATGAACAAGTGAGGCATTCTTCTTTGAAGCTTTTCATATGTATTCAAACCACCATGCAATAGAAGCCAACCAAAAAACTTAACTTTGGAAGGAATCATGGCTTTCCAAAGTCCTTTAAATGCTTGATGCACATGTGAAGATGGATCATCAATTAAAGAGTGAAAGAAAGACTTGCAAGTAAAAATGTTTGAAGGATCAAAATTCCAAATTCTTTTGTCCTCTAGATTAGGGTGAAGCCTAGCTTGTTCAAGTACGTTTAGAAGATTGCACTTTTCATCATGAAACCTTGTAGGAATTCTATTTGGAAGATGTAGGTTCCAAACACAATCAATTTCATCTATCTCATGCCTAAAGGATGCGAAGAAAGAGATAGGTTGATTATGATGCAATGACAGAGCATTTTGACAGAAGTGGTTCCATCATGAAAACTACCAGAAAGGTGCATCTCACCGTCTTGGATGTTTCAATGGACCCTTCTCCGACAAACCCTTGAAAAACTTATACCTAAGAGCTTCATCAAGCAGCATGGATTAACATGAGTAAACGTACCGCAAGTTCACATTTACTGGACATGTTTAACTATTTAAATCACATTATTATACTCTTGACAATAAAGACAAGTTTGCATAACATCAAAAGCAAAACAATGATCTAACCTTTTAATAAGCCATTCCAATAATACTCAAACACCCCGTCCAACTCATGAAGCAATCTATTTGGAGCATAGTTAGCATGCCAATAAGACATCTGACCGATAATCAATGGCGAAATATGATCTAACCTTTTAATAAGCAATTTATTAGAAGCAATCAACTTCTTCATAAAAAAAGGGCAGAATTTGACTACTGTAATTTAATATCAGCACTCACATACTCTGATAATGTCAGGACTTCTGCGACAATACACATATTTCCATCTTCAGATGATTCTGTGGCACTTTTCCAACTTTACATTGTAGATTGTTGATGCTGTGAGCAAGTTATTGATGCCTTCGACTATAAAGGCTGAGAGACTGTAAATGATTTTCCATTAGTCTGACATAGACGAGAGCTTCCAAATGGTCGTCTATTTCTGCTTTTTCCGTGTAATATATATCTTGGCTTGGACAGACACCAATTAAGCTACACAAAATGCACCTCGTTGAGTCTGTCATCGAGAATTCTGCAGTGCCAATCAACGTTACTTCGTTCGTCAGAAAACAATCCACATAACACAAATGTGGCATGAACAATCAACATAACTATCTAGATTGTACAGCTAAAGCTTATCTATTTTACCTCAACATTGGAAATCGTTCATATAAACATTCTCATTTAAGATGAAACGCAGCAGCAATCCCAGTTGACTATTTACTTTTTCTTTAAAAAAAAAATGTGAAACCACAAGAGTAATTACCTGTAGCACGCTTGACTAGCTCATGTAATTCTTCTCTGGAATGTCCTCATCAGTTATATATTGCACTTGCTGTCTCAGGTGAAGAATGTCGCATTGTATCGGATGACATACAGTTCAATAAAATTGGAATCCAGGCTAGAAAATGGCATGGAAGTTATGCCACAATAAGGCTAAAATTCATACTTCTCCTTTGCCAGTCTGCACACAAAGTTTAATTAAATTATAAGGAATTGGTAAAAACATAGAATTCGCAAAATGGGCATTCCCTTCAAATATAGAATTCGCAAATCCGTCTTCACTGAGTAACAATGAATCAGTCTCCCATGTAACAACTCTGCATTGCGCCCGCAACCCCTTGAGCGCAAGCACTAGAACAAAGGGATCAATTCGGACAAGTAAGAATCTATATGTGCTTCAACAAGTAAGCCGTATCCACTACTTCGGATTCAGAATAAACTGATGTTACATGTACAGAGTTTAGGAGAATTTCTTTTCTATAGCTTTCATAGAGTGTCACCAGAGAACACAACTCTTGTATTATTCTTAGAAATGCAGTTACAAAACTCTATAGTACAGTGTATTGTACACCATACTTGTAAAACCTGATGTTTTATCTGAACAATAGTAGCAAATGTGCAGCTAATTAAAACATACAGGAAAGAACAAAAATTGGGACATTTATTCTTTCAACCCACCAGTATCTCAAATCAACTAGGCTGAATCCAAACACTGGTGGAATAACATACTCACCAGCTCAGCAAGGCTGATCCCACGGAAATGTAATGGGTGCGGAAGAAAGTTTGTTCAAAAAACAGTCCCTAACCTAATACAGCTTTGACCTAAGAATTTTCATGCAAGACGAGACTGTCAATACAATTGAAGGCTTCATTCATCTGATGTCGAAACAGATCAACCCACCAATCAATTCCACGACTAGAAATAACAAATTCTCTGAGAAAATGTCAATTGGCATCCGAAGAACTGCAGCACTGGACTTTTAGAGGTGGTGTTACTACTAATAGAAAAATGGCGAGCGTGCAACATAGCACGTACCTGTAAATGAGAGGAAAAGAAACAATCATCAAATCAGTCTCTGCGGTTTGATTTTACCGATGTAGAGTATACTAAAATTGTGAGTGTGGGATTTTGATGAATTATGGGAACCCAGTCAAGTTACCTGTGCTAATAATATGAAGAAAATATACCAACCAATTGGGTGGCCCAATGGTTTGATATGGGATTTGGATGTAAGAGGTCATGGGTTCGAACCCTGGTGGGGGCAAAGTTGTTTCTTTCTTATCAAAAAATAATAATAATACAAAGAAAATAAGAAAGTGTTGGAAGGTCTTGAAATCATAAAATCCATGCCAAAGTAATCAGAAGCACTCTATTAAAATCTTAAAATCCATGCCAATGAAGAAAATATGAAAGTTGTTTAAAAAAAAATTGTTGCAGAAAGTAAGAAAAAAAAAATCTCATAGAAATGAACACTGAAATGAGGTTTAATGACTCACCTTCCAATGGATTCGTCGATGATGAGAGAGAAACATACATTCACTGCCGATTAATAGGTTATCAAGGGATTGGAGATTTTTGCAGTTGAAGTGAATCTTATTTGTGATTGTCTTGTACTTCAAAAGCATCCTTGAATTCTCTAAAACAACCACAACCAATTCCAACAGCATACTGTCAGCAAATCAGAATGATGGACATATTAAGCATCCCTATTTGGAAATGCTTTTCTGAAAGATGAATTTAAACCATCTTCACTGACTTAACTGCTACTTAGACCTCTACAGGACAATGTGAAACACTGCATGATCACTGAAACATGGAACAAACACAATGTCAAATATCGTAGCGGATGAAATATTAAATACAAGCGCACCATACTAAAGTAAAGGACCAATTAGGAAAATTACTAGGCATATAAGAACATACCTAATCTATAGCCTCAATTGTTCGTCTTTTTTTTCCTTCAGCTCTTCTCAAATTAGCTTCAGCTAAGTATTAGCTGAGCTTCATGCGGATCAATGTCACTACTCGTCTTGGCATCATTTACTGAAAAGTATGCAAACCAAGCTTGAGTCCTAGGCAAGCAGATATAATTTTCACAGCCACCACAGTAACAATGAACATGGTTCCTTGTTCAGTGAGATTATGATAACAAATTCCTAAACCAAAATGTGTCATTGCTACGCGAACCTGCTCTAGAATAAAAGTAAATTATCAATTGATTCAAATCTAGAGCCCTTACCTTGCGCTGTCAATTCCCTTGTTCGCCTGAGTTTTACTGCAAGTATAATGAACTATGAGATGCTAGACGAAAACAAGAAATGAAATCAAATTGGAGACAGTTTTAGCAGAAGCAGTTTCTTATGAACTCATATACACACATACGCAGTTCCTTCATATTAAATGCAGCCACTTTTTATAAGAGAAACGTTAAACACAATTTGCACTTGCATATGCATATGCAATCTTCAAGAGTCATTGAATTGGAAACAAGACCTACGTAATTAAGTCCTTGTAAAATAGCAATACATTGTTGATGAACACAAGGCTATTCTCATAATGCCTATTTCAACATGGTAAATATTCAACCTGAAATTAGCAATTGAAAACAAGGAATCATGCATGGTTAATAACAAAATGATTAAAGCCCTAGCACACATTGAATAAAATGTTTAGGGCTAAACCTCCAGAGTTGAGAATCATTCTATGTAACGGCCATAGTTGAAAGGTGTAGCAGCTTTAGAGCTCCATTGAGCATCATGGGCATAGGGCCTAAAAATTTGTAAACATGTTCAAAGTTAATACTCAAGGGACATATTAAAACTCCTACTTATTTTAATCAAAGGATTAGCTAGTTAGTAGGCTCATTACCGTATAGACATTTATATTTCGAAGATTTCATTTCATTTCTAGAACCAGCCAAAAATTCATTATCAAAATCATGCGCTAAAAAACAAAGAAATGTTTGCATTACAACAAAGGCAAATTGATGAACTACCCTTCCATTAAGCTAATACAATGATACTCTCAAAGAACCTTGTAACTCGTCTTGTTTTAGGAAGCATCAAGAGTTAGAGCAATTTGACCTGATGAAGATTCATGCTGATAGTCCCAGCCAGAAACGGTGATAGAAAGAAATAAATAATATGATAAAACTGTTGATTGTGACATGCTATAGTTTGTTTGGTTAAAAGATGCTTTATTAAAAGCAACAAAAGCAACTAAAGGTTTCCAAGAACAAGAGACTAAAATGTTTGAACTATTCAATCTCTAACTTCAATTCAGCAGGCTGCGCTAATTAAAATGCAAAGAAATAATATAATTTTGTGTCAGCTATTAATTCTGCTCGTGTCTTTCTTCCCTTCCTTTGTATTTGAACTGTTCAATCCCCTAATATCAAGTTAGCAAGTTGCATGAAGTAAAACGCAACTAGATGATATCAGTATACGTAAGCTATTGATGATGAGAAATCTGGTTTAGTGCAACAAACCTCTCTTTTATTGCTTGTGTTGGATGGATGAAGTTGGTTCACCAATTAAATTGTAACCTTCTTTGAGGACATGATATTGTCCTTGGCCTTTCGCTAGTTCCAAAAGACACAAAAAATACCTGATCAGATGCTGCAATAAGGCTGAACTTCATTAAATCATAAGGAAATGATAAAAATAGAGAATAAATTATTCAATCCTTTCATAACAATGCGAAGAATTCAACAACTTAATTTATCAAAGTTATTCAGAATTGCAGATTTGATTTTCTAGTGTTGCTTAAAGAATACCACTCGCATGCTAAGGTTTTCGGCTTGAGAGAATTTTCTTGAGACCAATGTGAGGACACTGTCGTAGCTTCCAAATTTTCTTGGTTTTGTTGATGCTCGGACTAGTAATTAATCGGGAGGCATATTTTGAAACGCAAAAATATATTGCAATGAACAAAGGACCTAATCTAACTAACTTTACCAATAAATTTAAAGTACTACATTCCCAATTAAGTAGTCACTCATATGTACTTCTGATTCGTAAATTTATTTAACTTACTAAACGACAGCTATGAATCGATCATAAGGAGGAGAACATTAATTAAACAACACACAAATTACACAATAAACATGCATAAACAAAAGCAAGTCTCAGGACCAATATATATAAAGGAGTAGAGTATTTCTAGTAGTAATAATTAATGGTGAAACCCTCGAATGCGAGAGAACCAAGCTGTCGCTAATTCCAAGAGGATGAGGCGAGATCTAGGTCATGGCGTCGGCCCAAATAATCCCAAAAGGTAGTCCAATATGTAGGTGCTTCTTCTAATCGAATATGTGATTGATGATTTCATTATTAATTTGAGAGTAATTTAATCACAAGAAGAATATCAAACACCATAATACACAACCACATATAAGAAGGAAAAAAAAAAAAAACAAGTATCGGTGTATCGGGAATATGAATAGCAGCGGCAAGAGAAGTCAATACGAAACGTCATGAGCATTGTCATCATGAGTAGCGAGTTCCAAGACTTGTTTTTCTCTCGCCAATCCAACATATAGTTGATTCATTGTTTCATTGTAAAAAAGCATATACACAAGTAGAAGTAAAATTAGAAATGATGGATTGATGACCTGGTTTCGAAGTTTTTGTTGAGTCCTCCCGATCGATCATGGATGATGAGTTCCTCATCGATAAGTTGGAGAATGGATGGACCCAGAAGAGCAAAAAGTGGGGTCCAATTCCCCCTTTGGTATTACCACTCTTGGACATCCGTTGATCTCCAAATACTGGAGAGAAGTGAGATGTCGCAGTCTGTGGAACGCAAATTTCAATTTAGGGCAGCAAGAACCGGTCAACTCCTTAAGAGAAGTCATGAGTTGCGACAACTGTGGCAATGACACTAACCCACTGCAATCACTGATGCTTAGGGATTCAAGGCAGATAAGTTGTGGGATAGAAACCAGCCTGTCACAACGCTCAAGATCCAACGATTTTAAGGTCTTTAGGTTTCTTAATTCTCGAGGTAAAGCATTCAGCTGTTGCAATACTGACTTCAAGTGCTGAAGAGCAGGAAGGCATTCCTCTTTGTCTCTCCAACTCAACCCCCATTCCTTCAAGTTCCACATCCCTGCTATTGTGATGGTCCTGAGTCTTGGAAATGAGGAATGGGGATCCCTTATCTCCATCCATTCCGGAAACCTCCTCCCTCCGTACCTTTGTATGCTCAACAATTCGATGTTGGAGAGAGGCTTTAAAACTCGCAACACTTGCTCACTACTGCTAGACACATCATCATCACCATCATCATAACCATCGAACTGAATGCATAGCTTTGAAAGATTAGTTTTATTGGTCAATACATCCTCCACATCATGATCATTAACTTCTTTGCTCAATCCTATTATTCTTATTAGCAGTGATCCGCCCAAGAGACTCAGACCTCTCAACCCTTCAATATTTTCACTTTCTCCTCTTCCACACGCCAAACTCCACCTGCTCAACTTCTCCAACCGACTTAATCCTTTCCCTATCCCACTTGGCATGCCCCTTAAATTATAGCAATCGTGATTCTCCAACTGCCTGAGGCTGCACAACTTACTTGTGCTCTCAGGCAGCGTTATTAGTCTCCAACAATCATTCAATTTCAACGTCTCTAATTTTGTAAGATTGCCAAGTGACTCTGGCAACACTTTGAGACCATTATTAGAGAGGTTTAAGTGCCTTAAATGCTCCAAATTGCCTGCTGAATCTGGAATTATTTCCATGTCTACGCTATTCCTACTTAAAGCCAAAAATTGCAGATTCTTCATACCACAAAATGTTTCGCCTTGCAATGATGAAAGACCACAACCATTGGCGTTAAGATGCTTTAAATGCTCCATGTATTTACCCATTGAGTCGGTAGAGTTTTTAAACTTTAATTCAGACTCAAATCTAAGATTTGCAAATTTTTCATACCACGAAACGATTCACCATGCAATGATGAAAGGCCACAATCTCTTAGGCTTACAAATCTTAGATGTTTCAACTTATCACCAAATGACAGAGGCAAAGATATTTCAGCTTTCCATTTTTCAATCCTTAACGCCCTTAGGTTTTTTAGATCAGAAATTACAGAAATAACATCATGTGAATACGACATTCCCCTGTCTTCATTTAAAATAAAATAAAAAAATGTGCGCAAGTAGCATTGATGGGATGAAAGGAATCGATGAATACCAGAAAAATCTATTGAAGATGTCCCCGATGAGGGCAAGAGAATTATCGAAACGTGACGGGTCTTAATTTCATCATCTTGAATTATACTACTAATTGTGTTTGTTGGCATGCCAACCTCAAAGAGTGAATGTTCCTTCTTCATAACTAAAGATGCAAGATCATGCGGGAGATCATGAATCGGAATGTTATCGTACTCCTTGCTTCATCCTCATTTATATCTTGGAAAAAGGAATGCAATTTCAATTCACCAAAGACAACTTCCCCCACTTCGTTTGGCTCCTTGTTTCTTATATAAAGAAGACCATTTGCCAACCATAAGCGCATGAGGCTACGAGCTCTTCTTTGCTCATTTCATAATCTTTTGGAAAAAGGCAACAATAACCAAAGCATTGCCTTGCCCGTGGGGAAAGATTGTTGTAACTAAATCTTAAGGCGAGGCAAGATTTTTGGACTTTTGTTACCTAATTCCTCTTCCTGTTCTTCTAACTCCCAAATCTCATTGTCTTTAACTTCCTTCCATTGTGTATCCTCATCTTTAAAGCACAACATGCTTCCTAGAACTTTTGCAGCAAGAGGTAAGTCCCTACACTTTCTTACTATCTCTTGGCCAATTCTTATTAGGTTTTGTTTTTCTGATTTTTTCCCCCCGGCAAAGGCATAATATCTAAACAATGACCAACAATCATCTATTGAAAGACCATCTAATTATGAATGCAACTTTTTCTAAACGGGTGGTCACAACAACTGAGCTTCCTTTATCCCCATAGATTAAAGAATTCTTTAACATGTCCCACTCCTCTTGTTTATCGCTCCAAACATCATCCAACACCCATAAGAACCTCTTTTCCTTTAATTTTTGCTTAACATCATTTTGTATCAGATCTAAGTCGTCGAGATCATAATGACTCTTAATCACGGCTTCTATAACTTTCTTCAACAATTTTTTAATGTTAAACTTCTGAAACACATATCCAGATTTTCACATCGAAGTGTTTTTCTATCCTATCATCATTATAGACAAATTGGGCCAGAGTGGTCTTTCCAAGACCACAATCCCAACTATAGGACAAACAGAGATGACATGTTCATTATTAATGTTTTCCAGCAACATTTTTATTATGTTTTCCTAGTCTGTCTCCCTACCATACATCTGTGGTTCCGCTGAAGTAGAGCTAGTTTCTCTACCCAAGCTAATGGATTGATGAGGGACAACTGATCCCTCCACATCCATTGACTTCTTTATCAAAGAAAAATCAGACATTTCCTTGACAATCCCATCAAACCTTTCCTGACTTTCTTTGATCTTTTTAGCAATCTTGTAATAGAATATCAATCTCTTCAAGTTATTAAACAAAGACTGGAAAGAATCTCGTACCCAAACATTAGTGCAATCCTTACTTTGTTCATCTGATTGATCTGGTTGACGTTAAAGGAGATCCAGTTCATCGGATGCCCAGTCGTCCATAACATCTTGAGCGTCATAGGCAGCATATTTTAGCTTCATCAACCAATCTCGCACTTCCTTTCTCTTGATTTGCTGCACTTCAGCATCTGCGAGAACATCGCGAATTGCTTACAATGTCCTGGAGAGCTTCCTTGCTTCAGTTTTAAGTCCCCGGACAAAGCAATCTCTCTTTGGATTGAGGAGCTGAGTATCTCAATGAGAGGCCCAACGACAACTTATTGAGTGAGTGATGGGAATGTTTAGTTTCGAAGAGAGTATGAGATATGAGCGCGCAATTTGGAGAAGCTCCCTGTCATTTCTTATATGCATGGTTTATTTCTTTGGCTTGCATTCTTGGCTTGGCCACAAAGCAAATTAAGTTGCTACCAATTTTATTCCTAGATGATTGCTGAAGCGAAATATATTCCTTCTGATTGATATAAATGGTTCTGATCATGTCAGTTAAGGGCTGCTTAATTAGGAATCTGGGGAGTTGTTATTAATCCAACAAAATGTTATTCTTTCTTTCTGTAATGATAAATGTTGTTATTATTTGATATAAAATTGTTCTTTGTGGCCCATTTGGGTGCAACAAGCACTTGAAGAATATTGAGACAGGACTGCTTTGGAGAAAGCCAATTGATAACGTCCTTCAATGCTTGTGAACTCACACAGCAAAAAATATTCATCCAATATTTTCTTTTTTTTTTATTTTTCTTTAACTCTGTGTTCAGGGCCTACTTGTGTGGAATTCTATTTGCTTTCAATTCCACTCAGCAGTAATAAATGCTGCACATCTCTTTAGAAAACTGAATGCTCACTTGTTGACCTTAAATCAACCTCTAGTCCCTTAACAAGAGGTCTTGAGTTCAGACTCAACAAGAAATGTATTCCAAACAATAAGATTGCATAAAATACTCATCCAAAAATACAGATCAATCGAACTTAAGAAATCTTTTCTTGAAAAAAAAAAAAAAAAAAAAAAAAAAAAAAAAAAAACTCTGTGAAGAATGATTATGACCATAAACTACCTAAAATGATAAAGAAACTAACACCAGAAGAAAGGAATGTAAAAAAATGAGCTAATTAATTACATTACCTTATCGCATGCCAAGGACGTATCTCCAATAACATTACTTTCAGCTATCGTCAAATAATTCTTCAATTCCTGTTAACATTGAAGAAGTGATCAATTAACTCAGAATACTCCTCTGTCAATCGACATTACTTCACTCATTATAAACACAAATTCGCAAAACACAATGTGGTTTGAACAATTAATATAACTATCCATATAATGTATTCCAACAAAAAAATTTTTTACCTCGCATGGCATCGTTTGTGAGACATTTTCTTCTTTGATTAAACTTGGCACCAATTGCTGTCTGATGTCGACTATTCTTTGTAATTGTTTTTGTTGTACTTCAACAGCCTCCATGAATTCTCCAAAGCAAATATCTGCAAGAAGTTCCTAGTACTTATCCAAATCTTTTTTAGAGATCTACTACTGCCATAACTGAATAATAACTTTCTAGCATGAATTATTCAAAATAACAATGATGATAGTAAAATAATAAAAAGTATACTGCCTAAATCTGACATGCCTTTATTAAAAAAAAAAAGTTCAAGTATGATCTAGGCCAACTAGGTTATAGGCATATATAGAAGAACTGAATTGCAGAGATATAACTGTTATGTCTAATGATGGTAGAACCAAACCATATGAATCTATTACTTTGAAGTTTAAACCATCAGCCGTTAAGCTGGTATTAGTACGAAAAAATTAAGTTGAAGCGGAGAAATTAAGCAAGAAAAATCAACCATAAAAACATCTTAAGACCAGAACCGTGGACTTGGCATTAAAACGTTCACAAATTAATACAACTTCCCATGTCACGTTTCCCATTTTTACAAAATATGCGCCATGTATAAGCAAAATTGGTGCAAAAAGTTGAGAAACAAATGGTACTTGCAGACATTCGAGACTTCAAATGATGACCTTGGATCTTGATTTAACTGACAAAATTTGTCTGCAAAGATAAGTCATATCCAAGCATGTTTAGGTTAGGTCCTTGGCAAAAGTGTAATTTCCGATGATCATACAATTCTTCCAGTACTACCAGACTTGTCGAAGATGGGATTTTCAACTAGCTCTCGCGCAGAAGGTCGGCGAACTGGATCTGGGTCGACCATTGCCTGATTAAGAGGGAAAAACATAATTAGATAGGTACAAATGAAGAATGTTTCAAAGAGGAGGGAGACTGAAAGTCAATCCTGCTAGAAAGGACTATAGGAAACACGAATAGAATCGAGCGTCGGAAACAATTACTAAAAGTAGTTCTCGCTCGTGAAGATGAAATAAAAAATCATATCTATTCTAAGGAGGGAATCTATCGAGATCATAAAAGAGTGACACATTTCACCCTTTAGAAAGGAGGGACGCATGCAGTTATAGAAGCTTTGTCATACCTTTAGCAAGCTTTGGAATTGCAAGGAATGTCCAGGAAGGAGTGGGATCTTTCCCTCTCTTAGATTCAAAAACTGGAGTCCAGACACCGGCAAAGGTGTTCTTCGGACAAGTTCATAAATGGCAGCTCCCAAGGAGAAGATGTCAACCTTGTCGAGATGCTCATACTTGTCATTTAGAATCTCCTGAGGCATGTATCGAGCATCTCCTTCTTCAATAGGCAAGCTACCATCAAGAAGTGTTGCGCAACCAAAATCGCCAAGCTTATAAATACCCTTCTTCACATATATGTTATCTGGTTTTACATCCAAGTGAGCTATTCCTTGTTCATGTATGAACTGCAGTGCCTTGGCAATCTAATTGAAAACAGTTCCCGGGAATAAATTGAAGGAATAGAAAATGGAAATAGGTCAAGCACTATTCAGACAATGAGCAGGTTATGCATCAGCTTATAATTCATTATACAGCTGTCAAGTATACAAATAAAAAACCTGGTGCAAAACTTCCAAGACTTCTCCCTCGGTCCATGAAAGAGAAGATCTATGGATGGATAGGCTGCTATCACAGAGTTCCATCTGGATGTAGAGTTGCTCATTCTCAAACCAAGATGAATAATATCCGACGATGTTTTGATGAGACCCTAAAAGGAGAACAGCCTTGTCAATACACAGCATAAACTAAAAAGGGAAACAAACTTAGCAAAAACATTGTTTAGATACCTATCGCTGCTAGAGCTTGAGCTTCCATTAATGCACGTCTCCTGTAAAGGTAGCAAAAATAAGTAACTCAGCCCAGAAATAGATTCAGGTATTTTGGATGGGGTAGAATACCTGTCATTGTCTTGGAGCAACTGGTTTGCGCTATGTTTCACAGCATACATGCAGCCATCAACTCTTTTCAAGGCTTTAAATACACGGCTGAAGTTCCCATATCCGATTTGCTGGATAAAGGAGGGGAAAACAGAATCTATCTAAATATTTAAAGACCAAGAAAGAGTTCATGAATAGAAGTTCAATGAACTCAAATAGTACCTCAATTTCATGAAAATCTGTTCTGTATCTTGAAAGTCCATCTCCACTAGAAATTTTGGGTAAAAGACCCGCAGCTGATATAACAGAGAAAGATTGAAGGAATTAAGGAAGAAAAAAGTTTCAAAAAAGTGCTCCGAGTCCCCAGCTAATTTTGGGACTGAGGCTTGATGTTCTTGTTGTTGGATGCTCACCACAGCTATATGTCAAAAAGTGTTTTAAAGATAATAACAATGATGAAATGCAGATGATACTGAGAGAATTCAAGCGTCTTGTAAGATGATCCGAAACAATCAAGTACCAATCACAATTCGGAATAATTATTTTCCACAAGGAAAACAGCAAGTTCAACTATTACCAATAGACTTCGATCTTTGGTTGCCAAAGGGATCTGCATCAACTCCTCCAGACTCCTTTAAATATGGATTAATGATGCAAGGAGGAGGCATAACTCGACAACGTAAAGCCACTGCCGATTGTGAGACATAATTTTGTCTCTTTTCCGTCCCATTCGCAGATGGCCTTCCAACCTCCGGTTCACCCGACGGCTTTCCAACCTCAAGTTTGTCCGAACCAAAGATATCCGAAGAGAGTTCCATTATTTGTTCATGGCTGATAAAGGTGGAATCGACTTTTAAACCTTCTGACGAGAAACATTAACCAAGTTTCATCAAACAAAGTGAAACTAGAAACACCTACCAACAAAGGAAAACAAACAATGTAGGAAGCACAGAAGGGGGAGTTTTCAAAGTTCACCTAAAGAAGGCAAACATCCAGCCCTGTATCTCTTGCTTGCTACACTGGTAACCTTTTCGGGCGATTTAGGACATGGTATGTTCTCCTATAGCACCAATCAAAATAATCAAAATCACAACTTTTGCATCACCATCAGAAAAAATTAAGTGCAATCCCTAATAAACCTTCTGAAAAAAGAAACTACCTTGTTGAAATCCAATGTATTGGAAAGTTGCTGCCCATCTGGGGTGATGTAATCAGGAGTGCTTCATTCAATCAACATAAAAATAGTAATTTTCAGTGCCAACGAAAAACACAATCCCTAACCTCATCAACCGCGACGAATTTGAACAACATTCAAGCAAACTAATCCAAAATCAGTGAAATGGGAATTCCACACACATATCAATGAATCAACCAAACGGCCCCAAATGTAGACATGCGAAAACAAACAAACCCTAATCCGAATAATCAGAAAAGTTGATTCTTTTCATAAATCAGCGAAATGGGTATTCTACAGGCATGTCAATGAATCAACCATGCAAAAAGCTTAAAACAAACCCTGATCGAATAATCAAAAAAGCTGATTTTTTTAAAACCCCCAAAAATCATCACTTCATCACGTTCACCACAATTTCCCCAACTCAAAATCAATCAATGCCCCTACATTTTCGCCAAAACCCATAAAATCCCTTCAAGATTTCCAACCAGGACAGAAGATTGAAGCCTAAAAGATTTCCAACCAGAACAAAACCCTAATCCAATGGTCAGCAAAGTTGATTCTTTCCAAATCAACCTTCACCGCCTAAAAGCAATTTCAGTGACAGCAAAAACACAATCACTGATGACTAATCTCTTCAATCGCGAAGAGTTCACACAACAATCAAACAGAGCTACGTCGAGATCAGTAAAATGAAAATTTGAACAACAATCAAACAAACCCTAATCCAATAACCATCAAAGTTGATTCTTTTCAAAAACAACCAAAAATCAACACTCCATTACCTTCACCCCCAGCTCTAGATCAATCAATGTTCCACATTTTCATAACAACCCCTGAAATTCATTCAACATTTACAGCCAGAACCAAAAATTGAACCCTAAAATTTGGGGATTACCAGATGAATTCCGTCTGCTCAAAAAAGAAAACCCTAATCCAATTATCAGCAAAATTGATTCTTTTCAAAACCTGCCCAAAAATCAACCATCACCACCTATGCCCATCACTTATAAATCAATCAATGCCCCAAATTTTCACCAAAACCCATGAAATCTCTTCAACATTCACAACCAGAACAAAATATTGCACCCTAAAAATTGGAAATTACCAGATGAAATCCGTCTGCTCAAAAAACAAAACCGTAATTCAATAATCAGCAAAGTCGATTCCTTTCCAAACCCACCTAAAAATCAACACTCAAAATCAATCAAGTCCCCACATTTCCACCTAAATCCACGAAAACCCTTCAACATCCACAACCAGAACCAAAAATTGAACCCAAAAAACTGGGGATCACCAGATGAATTCCATCAGCTCAAACAACAAAACCCTAATCCAATAATCAGCAAAGTTGATTCTTTTCAAAACCTACCCAAAATTCAACACTCAAAATCAACCAATTTCCCACATTTCCATCAACCAAAAACCCTAAAAATTGGGGATTTTACCAGAAAAAGTCCTGACTGAGAATGAAATCGGTCTGCTCGACATCGTCGTCGCCGAGAGAGACCGAAGAACAAGTGGGCAGTTGCTGAAGCTGCTGCTGCTGCTGCTGCTGCTGTTGTTGGTAGTAGTGATGGTGGTGGGGATCGATTCGAGGAGGATCCGACGGACGAGAAGAAGAGGTGGGCGGGTGCTGTTGGAGCGGCAACAGAGAGACGTGGCCGAGCTGCACCGTCAGATGCCGCGCGAGCGATCCCTCGAGATTGTTGTTCTTCGCAGATCTTCTCGTCCCGCCATTGCTTTTCCTTGTTAGGGTTTTTCTCTTCATCACTACACTGCAGAGCTCAGAAGTGTGTTTTGGTTTTAAAAACAGAGAACAGTGATGAAAGTGACAAAAATATCTACACAGGTGTTCTATGTACGTCGGATGTTCGTCCGGAAGGACATTTTGTATCTCGCGGTGTATCTGGTAGTTTTAGTTTAGGTTTGTTGCGTTTTAGTGGATTAGTGCGGGAGGGAAAGCGAGCGAAGATTTTGAAAGTTGCGCGGTTTGGTGACGAATCTGATGAAGTGATGATAATGTGCAGTACGTTGTATTTCAGGTATGCGGCGCCATTCATTGAATTTTTATTTATTTTTTTTGGAGATGTGCATAATTCATTGTATATTTTAGTTTTTTTTAATGGCAATCTTGTTGAAGAATAAGTATTAAATCAAGCAAATAGTATCATTTAGTCTACGAACTTTTAAGCTTTTTATTAATTTGGTCATCAGACCTTTATCATTTCAATTTTGTTCCTTGAACTTTATTTCCCTCTATTATTGGTTATTTCGTTAAATTTGAAGAGTAACCGATACTAATAAAATAATTCACAATCAGTTTTTTAAAATTGATAAATCAATTGTGAATTGCTCGCGAATTGCATTGTTAGCGCCATTGTTCTCAAAATTTAACAAAAGCACTAAAAGTAAAGGGAAATGAAAGTTTAAGAACCAAAATTAAACTTATGAAAATTTGAAGATTAAATCAACAAAAACTTGAAAGTTCAGAGACCAAATAATATTTTATGCCATTAAATTATTAATCTGAATTGTGCTTACTAAATAGAGCTCAATGCCTAATAATCATACAGAAATCTTTAATCAAAGGTTTTTAAAGTTCAAACCTTGCACGCTTTACAGTAAGTAAATCAAAATCAATCGACTTTGATATTAAAGAAGAAAATTTGTGTCAAACCAAAGTCGAGAAGGATATTTTAGGCTTAGCGAGTTCCGTTGATCTTTTTGCAGCTATATTATAATAGATTCAAACACTTGCCCCGGATCGACTTCCATATCACAATTGCTCTAGTGAATAACTAAAAATAGATGGATAGGAGATGCACAAAAATATAAGTAATAATTAGAACTATCTCTCACTCTCAGACATTCACTAATTACTTGACTCTGGTGGGAACTAAAAAACGTTGTTTCATGTTTAGCCCAAAACAAAACGAAATGTGAAAAAACCATCGCAATCACTGGAGAGCTCAAACATGCACCTACAACATCTACAAAACCTTAGTCCTGAATTAGTTAGTTGGTTCTGCAACACTGAGGAAGTATTCCACATTTTCGAAGGACCGAACTCCATTTGCTCCTACAGATATAGATGTCGATGCCCTAATCGGTGGCATACCCAGCCTGCCATATGTAAACATGCCCACAAAAGCTTGACCAATAGGAGGAAATAACTACACTACGCGTCTGCTTTTTCCTCTCCAAAATTAGTTCTGCGAGTGAAATTCCCGGAAATGTGGCGCATGCATGTGTGATAATTTACATATAGATTGGAAGATCATAGAATTAGTGATTCTTAGATGACCAAACATGCACTTAGTCGAGCACAATGGAAGAGTTTGATCTATTAGCCAACCTCAATTAATATGGGACTGAGACTATGTTCTTGTTGTTGTTGTTGTAGATGAACGAGCAATTCTGATGAGCCTAAAACAGAAAATACACCTGGAAGAAAACACGCCAATTTAGACTGAAGGATCCTTGCAATCCAAGAACTTTAGAAAGAATAAGAGATAGAACAAAACCTGTCATGCTCAAGACGGAATTCCATGATGTTCACTTGATTTGGACTTGTGTTTTGATTTTTTCTCCCGTTTCTTACTGCTGCCGCAAGGAAACAACAAGGAGAAATCAGCGCAGGCTATCAAGATATGAGAGAAAGCATCAACTTCAAATTTAAGATCAATGTGAATGGCAATCTTACTCGTCTTGTGAACTTGGGTCCAAACAAGATTTCAGTTTCCGATCAATGTGCCTCATGTCCTTGGCTGTAGGTATCTTAAGCTTGCTCACCTGCGAACCAGCCATGAGGAAAAGAGATTTATTAGTCTAATTTCTCATTGCCAATGTTTGCCACCAAGTTGATCAATATCCTTGCCTAGCACAATCTATAACTTGATAACGTATGTAGTACAAGAAAACTGGAGGAAAGAAATAACTTGAGATTTTTTAATCATGCATGAAGAATAAACAAAAATATTAGTCTTAGACAACTGTTTTATGACAACCAGAAAAGTAATAATTAACTCAAGGAAAAAATTAGGACTAAGATTCCTAATAGTCGAAATCAACCAATCTGCGATGAGGAAAGTTTGATTTGAAAATTATCAAATAATGAGATTTCAAAGGTTGCATGCTTGAGCAATATGTTTAAACCATTTCTTAAGTGCATGCCGAGAATGATGTTAAAATATTACTCTTGCTCTAGAATGTGTTTAGCACAGCATATGATTTTACAAATAATGATTAAGTAAAAAAAGTATCGAATCACCTTTTTTGAGAAAATTTGCAGAGTTATAAGTACACTTAATGAACAATTAAAGAGCAAGTTCAGTATGTTAAAATATAGTTAAGAGGCCTGAGACTATTGGTAGCTGTTTCAATGCATGTTTATCAACAAATTTTCGGACACAACTTGAAAAGATGTATCATAAATTTAAAGGGTAAAAGAGAAAGAGGAGAAAGGGGTACCAAGTTATCTATTGCATTCAGAGATTGAATCAGCTCTGAAATGGAGTGGGCAGTCTGTTGGCGAGAGAAAATGCTATTCAAATATCTGCCAAGATTGAAACCATATCAAAATTATACAACCAAAAACAGTTCAACAGTTCAACCATAAGAAACAATTAACATGCATTTGAAAGGTAAGTTGTGGAATGGTTGAACACCTCTCAAAATCGAGAACTCGGTGTACCTCATTTGACCTGCGTAGAGCAGCCAAAGCCAACTGCATGAATGAAGAAAGGGAGTAAAACTAGTCACTTTTAGTAGTAATATAAGAAGCAGCAGCGTGACATGTTTAATCACGGTGTAAGTTGGTGTGACTAATGTTTATCAATTTTAATAGAGATATAACATAATGATGCTGATATGGTGTTACCACCAGGCATAACAACTATGTAGCAGAATAACTGTTTCGAACCTGCTTTTGACAGTTAATCAAGAGGTACTAATTTTAGAATGGCAACTAGTGTCAAGCACCATATTGGAAGTTACAACTTCCACATTAAACCAAAAGACTACTAGTGCCACGAGCTTGACAATAGCAAGAAAGTCTGCATAAGGAAATGGCAAGATGATTTTAAAATTTTCACATTTGCTTCCAATAGGGATAAAAATCATTTTCTATCATGTCCCCTAAAACTACCTGAATGCCTATTTCTGTAAAATATTGTTCAAGATAAGAAATTAGAAAGATAAGTTCACCTGTCCGAGGGGGAAAAGAAGTGGCGCGTCAAGAAGCATTACTTTGTCCACTTCGACTTGGATTTCTTGCAAATCCTATAAAGATAAATATACATATATTTTCAAAAAGAAAATTATATAAAGAAAAACAAAAAAGAAAAGTAGAAGAACAACATAGGCAACATACAAATAACAAGAGAGAACACGAAGATCACTAGCTATAACCAGCGTTAATTTGAAATGATGTCCAAGACTGTGAGTGGTAATAAAATATGTAGTATATAATCAAGAATAAAATCATGTCACCTTCAACATTTGAAGTTGCCCATTCCTCACTTGCATAAAATCCTATTGCCAAGCAGCATAATATACCCAACAAAATTGAAAAGAGTGTAAGCCATGTGATGTACAGCATTTCACAGAATTTAAGCAAAGCCAATACATGAGAGAGAAAAACAAGCTTCTCTCAACGTATATAGAGAAAATACCTTAGCAAAAAAATCATGAACAAGCCCCCCCAACTCACCTCCATATCATCAACAAAACCTTGGACGAACGATATGGCGCATATACAATCGATCAAATCCAATACTCGCAAAATGGTTTAAATAGTTTAATCTATATACCATATGATATATATATATGATGAAAAAAGAGCATACACAAGCGCAGATAGGAAAAAATCAATTGCATGCCCGAAAAACAATCATTTCATGGTTGAGAATCACTTGGTGATCTTGTTGTATCCCCTTACCAAGCTCCTCCATTGAGACATGATTTTCTTCCACCTTGCATGATGCATACACGCAAGTCAACCTAGGTAAATCAAAAGACTTAGGTTGAATTTCATGATTAACATAATGAATAAAACAAATAAATTTATTATAAGATGGGCATAAATTATAATAATATGCATCTTATACAATAAATTCACAATCCTTAGATTGAATATAAATGTCTGAGATACATGAGTAGGTGATGAACATCTCAACAAATTAAACAATTAGTATTTATCTATTGAACGCAGGAATGTTCATAGCCCTCCCAGATTTACTTATACATAGTGAAATTTGTTGTGCAATAAACCTTTTCATCAAATATCAAGAGGTATGAAGGGAAGCCAAATCTTACATTATGTTCTTTGGGTGATGCTCCATTACAGACCATTGCGGGTAAAACCTTTTGAAATATATTATGGCGTCGCCTGCACAGGAAGAAACTTGTTTCCAATTATCCAGCAAAAAGTCAAAAAAAAAAAAAAAAAAAAAAAAAAAAAAAACAAAAAAAACAAAGAAGAAAAACGTGAGGGCTTCAATGAACAAGTACTGGATTTTATGTGGAAATCCAAAAGCCCCGCATACTTCTTGAATCTTTTGCTCATAGAACACCCGCATATGTTGCTCCTCTTCAATATTGAGCGGCTTCAGGGACGAATGCTTCCCAGCTAAATTGCAAGGGAACCAAGATTACGAGTTACACATAAGAAAGTTATTAGGGGGGGAAAATAAAAAACAATCATAACACTAGAAATAGTTCAACAAAGTGGAAGAGATTACCATTCTCTTTCGATGGATGTTCCGGGTACGATAACGACCCGTCAATATTCACTTCCATTCTCGTCGTCCCATACTTAACAAAACAGCAGGACATAAGTCAAAACAAAGAAATGTACCAAATGTGAACTAGCAAAGATCCTAAGAACTCCATTGCCTCAAAAACAGCAATTCATAGTTACTAATTTCCCAAAACATTAAGCTTAATTGGCGCGGCATAATCACCAAAACCTATCCCCCACAACTAAGTAGTCACCCAGTCAATGGAAAGCACTACTATACTACTAAGGAAACCCAACAATACTGACATTCTTATTACTTGATACAATCAAACTGTTTTTTTTTTTTTTTTTTTTTTTTATGTTGCGCTCGCCTGCACGAGCCGGTGGATCTCACTAGTACTAATGTTGTCCCCATTTTAGCCACCTTCAACTCGCAGGTGTGGGGTTTTCCTCCAAGGTCGCTGTACTAATTAGGGGGAGTTCCAAACTTGTATACTTAATTGTGAAATGTGAATTCACATATATCCGATGCGGGATTAACTTTCAGTCCACACATCTCCAACACAAACTTCACACAATCACAATCAAGTTTAATGCTTTTCTAGTCAGTTCAAACCAAGAAAACCACTTCAACTCTCCAAATCGCAATGTACGCACAATTCATACCTGTTCGAGCGTTTTCACAGCCCTTTGATTCGCCCCGCGAAACTTCTCCATCTGCACAGACCAAAACCAAATCACGACCACTTCGACGGCCTAATCGGAAGCCTTTCGGTCTCCATTTCCAACCGATTCGATCAAAAAACACGACTTGATCGGAAATGAACACTCGCATCGATGAAGATGAATAGATTAGTGTACAGTGATTACCAGATCGCTTGGGGCGAAGATCCACTTCTCTCGATGCGTCGATGTCTGGAAATCAGCCATGAAGAGTTGCAATTACGCGAGAAACGCGAATCTAGGGTTTTGGGTTTATGTGGTTTCCCCTCTTTTGTGTCAGCGATTCCGCCATGAGAGGTGCTCGTTCAGGTTTAAAGCGAAGTTGGTAGTGAATTTTGCGAGATTGAACTACAGCCGTCCGATCTGGGGGCACAATTCTATGGGATACGCGGACCTTGTAAGACCCTGTTTGGTTGCACGCAAAAGAAAAATATTTCAAGAAAAATGACAAATTCCGTGGCAAAATGATATTTCTATGCATTTGATAGCCAAAACTTTCTGGTCGGAACATTTTTTTCACAATTTTCAATTTTTCATATTAAGGTTGATGTATTTTTTCCACCTATTATAGTGATAAATTAATTTTTTTATTGGGAAAATGTGAGTTTTTATATTAAAACAAGTTAAACTTATTTTAAAACTTGTTGTTGGTGAATTTTGAGGGAAAACAATTATTATACGTGCAATCAAATACATAGAAAAATTTTCTTTTAAATATTTACTGGATAAAACTTTTTTAAGAAAATGCTCTTTTTTATGAAACATTTTTTAAATCGGATTCAACGTAGGGGTTTTGATTCATGCATTCGACTCCAATTAAGTTGGATTGTGTCTTTCAAAATACTAAACTTAGTTGTGGTGTTGCCAAGTAGTTAAAAAGGGTAATTTTAAACACCACAGCATCAATGCTACAAAACTATTACCGATGAGACAGATTGGAAAGATTTATATATTTTTAATAATGATGGAAGCTATAGCCACGAAAGGCATTGCCCAAAGAGAAGATATCAGAGTCTTCTATGATCCTTCATCTTCAATAAATGTTAATTAGAAAATGACAGCATAAATACTTAGAGCGACTTCGGGGTACTGGTTGGTGTACAGGAAAGAAGATTTGGTGATTCAATGGAGCACCAAATCTCCAATGCTATCCATGTGGAGTACGCTGAGTAGCGTTGGAGCAACAGTACTGTTGCCACATATTAATACTGTTCATCAATTTTTTTATTGTTTTTTATTCTTTCTTTATCCTTTTTATATATTTTTTAATATTTTTGTGTTCTTTATATATTTTATATTTATTTTATTTAGTATATGTTTTTTACTTATCTTATTTTAAAATCTTAATTAATTAATTCACTAGCTATTCTTTAAAAAGAAATTAATTAATTACTCAATTATCTTCTTATATTTTTAATACATTTTTATTTGTGTATTTTTTAAAATAATTTTATTATATTTTTTCAAAACATTATTTATATAATATAAATAATTAAAGATTAAATGTATAAGAAAAAAGATTAAATTGAATTAAATAATGATAAAAATTATAATAGTGTTAAAGATAGTGTTGATGGGTTTGAGACGTAAATAGTATTAGTGTCACTGCTTACTCAAAAATAAAGATGAATAGTGTTAGAAAAACTCTATTTTAGAGTTTGTGGGTTGGAGATGTCTTTTATAAGCTAATCTTTATATGACCTTCACACCATCAATTAAAAAAATGTTCCAAATCATAGTTCTCAATATTTTTTTTTATTGTTTTTAAATTCTTCTCCCTCTAAAGATTATAAAGCATCTTTAGCCGTCACATAGGCATAAAAATAATATTTATTTACATGTTTATAGATAATTATTTATTTTTTTCGGAGGTCTTTAACTGATAGTATTAATTTTTTTTATTAATCATTATGATCTTTATTCAATATGTACTTGAATAACACTAATAAGTCATTAGGTTCTATATCACATACTTTCATATACTTATCTCTAAGGTTTATATTGCTTTATCGGAGAGAAACCCTAGCGTCGATTTATACTTCTTACGAGCTTGCCTCTCGATATGTTGCTTTAGGGTCACCGATGTCTTCTCGTCAGTGGCTCGGTGCTTATTTTCTCCTTTCCTTGTTCATCATTCTTCCCATTTTGTTGTCCCTATATTCCTTCCCTTCAATTCATTTTCTGCTATTTCACCTCGTAACCCTTCTCATGTTATTTCTATTATACGTTTCTTTCTTCTATTTTCTCCACCTTTTTTCTCTCATTTTTTTTGGCAATTTTCGACTATGTGTTGTGTTGCTGATGGGTTTTTGACGTGGCAGTCATCGGTGCCCTATTTTGCCTTCATCATAGATCGAAAGGAAAAGTGGCAACGAGACTAGCTTATTGGTCTTCAACTATCGTAGTGGACAACGTCGACAATCGACCTTACAAAGTGGCAAACGATAGAGCGACAACGAGGTTCGACATTTTTTGTTTGTTTTGTTTATTTCCTCGAGGCTAGAAACTTAGGTATTTTTGTCCCCATTCGATGGGTTTGTTGTCCCCATTGGTGGGGTTGTTATCCCTTTCCGGGGTTGTTGTCTCTTTTTCAAGGTTGTTGCCCCTCGTTGTAAGGATCGTGCCACACCACACGTGTGCGTTGCGTTAGATTAGTTACGTTTCTTGAGTGAGATGTAATTTCTATTATTCTCGTTGTAATAGATTGTTTTACTCTTTAAGGTTAGGAAAACCAGCTTAAGCAACTGCGAAAATAGTTTTGCCTCAAAGCACCTAAGCGACACGTCGCTATCGCTAAACCTGTTCATTATGCTAAAGGTCCGCTAAACCCGTCCGACATAAACTGAACTTGATCTTACAAATTAATACAAGTATGGCTCGGGTCCGAACCCGTCAAACCCCGTTTATTTAATGGGTGGGTTTGAGTTTGTTCTTTTATACTGCCTGACCAGCTTTAAATAAAAAAATATCGTTTAACTCTTGAAACTTAATAAATATATTTAGTTTTTTTTGGAAAAAAAAAGCCGGATTAAGTTTGCCCAAGACCGACCCATGGGCCTGGGCGGGTTTGACCTCGCCCCAAATCGGGTCTAAGTGGGCTTGGACCGGGTCAGCCCATAACCGACAGTTGAATAACTTTAAGTACCCGCGCGAAGTGCCTTCCGTCTTCTTCGTAATCTGTTGAAGTGTTTTGAGTCGAGAGAGTCTTCGTCATTCTTTGAAATCTCTCTCTCTCTCTCGCGCTCTCGCTCTCGTTAGGGTTTCTCTCGATCGCGATTTCGGTTTCGGGCATCGATTTCTCCCTGTTAGGTTTAGGGTTTGCAATTCCAATCGCTCAGGTACGTACGTCTTCATTGCTCTTTCGCTGCAATCGGAATCAATTATCGTCGTCGTCGTCATTGTTGTTGTTTGGATGATTTGGATCATAATCTGTGTTGCTTGTTGTTCCGTGTTCGTGGTTTGATTGATTTGTCGTGGAATTGATGATGGTTTCGGTTCTATGTTCGTGGTTTCTTGTTGTTGTTCTTGTTGGTGCTGTTGTTCTTGTTGTTCTTGTTGGTGTTGTTGTTCTCGTTGTTGTGATTCTTGTTGTTGTTGTTTGGGTTTTGATGGGGGTGGGGCTTGGTAGTGAATCATCAGTGATCGAGTTTTGTGAATTGGGGACAGTTTGGGTTTTGGATTTGGTTAGGGTTGTTGAGGGGATGGATGTGGCGGTTTAGGTTATGATGGGATTGTGGTTGTTTTTATGATGCAGGGATCTGAGTTTTGAGTGGGGGGAATGTCGGAGTGTGATGAGATGTCGATTACAGATTGTGAGACGATTGAGTTGGAGCAAGGATGGAAGATTATGAAGCTGGGGATTACTAAGTTGAAGAACATTCTTGAGGGCTTACCGGAGCCGGAATTCACTTCAGAGGAAAATATGGCGCTCTACACGTATGACCCATTTATCTTTGGTTCCCTTGATTGCTTTTGGTTGAGTCACTCATGGATGATAATTACTTGTGTGTTTGAATTGTGAATACAGAACCGTGTATAACATGTGTATCCAGGAGGACCCCCATGACTACTCTCGACAACTCTACGACAAATATAAAGAGACCTTGGAGGAGTACAACATTTCAACAGTGAGATTTTTGTTGTAGTCCGATGTTTCCTTTTTTTTTTTTTTTTTCCTCTGTACGCCTGATCTTTTTCATTATTGGATTCTTATTTAATGACTCTAAAAGTTTGGTATTCAATGTCCTTTGTTATTTAGTGAAGTCTTTATGTATATTGCTATATTTTTTGATTCAGGTGTTGCGTTCTTTGAGAGAGAAACACGACGAATTAATGTTGAGAGAGCTTGTGAAACGATGGGCAAATTATAAAGTAATGGTCTCTAGGCTTTTTCGGTGGTTCCAATTCATAGACCGCTACTTCATTCGTAGAATGTTCATGCCAACACTTAAGGAAGTTGGACTTAAATGCTTCCACGATCTGGTATTTAACAATTTCACATACAATATCTCAGCTTTTTTAATTTATCTCCAAAGAGTCTTACGTGTCAAATATGTTCATTTCCAATTGCCAAAAAATTTGAAGGACTAATAACTGCTTAAGATCCACGAAACCGCGCAAGTATTTTTCCTATTTGAGACATGTGCTTTATTCGTACAATTCCGACCAGTGCATAGCATGTATTTTTATTTGTGTTTTGTGCTTTTGCTGCCTGTCAGGTTTATAAAGAAATAAAGGTTGAAGTTAGAGATGTCGTGATCTCCCTGGTATGTAATGGCAATGCTTGGAATTTAAATACTGGAGTCATCCCTTAGTCAGTGGAATTTGCTAGCTATACCTTTTTTTTATCAACTAGATTGATCAAGAGCGTGAGGGCAAGCAGATCGACCAAGCATTGCTGAAGAATGTTCTAGATATTTTTGCTGAAATTGGGAAGGGGAAGATGGAGTTTTATGAAAACGATTTGAAGCAGCCATGCTTTGTGATACATCCGGTTATTACTCTAGGAAAGCTTCTAATTGGATTTTGGAAGATTCTTTTCCAGAATATATGAAGAAGGTAATCCTGGTTCAGTAGGACTATAGCTAGGTGCTATCTTTTAAAGTATAATTAAAGACTGATTTCTCATGTAATGTAACCAATTGTTTATGTACTGATTCTTAGGCAGAGGATTGCTTGAAAAGAGAGAAGGACCGAGTCTCTCATTACTTGCATTCAATCAGTGAGCAGAAATTATTAGAGGTTTGTCATTTGTCCATTATTTATATGGCTTTTATATATAATGCTTATCTAGCCTTGAAAATTGGAGTTAGTTTTGAAATATATTTGTCATGTGTTTCTTTGAATGTTCTAGATTGACACGTTTGAATCTTTGTTGTGGGGTTGCAGAAAGTGCAGAACGAGTTGCTGTTGGTATATGCTAGCCAACTTCTTGAAAAGGAGGACTCTGGATGTCATGCTTTGCTCAGATATGGCAAGGTACCATAGTGATGCGTATCTTGTCTAAAAATTACTAGCTAACTCCCAATCACGGTATTAGTATTACTATTATTTCTTTCTTCCATTTTTAATTCTTTCTTACCTTTGTTTTGTAGATGGAGGATCTTTCTAGGATGTATAGGCTGTTCTCTCAGATTCCTCAAGGCTTGGACTCTGTTTCAAATATATTCAAACAGGTGGGATCATTTTTTTCTCATGTGCTCAATTTACTCACTGGCACACCTTCTGTAGCATTTAGGAAGAAGTGAATATTTTTCATTTTAATTCTTATTTGATGGTGCAGCATGTTACTGCTGAAGTTGCAACCTTGGTTAAACAGGCAGAAGATGAAGCACGTAATAAGAAGGTACAATATTTTATTTGCTTTGTAAATCTTTAGTTTATGAGTTATAAAGTATTTTCAATCCAATCAGCTGTGGTTGCTTCCTTTGCTTTTATACATTTTAGGTGAAGGTGATTGCTTGTCAAGTTGTCATGTTAACATCTTAGGAGTCTTAAGACAAGTTAACCTTTAGAATCTATTAGGTGCTCGTTCTATAGCCTAATTTTTTATTTTTTTTTCCAAAAATATTTTGAGAGGAAAATATATAATTACATCCATGCATAAAGATGTGTTTGTTTTTGTGTAATGGTGCAAGTAGTATAAACACTTGTCAGTTGTCATCCCTGATCATCTTATGCAGACTATCTTATTAGTTTTTGCCCGAATAAGCTCTATAATGTTTGATATTCATGTAAGACTGGAGTTTGTACGTCTAACCACCATATCCGATTTACAGGCAGAGAGAAGAGATATAGTTGGTTTGCAAGAGCAGGTAAGTCTAAATGCTCATATTGTTATTTGTTAGCATGAATGGTGGTATGTATTAACTTATCTTGGGATCTTTAGGTTTTCGTGGGAAAAGCGATTGATCTTCACGACAAATACTTGGCCTATATCACCAATTGCTTCATGAACCACACACTTTTCCACAAGGTTTGTAACATGCTTCTCATTTTTGGATTTTTTTCATCATATTTTCTGTAAAGGTGTTTGCATAATTTTTCATTTTTGTTATCTTTCCAGGCACTTAGAGAGGCTTTTGAGGTCTTCTGCAACAAAACCGTTGGTGGTAGCTCAAGTGCTGAGCTTTTGGCTACTTTTCGTGATACTATTTTGAAGAAGATTAGAAGCGAAATGTTGAACAATGCTATCGAGGAAACTCGTGAAAAGGCAAGTATTCTCAGTTTGCTGTAGACCCATTTTCTTTTTCGAATATCTGCGAAGATTGGATCCATAGAAGATCAAAATTACCAAATAGTTCGACCATACAAAACAATTAACATGTAATTGACGGGTATGGTGTGGAATGGTTGAGAACCTCGCAAAATCGAGAACTCGGTTTACCTCATTTGACCGGCGTAGAGCAGCTTAAGCCAAACTGCATGAAAGAAGAATGAAAGCAAAACTAGTCAATTTTACACATGTATAGAATGATTGTTTTTTCAATTCAAAGAAATGGAACTACTTATTAATTCCAAACATATAAGAGCCTCTTCATGACATGTTTGATATGTATTTTTTTCTTCTTGAAAAATGCTAGAATAACACTCACTGATAGCCGTGTTATGCACATTATATGCATTAGCTCACATACCAAGATGAACGCTGAGGGTGGATGTGAGGGGGTGTGCATTTCGTTGTGCGTTGGAGTGTAATTCTAGACAACCTTTTTTTTTTTTATGCTAGTACTGTGTAATGTGTTGTGATTAATGTTGTGATCTGTAATAAAGATACCACCAGGCATAGCAACTATGTTGCTTGACAACTGTTTCAAAACCTGCTTTTTGCAGTTGATCAATATTTTAAATTTTAGAATGGCAGCTAGTGCCAGTTTTTTTTTTTTTTTTTCATAACCATATTGGAAGTTAAACTTCCACATTAGACCAAAAAAATACTAGTGCCACAAACTTGACAATCACTAAGAAAGTCTGCTTAAAGAAGAGGCAAGATGATTTTTGATTTCTCAATATGCTTTCATTGTTGAGAATGACTTGATGATGTTGTTGGACCTCCTTGGATATCTACACAAGTCAACCTAGGTATATGAAAAGACTTGGTTGCATTCATGATTAACATGATGAAAAGACTTTGTTGAACTCCACTGTGTACAACATAGTGTGCGCTACGTAGCCAATTTGCCTATAGGTTGGAAAATGGAGAGGTAGGTCTCAAGTCTATTTATCATACCTAGAGGTTGGAAAATGAGGAGCGATCCCAAGTCTATTTTTTATATTCGAAAAATGGAGAAGGCTTGCAATAGGTTGACAACCAAAATAAATTAGTGCGTAGGGATGTTACATAGGTAATGAGATGTGACATCACGTGTCTTGAGGTGTGCCATTGTCATTAGAAGCGTGGCATTTGCCTTTAAAGTAGTATTGCTTAACACAGTAAACTGGTCATGATAGAAATTCCTAAGAACTCCATTACCCAAAAGAAAAACAGCAATCCATAGTACTACTTTCCTAAACTTTAGCTTAATTAGTGCGGGGTAATCACCAAAACATGTCCCCCACAACTAAGTAGCTATTGAGTCCTCTTGTACTGTAAAGAAGACTCAGTAATGCTGACATTCTCAAAACTTGATTCAATCAAACTCATACAATCCCATAATTTATGTTATCTTATTTTTAACTAAAGGCAACCAAGCAATTTCATGCTTTTCTAGTCAAATTAAACCAACAAAACCACTTCAAGCCTGCAAATTTGATGCTTTTCTAGGTATACTTGTTGCAGCGTTTACACAGCTTTTTGATTCGTGGCGATATTTCCAAGCTATTCCATTTTTTATTTTCCAAGTGTTGGAAAGATTTCGTTTGGTTTGAGGCATTTTTTGTCACGACCCGAATTTCTAATCTCATTTATTATTGTTAATCAGGATCACTGACCTGTGACGTGGGACTCACACCGTGATATGTGCATTGATCGAGGCGAGAGGACCGATGTATATGTTAGATTAGTTGTGATGTATGCCTAGTGTATTGTATATGTGTAGACTATTAAGTCACTCCTGATCGTATATAGGTGTCGACATGTGAGTGAAGACGTACCTCGAGTTGCGTGTTGACGTGTGAGACTGAGGTAGAGATTTATGGGTTAAGCTTAATTTGAGTTAAATGTAATTCTATAGTAGCTTTAATGTGATTAGATTTGATATATACTTAATATGCCTAAGTTAGTGAAGTTAATTAAACAGCCACATGATGTGCATCGAGACACGTATTGGCACATGTAGAGGCAAAATGAGTTAGCTTTTAATGTCAATTAAGATTGGTTAGTGGAGGTTAGTGGGACATGTGTTTTAACATACATCATTAGTTATGTCTCGGGATACTTTGTGAAAATGAATATGTGACTATGGTTTAACCATATCCATTCACACACACATATATATATATATACTAGTTTCAAGACGTGCTACACACGATTGACCCGCTCGCTTCGCTCGCAGGAATTAATTTTTAGTTAATCAACCAAAATTGAAAAGAACCACTACAATTAATAGAAAACATGAAAAACAATAAGTAGAAGACGACTAAGCGACGCAATGGAGATCTTCTAAACCAGTTGAACGAATCCACGAACAACTCGATCTAGGTCGAACTTAAGCCAAAGTTCAAAAATTCTTTTATTTCAACCAAAACTACGAATTACACCAAATAGATCGCTTAAATAGCGAAACCCTAAAATTGCCAAAAATAGTAAAAAGTCTAAAAAGCCCTAAACTGAAAACTAGACGAAAAATAGAAACAAACGCCGCAAACGGCAATAAAAACGGAAATTCCTAATGAAAGTTATAAGCGAAACAAAAGTTTCCAAAAATAGCAAAATTGCCGTTTCGGAGGGCGAAACGATGGAATTTGGCCGAAAAACGTCGTAGTCACAGCAAAGCTGTGAGTTGTGATCTCCACGTCGTTTCCAATAAACCCATACCCCGGATCGTTGCGAGTCATATCTTTTCCTATTTTTCCAAGAATTTGCAACTAATTCTTGGACTTCATCATTATCCTATCAAGATTCATTATCCTATCAAGAATTTGCAAGCTAATTCTTGGACTTCATCATTCTCCCAGGGTGGACACAATTCGCCCTCGAATTGTCATCATCGACGTATCCCCATACTCGGGAACAAGATGCTTGACATTAATTTTCACACTGATCGAATCCTTGTACTTGTCGTGACCTTCTGCGAGTTAACTTTGATAAATTGGTGAATCTCTTGCCCACGAACAAAGTCTTCTCGCCTTGCCATCGTATATTAGATTCCTTCTTGTTACCATGCCTTGATTCGGTTTGAATTGCGGCAAACAAAATCTCCTCTCGAATTTGTAATGGCAAAGATACGCTTGCCCAAGGATCGCTCTAGCGGTGTCAACCTCACTGCGAGCCACTTCTCTTTGGCACCCCTAAAGAACCTCAAACCTGCGGATTGTAAGAGATCGCTTTGCCAAGCAAAATATCAAGAGACTCTCTAGTTCCGTGGCCCTTCTCAAGCCGTGGCGCATCCCCAATAAAGCCTTCGTTGTCACCGCCGCACGGTCAGTGGGATCCACTCCAAGTATCATCTATGAAGTTATCGTCATCCATAGTCCTAACACCTTCTTGGTCATCCTCGAATCCGCCCGACAACCGTATCCCGAACTCCTTCATCTCGCGATCGCGGCGCCAGATAAATCGCCGACAAGCTCCCACCCTTCGAGCTCATCTTCCTCCCTTATCAAACTTCTTATCCCCCTTCAATTTCTTCTCTTTCTTTCTAAACCCATCTTCCTTCGACCCTTCCGCTTCTGCGACGATGGCGGCTCGCTCGCAAACTCATCTCTCATGAACGCTGGTTTTTCATCTTCAATCCCAAAATCGGGCGTCCTCTCTCTCGTCCCCACTCTTCTTCACCAATCTCTTCCTCGGCGCCGCCTTCGAACCCGAATCATCGAACTCGTGAAGCGGCGTCGAACAATCACATCATGTTGGCGTCCTTGCTCCGAACCGTGCCCTCCTCTCCGTCTCTCGGCCGAAAGACTCTTTGGTTGCACGCCGCCACGGGCATAATACTTCCGTCGCCTCCCCGTAACGCGGAGGGCCTAAAACCGCTCTCCTCTTCGCGCTCCTCTTCCCCGAGCACGAGACGACGCGAACCCCGACCTGGACTCCTCCGAAGATAATAGCGGTAACCACCACGCTTACTATGACTGAAGGTCTCGCGCAAGTCATCTCGAAACCCCAACGCACGAACTCTCTCGATCCGTGATGGGAGTCCCTCCATCTCCTCGCAGAACCTACAGAATCCGTCCTCTCGAATGGGAGGATACGATCCATATGCCGATCCAACAACTGATCGATTTTGGCAGTTAATTGTTCTACCACCGCGACCATGCGTTGGTCAATTAATGGGCCAATTTGTCGATTCGATTGTTACGATCATACACCTCCTCGATACGCTGCTGGTTCCTCTTCGGCGGCATGATTTCTCCAATCACGCTGAAGCAGGCTTTGATACCAACTGACGCAGCGGAGATCTTCTAAACCAGTTGAACGAATCCACGAACAACTCGATCTAGGTCAGAACTTAAGCCAAAGTTCAAAAATTCTTTTATTTCAACCAAAACTACGAATTACACCAAATAGATCGCTTAAATAGCGAAACCCTAAAATTGCCAAAAATAGTAAAAAGTCTAAAAAGCCCTAAACTGAAAACTAGACGAAAAATAGAAACAAACGCCGCAAACGGCAATAAAAATGGAAATTCCTAATGAAAGTTATAAAGCGAAACAAAAGTTTCCAAAAATAGCAAAATTGCCGTTTCGGAGGGCGAAACGATGGAATTTGGCCGAAAAACGTCGTAGTCACAGCAAAGCTGTGAGTTGTGATCTCCACGTCGTTTCCAATAAACCCATACCCCCGGATCGTTGCGAGTCATATCTTTTCCTATTTTTCCAAGAATTTGCAACTAATTCTTGGACTTCATCATTATCCTATCAAGATTCATTATCCTATCAAGAATCTGCAAGCTAATTCTTGGACTTCATCACTAACACTTGAAACTAATTGAACAACATGATCTTCTAAATCTTCTTTATTTTGTAAAGTGCGGAAAAAACTTGCATATGGATTTTTCGCAAGCATACTAATTAACCTTGCCAAAATTGTCTCTTTCATTTTATTAGAGCAATGCATTCGGTTTTGCACTTCATGATTAATATCATAAAAGTACAGTTGCAAAAAAGATGGATGCTCATTGTCATGAAGTAAATTATTTATAAAATGATAAATTTGGCCCTGCACTCTAAACGTATATACACCCACATTACTTTTGGCATATTCTCTCTCGCACTTTACACCAAAAATGTAAAACTAAAATTTGTGTTATAAGTACGAATGTACATCAAAAACTCATGTGTCTCTTCAGTGTTTAAGTGAATAGGTCGAACATTTCTTCAGGGACAACATTAGGAACGAGGGTCACTTGACCGTTTGAACAACATAAACTATTAGATTCATGAAAAACTTCTTCGCACTACAATTTCGACAAGAGTTTACAAATGGTAACACATCTGCTGAACTTGCAACATGCTCAAAACCCATAGCGACATAACGTGGTTTTGCATTCCGGGGACCTCTACATAAAAAAGAAATAAAGGCAACTTAATTTCTAAATTATTAATTAAAATTATTCATTTTGCTTCATAGCATTTACCCTACTCAATATTCCATAGAATATTTTGTGAAGTTTCAAATCCATACCGTGATCATTCAACTCTTTCTTTTCACTCCTTAGTTGTCTTTGGCGAGCCCGCTTCATTTCTTTTTCTTCCTCCTTTGCAAATTTGTGTTTCAAATTATCCACTTCCCTACGATTAGTATTTATTGCTTTTCTTATAGCGTATTCACTATTGTTGATAACTCATAAATTTTTAACCATGGTAGCTCGCTAATGCAAAGTAAAATGGTTATACTTTATGAATTTTCAGATGAGATTATCCAATGAAACAAATATTAGAGTAGTAATTAAAAAAATAAATAATGTTAATTTAATATGCAACTAAATATAAAATTTAATTTAAATAATATGTATAAGTTTGAACAAACTATGCAATATAAAATCCAAACTTACATAATTTGAATATGTAAGAAGTAAAAGTGCAATTCAAGAAGCATCATTTAGCAAAGAAAAAAATAGAAAGAAAAAATGATCCATAGGAAGCAATTATCAAAGCAAAAGAAGTGACAAAATTGAACTCACAATTGTGGACACATATACTATAAACATTGTTAAACATTACATGAAATATACTGACGACATGAACCGCTAATCTAAATACTATCTTTTTTTTGAAAAAAAAATAGAACTATACATCAATATTTAGCCCTGAGGTTAATGACTTTTGGTTGTTAGTCCTCCATAGTCTTCCAATAGATTAGCACACAACTCGCAAATATCTTCTTTTGAAAAAAAAGTATAACTATACAATAGACTTTTGATCAACTCGCAAATATGTTTTGTTAATTTTTATAATGTTTAATTATTTGTTCTAGAAAATAAAAAAAAACAAGTAGCCTAAAACTTGAAAGATGTCCAACTTTACAAATTGGACTTGTTTGATGAATAAATTGGAAAGCAAGAATGAAAGATTAGAGAGTTATGTCAAAGCAACTCTAATTAGATGAATTAATATTGATGCAGATGTCAAAGGAAAGGTTGGGGGTTGACTCGTTTGAGTCAAGTATGTTGTATCTAATTAAATTGGCTTCTTATCAAAACAAAATATTATAGAATTATTGTTTATGAGTTAACTCAATCTAGAAGAAACTCTTTCAATTTTCTAATGTTAAGTTATAACTACGACCACAAAATGCAAGTAGTTTAAGCCACCCATTGGATGTAACGGCCCGCTCTAATTAATCACAATTAACTTACAAATTACATATTAAGACCTAAGCTCGGACCACGTGGACGTCGCGAGAAAAGTTCGTGGCACGCCTAACGAGGTAAAATTTGTTATTTTTGCGTGTGAGTGTTTATTTAATTTACTAATATTAAATAATTAGCGTCGCATTATTTGATATTTTATTGGTCGCGTTGTGCGCGTGCAGAAGTGATAATAGTGTGCGACGTCGCGGTGTGCGCGTAACGGGTGTACGGGGTAGTAGAGATTTATTTGTCACATCACACATCACATCATCCTATCAATCATCACTCATCATTACCCCATCTGCATCACTCATTATTACTCCCTCACCTTTCCAAAATTTTTTTTTTTCTTTTTTCTTTAAATCGGAAGAAAGAGAGAAGGAATGGAGGAGAAAGAGAGAGGGAGAAAGAAAAGAAAGGAGAAGAAAGAAAGAGAAGGAGAGAGAGGGTGAACGGACGGAGAAAGAGGGTGAGGTCGGGGACGGCTCGCGGCGGAGCTCACCAGCGGCGCCGGCGGACTCCGGCAGCGGCTCCAGTAGCGGCGTCGGCAGCGACGACGTTCGCAAAGACCTCGATTGATCAAGGTGAGTGAAATTTGTTGTTGTTAGGTTGTTGATGTTGGTGTTGTTGTTGTGGTTGGACTGGTTGTTGTGTATAAAAAAAAGAAAAGAAAAGGGGGGAGATCGTTTCTGCTATGCAGAGACGATCGGGGAAGACGAGCAAGCAGGACTGGGCCTGCTGGCCCGTCATGTGGGCCTGGCTGCCCAGGGGCCCGTGGGCCGGGCTGCCCAAAGCCTGGCGGCTGGGCAGCCCAGGCCCGACCCAGGTGGCCCTGGTTGGGCCAAACCGGGCCCGGTTCGGGCCCAACCCACCCTTAAATTAATTAAATTTTTTAAAAATATAAATAAAATACATTTAAATCAATTAAATATCAGAAAATAAGGAAAAATAGCTAGAAAATTATAAAACAAATAAAAAAAAATCCGAAAAAATATAATAAAATGGGAAAATATATAAAAATGCTGTTTTGAGGACTTTTGGGGCGTCAAGCACCGGTATAACCTGAAAAGTGTGCCGAAATTAAACTTTTTGAAACAAAAATCTCAAATTCTTGGTCTCACACTTTAAATTCATTCAATGAGACTCTAAAATAATAAAAAAAATGTATAATTGGACACCAGGGACTTAGGCTACCATAGTCGGGTGTCGAGTACGCATCTCGAGGCGTGTGCGGAACGTTTCGAAGGCAGTTTGAGACTTGTTTGAGGTAAGTAAACCCACGAGAAAATTAGTTAAAATTCATTTATGACATTTACTTATTTTGCATTCTAAATTATTCCATTGTGCTTTCCATTGCTGTTCATTTACTGTTCATCCACTCCCACATGTGTATGTGTGTTTGTCGACGGGGTTGGGCATGGCACGGACTCACACCCCGGGGCTCGCTACCCCGCGCTGTTCGAGTAGCTGGTCATGTTAGGGCTACGCGGTGATTATTCTCCGTGAAACCCGTAGGTTGAGAGATGTTTGACGAAAACCTAAGTCTTCGTCAATGGTTCCTCTCGAGAGATGTTTGGATGGAGTTTCTTCCGTTCAATGGTTCCTCTCATTCGACCGTGAGATGTTTGGCGAGGTGGTCGTCAATGGTTCCTCTCGGTTTAGCTACGACGATTCTCGGATGTCGATCAGGGTTCTCTGTCACGCTACACTCGTGTCCAAATTTGACTTCTCAACGACTTATTTTCATGTGAATTTCCTTATTTTTATCTTTTATTTAAATTGCATGGATTGTAGCCGTTCTTATTGGATTTCGTGAATATTAGCTAAAGTTCTCTGGGATTTACTCACCTGGGATTTGTCATTGTTTTTGGTGACAAATCGCAGATCCTGCGACAGCCGAGGCAAGGGCGTTTTAGGCGACTACGTCTAAGTTAGGAGAGCCGTCACTTTTTGCGTAAGTGGTTGTATGTAACTATTTACTGTTTTATGAACTTTTTGGGAAGGACTTGTATACTTGATCCATGTATATGCACACCTTTTGTACTTTTGTTTCTCTTGATATACATGGTATCCAATGTCGGGTTTCCACACTATAGGGTTAATCATACAATGCAAACTTTTTAATTCTATCGTGTTTGCATGCTTCAAAGACTTCCGCTTAAATGTTAAGTTATAATAATTTGATAAATCGTGAACAACTTAACTTAGTAAATTTAATGTGAATATCCATAAAATTTTTCATAAATACTAAGTTAAGGCGAATAATATACGTGCAAAGGTTTAGGTCGCGGACAACTAAAAGTAAGTATGCGGTGACGTGACATGCTTGGTGACGTGTTTGACGACGTGGCGGTACCTGGTTTGCCTCGGAGTTTGGGGCCGTCACATTGGAGGATTGAACTTCTTATGTGTAACTTTACCTTAATTAGACATTTAAATCTTAAATATATTAAATACATTAAAACTTAATTAGTTCTTTAAAACTTCACCAAATGAAAGTAGGTCTATATAAAGAGCAAATTACAAGTTCGAGTTCATATTACCTATTAAAAAGGATTTATCACGAGTTTCTCGAAGTCGAATTACTAAGAAAAATTGCTTACGAACACATTTTCAAAATATAAATCGGGTGAAAAGATGGATGAGAACTCTAGGAATGGAAAAGCTTTAAAACTCATGCAAATTATTGTAGTCCTACATTCCTCAAGTTCAAAATCGGCAGGGGGAAATCCCAGGATACCTCGAGAATAATCTAAAAAAATGGAAAGAGGGATGACAACTGCCTCAATAAGGGACTCTCTCATTATACTTCAGTTGATGTTACATATTATTCTTATTTTATTATTCCTTTATTCGCTTTATTGTCGAGACCTACTTTAAGGAAATTAACTGAAACGGAAAACCACAGAAGAACGTGTCAGTCGTAATTGTAAAATTAAGATGGTAGACAAGCATAATTGTAAAACTAAGATGGTTCATGATTTCATCTTAACTATGAATTAAGATGGTATTTCTGCACATATGGAAATTAACCGACGGTTGAAAACTGCAATCAAATAGTGTATGCATACGAGAGTGTCGAACATACATCATAATGTTTCGTAATCGAGCAAATGCAATAGGCTTTGCTCCTCGATATCACATTATAATATGATAAACCACAATTATTGAAAATATAATTTGAAGACAGTTTGTATTTTTAGTTCAACTTCAGTTCCAAGTTATAGTAGGATTAGCATGTATTGTGGTTGTGACCTCTCAAAAGAATTCTACACCATAAATTATGTATCACAAAGATTACTTCGAAGAGCTTGTTCAACAAGACATAAAAGACATAATTTAGCAGAAAAATTAAAAAAAATATCGACATCAAGTTCGATATAGATAAAAAGACACAAGAATTTCATTGCTTACTTTCCATCTCCTACATGCTTTTATTGGAGGCTTTCATCTATCTCAAATGAGCACAAAACTTTACATTCATTTGTGTAGGAATTAATGAACCAAGAGATTAGTTCGTTACCAACAACATAACAAGTTCAACAAACAAAGATTCAAATTACTTCATGTCCTTTTTTTTTTCCAAGTATGCTAATATAAAAGATGCAATTTTTTAATTCCAACTTGTAAAAAGACAGACAAATCAAACATCTATATATTTCTTATATAAAGGAAGAAGATGGAGATTATTTTGGTATTTCAACAAACACCTAGTATTTAAGATCTTAAAGCCCAATTCAGTTTCGCTTAGTGTCTTCAAGAAATCGCCACTATAAATAGTCAAACATATATGTATCCCATGAATTTTAATGACCATACAATGAAAGAGGGGATAATCATATTAGCTTCCATGGTATTGTTTCAAAAATCATGAATCAAATTGAACCATATAGACCAGATGAAAGAGGGCTTTTGTGTTAAATTCAACATTGAATCAAGGGTGGATTAGACCCAAATTTCTTTCAAAAACCATGAATCAGATTGAACCATATAGACTAGATGATTAACTCACATTTGAATCGAACCTCTCCGAGAAAAAGAAAGAATTGGAGAAGAAAAGTGGATTAACTCACCTTTGAATCGAAGAGTAAAGGAAAGCAACGAATGAGTCGATGAAGGAAAGCAGGGGATGAATGATTTGAAGAGGAAGGAAAGTCGTTGATCAGTTGAGTTGTTAATCAATTTGAAGAGGTAAGAGAGTCGCTGAGTTGTTGACCGATTTGAAGAGGCAAAGTGTTCAAGATGTTGAAGAGGTAGCGTATATAGATATATATATATGATAAATATATAGTTGCTTTTATATATATCATATATATATATGGGGAAAGAAATAAATATGATAGATATATATATATATATATATATATATATATATATATATATATATATATATGGGCAAAGAAGTAAATTTCATTACCACTCAAAAATTTGTTATTCATGCTTTTATATATATGATAGATATATCTATCATATATATAAAAACACCAATCACGAATTTTTAAGTCGTAAGCAAAATTACATTTTTGCCCATACTTATGTTGCGTTTCCTGAACTTTCATTTTTTTTTAATCTCCAAATCAAGCTACAACTCCTCTTCTCATCAATCCGTTCCCTGATCTTTTTTTTTTTTAATCTCTAAATCAAGCTCGAACTCCTCAATACAATACACTAGCTCGATCACTCCAATATAATATACGTTTTTTATCTTATCAATTCGCTCATGTTCCAGATTCAATTATTCTTCGATCGATCACTCCTCGCTCGTGTTCCAGACTCAATTGTTCTTCGATTGATCACTCGCTCTTGTTCTAGAGAATGATAAATATTTGGAGAAGGTGTGTGAGATTCAATTATCTGAATTAAATTTATTCATCGGTGATGTGTGTTTCGATTTTAATGTTCAATTTGATTCATGGTTTTTGAAAGAACCCTTGATTCAATGTTCAATTTAATTTATGGTTTCTATGTGTTTGATTGATTTTGGGAAGTGAGGTCTTAAGGTTTTGATTTCTGAAGCTGAATTGAGGTTTAAGATCTTGAACACTACCTGTTTGTTGAAATGTTTGCAAGACATATTCTAGCATGCCAGTCAGCTACTATGCTTCAATTCTCAAGTTCTTCAAAAGTTTGTAACCGAACTTCAAAAAACAACAAATTTCAAACAAAAAACTTAAATTCTTCAAAAGTGTTAAACATGGCAATGCAAACTATTTGTTATGAAAAAAAAAATACAATTTTAATGAAACTAATTGCAATATGATCGTACCCTCCAAGCATAGATGCTCAAAGATTTGCAAAAACTCAATCATAAAGTAAACAATGACCATCATCTTCGTTAGCTCGAGAAGATATGCGGAATTGAGAGAAATCGACAAGTAGAAAGGACAAAACATTTAACATAAATAATCTTTCATTGAAAAGCTTCACCACTAGAAAACCGAACTCCAAAAGACACAAATCTAGCACATTGCTTGAACTTCAATCAATACACTTAAAAGAGCGTGCCTACCACCAGGGTGTTCGTACACTATTCCGATAGGTACATGATATACACCGCTACAACGTTCAATTACGCATTCGACTACAATCCAACCTGATATATACTTGGTATGCAGAATTTATGGCATAGGTTTTTGACTTTCACATGTTTACATAATTACAAGTTCCTAAGATTCTCCTTTTGGGGATCTGAGTGAGTATTCGTTAAGAGCTTCCATATTCTTTAATTCGTGACTTCAGGTGCATGGCTGATTGTGTCTGGATTACTAGACACAGCTATGTTACTTATGGCCATTTGTTGAATGGGGCAACCGTTGTTGTTTTTAAGGGGTAATTATTTTATTGTGCATCGTGAATTAAGTGCTTGGTTCTCTGATTTATAAATAACAAGGTCATGACCAAATTTACTGTAGTTCTTCATTAAACTTTAGACAATTCCATCTCAACTTTTTTAGATTAAAGCAGGCATGCCGACTGAAATGTATAGTGAAAAGGAATCTCTTTCCATGGCTGCATCATCATATTGGAAGATTATCATTCAACATTTAGGTTAAGATCTGAAATATTCTCTTAATCTTAACATTTATTTCTAATGAGGTTACGAATGTCTAATAAGCCAGACATTTAGCAAACCTCAATCTGGCTTTGAATAGTGAGACTGCTTGCAATAGTTCATGTGCTAAGATGCCATTCATCTTGGTATTTTCGCAAGAATCAACTTGTTTTTTTACATTGATATCCATGAGTAGATAAAAATGTTAAATATCAAAGTTAAATATCCTTCACACGACATTTCTCTGCTCAATATCTTTTTTTCCTTACAAGGAGTTGTCGTTTCTTTGCAGCATAAACGAATGAAAATTAGAATTTGCGATGTAGGAAAATGCATCATGGTTTATGTTTCATTTAAAATTATGAGTAGAGGGACAGCGCCACCCTTATGTTTTTCGTTTCACAGAACTCTTTGAAGTTGAGGATTAATGATTTGATGATTTCTTATTTACATTAATCACTCCAAATATTACATTCTCTTCAATGCACCTCTTAATTCTCTTCTTCTCATCGACGCATTGATGCTCTATATATATGTATTGCAGGGTTTGTTGAATGAGGGGTATGATAGACCAGTATCCGATGTGTGGTCATGCGGTGTAATCTTGCATGCGTTACTAACATCCTCACTTCATTTTGACGATCAGAATCTTGAGGTGCTCTATCAGAAGGTGAGGTATTCGCGTGAATAAATTGTTGGATCTAATGACTAGCAAACTAATACATTTTAAGTATTTGAAATCATAATTTCAATGCACATATATAATTAATGAAAGTATATGTATGTAATTCAGGCCGCTAAGGGAAAGACTAATATTCCCAGTTGCCTCTCCCCTGGTGCTCATAACTTGATCATAAGAATACCCCAATCCCGCTACTCGCATTACAATTGCTGAAATCAAAGAAGATGGCTGGTTCAACCAAGACTATATCCCTTCGACTAACCATGACAATGAAGAACTAGAAGATGATTTTCGAATTAAAGACAATGTGGTACTTTTATATATATATATATATATATATATAGAACTTAATTGATTTCATCGCTCTTTGTAACATGTATATATGAAAGACTAGGTAGCTAATTATTGAACTTGAACTTATTTTGAAGCAAGCGAGATCAAGAAGAGATGAATCAAAGTTGTGCTCCAATCAATGCTTTCGAGAGGAAGATAAATTGAGCTAATTAATTTGCATATTGTTTTCGAAAGGAGGATAAATTTTATATCGAATCATAGTCCAGGAATTATACTTGAGAAGATAGAGGATGTAGTCATGGAAATGAGACTCGCTGTAAAATAAATAAATAATGGAAAGGTCAATATGGGAATCATGTATAAAAAGTTTAATTTAGTTTCTTTGAACTAATCAACAACTTAATAGATCATTAATTAACACCATATACAATTAATTTGTTACATGATTTAGCAGTTGATAATGACGAGGATGGTGCAACTAAACATGGGTCCAAAGAGATTGGTTCGACTAATAGTTTCGGTATTGGTATGAATATGAAATTCATTGAATTTAAACATGTTTAAGGCCCCATTTTTATTTTAATTAACTTATAATTAGTGGATATATACATGTAGTACTTATTGTCACTAATTGATTCTTTCATTGTTTTTTGGTCATCAGATCACATTGATCCACCCATCTCATTATTTAGTTGAATTGCACAAATCACATGAGGATTCTTCACTATATAGGCAGGTATGTATAAATTTCAATTTATACTTATATAATCATATATATTGGATTTCCCATTCATTATAAATTGCTAAACATACATTTTTACTAATAATTACATTGTGCATGCAGTTGTGTGCAAAACTATTGGAAGACTAGGGAGGACTAACAACCACAAAGTCATTAACCTCGGAGCAAAATATTGATGTATAGTTCTATTTTTTTTTCAAAAGAAGATAGTATTTAGATAAGCAGTTCATGTCATGTATATAGTGTTATAGAATACAGTAAGTTCTAATTTCTCGCATTGTATATATGTAGTAGTTCTACCACGGTGATGGTGGTCAGTATATGTCATGTAATGTTTACGAATGTTTATAGTATATGTGTCCACAATTGTTAAGTCAGTTTTGTCACATCTTTTGCTTCGATATTTCGTTCCTATGGATCCTTTTTTCTTTCTATTTTTGGTGGAGCTAAATGATGCTTCTTGAATAGCATTTCTACTTATTATGTATTCAAATTATGTATGTTTGGATTTTATATTACATAGTTTGTTCAAACTCATACGTATTATTTAAATTTAAATTTTATATTTAGTTGCATATTAAATTAACATTATTTACTTTTTTTAATTAAAATCCCATGAGCAAAGCGAGCGGGCTTAGTCGTGCGTAGCACGTTCATGAAACTAGTATATATATATATATTTGAACTCCATTATAGAATATCCATATATATATATATATATATATATATATATATATATATATATATATATGGATATTCTATAATGAAGTTCAAATATATACCCATGTCATGAAACCCTCTCAAAATGTGTTATGCATTAAATGATATGTGCATTTATGACGCCTCGATTAATATATTGGATTAAAATCCAATGGTTGTAAATAGTGTACCCATGACATGAGTATATATTTGATTTCCATGGTAGTAATACCTAAATATATATGTGTGTGTGTGTGTGTTGAATCAAAACTTGAAGGCTAGGTTTTCTCATTTTATCAACCTAGAAAGCAAGAAAACTTATTGGAGTGATCGAGGAGGAGGAGGAGAAAGTTGGAGAAATTGGAGAATTTAGTGAAGAAGATCAAGCTAGGTGGTGTGTTCAACAAATAGGTAACTTGCATGCACTAGTTTATTTAGTTTAACTTGATGAATTCATGAATTTGATGTTGTTGGTTGTTGTTTTGTGTTGTGGTTGATATTGGGGAACTCTAGTAATGTGTATGAGGATCCCTTATGCATTAACATAGCCTATGTGTAGAGAAAACTCGGAATTCTGATTGCAGGATTCTGGGTTTTACTGCACATAGCGCATTAGGTTTAACATTAGCGCGCTAATTGCCTTGACAGCACAAAAATCAGCAATTTTCCAAAATTTCCAAAACACTATAACAAAGTCTAAAACCTTAAGTAAAGGCTTAAACACATCCAAAAACATGTTATATGATATCAAAAACCTAGGAAAGTGGTACGGGAGAACGAATACAAGATTTGGAGTATCGGGATGCCAGTAAAGCTAGGACTTTACTTTGCTTGTAGTGAGTATACCCGTTGATTGTTTATTTACATTTCGTCTCAGTTTATACTTGTTTGTTATAGCCTATATTGACTATGTCCGGCTTTGTATTCTCATATCATGAACTTATTGGTTATTCCTCACTTGTTGAGTTTAATTTTCATGATATTTTGATAAATTGAATTCTTTTGAATCCATTCATGTGCTATGTCATTTCTTGATGTTTATAGTAAGTGTAGTGTAAATAGCATGCTATTAGGAGCTGAGAAGTTATGATTGGTTTTATGGACTTGCATTCTTTGGTAACTTTGTGCTTTGTAGCATAGCCAATTCTTGAATTCATTTATGAGTCATATTCTTGGAATTATAAAATAGTTATAGAATCTGGAGTCCATTGCCCTAGAGTTGAGCGACACACGGGGTTAGAGTCCTTGGGGATGTCGACACTCGCCACTATGGTGAGGCACACAGGGTTAGAGGCCCTGGGGTTGCCTATATACGAGGTTAGAGTCCCTGTTGATTTCGGGGTTAGAGTTCCTGATACCACTGGAGTTAGAGTCCCTGGTGAGGATTAGACTGTGCGACACCACGCACAACCTATAATGGTTAAGGCTTTACTGGCGTAGGTAACGGCCGACCGGATCTAGATCATAACTATTTAGCCTTGTGTTAGTTTCATTTGTTTAACTACGATATTTCTTAGCATGAGTGTGGTACTTGTCTTTCTTGTTTAACTCATGCTTTTAAATACCATTTAGTTTGATTTGGAAATGTGAATTAATTGGTCAACTGGGATAACTGTTACTTTTTGTACTCACCGTCCTTTTTCTAACGGTGGGTGCAGAGCCGTCGACAAGTAGACCGGGCAAGGAGAAGATTGGCGAGTATCTCTGAGCCAGCGGCATACATGTGCTTTGACATTTTGTAGGTTTTGGTATTCTATGTATTATATACTTATATTTTTGATATGTTCGGAGTTGTGTATCGGGATGAGTGTTTAGCTCACTGACTTATGATGACCATCACACTGTTTATATCGCCACTTTGTTATATATGCATGTGATCATGGTTTTCTGATTTCCACACATTTAGGATTTATTATAATTCTTTCCACATAATATGTTAAGTCTTCCGCTATCACTAATAAACTATATAAAGTTTTAAATTACTCTGAAATCTAATAATATGATGATATGTGTTTTAATTATTATAAACATGAAGGTGGAGGAGATTTGGATAGAAAGGCTGACTAATACGTAGTTTAGTCTTGTGAGATTAGGAATTGGGCTTAATTACGTGATTAGCTCAGGCGGTGCCCTGGATTAGGAAGGGCCATCACAGTTGGTATCAGAACCAATTCTCGATAAGTGCACAACAAAAAGTTAAATAAAACATAAATCTTAGATGTGGAAACCAGATGATCCTTGCCTAGAAACTATTAGTTGGGAAGTAAGTGAAAGTGAGGTGGGAATGTACATGATATTTTCTATATGTATACATCTATAAATTACGCCACGTAGTAGATGATTCACGTTCGTTATCTACCTACAGACATCGATGGCAAATACACGTGATGGTGGAGATACTGGAGCTAGCGGTAGTTAGCCTCCTACTACATCAGCTGACGACTATCAGAGGCTGTCTGACCGGGTAGCGGCTTAGGGGCACCAGTTAGCTGACTTCATTGGCATTATGAGAGAGCACATGGTGGTTGTTAGACCAACCTTTCCCGCTACTCAGACTACTACAGTGACACCACAGGTTACTAGGACTGAGACTGCACCAAACACTACTACCTTAGGACCTCGAGCACCTGCACCATCAGTGCCACAACCACGTGTAGACCCCATAGCACCACATCCACCAGAGTTACCGATAGCAGGCGTACAGGAAACAACTATAGCAGGGGACACATCTACTCTTATGTCTACACCTTCTGAGGCGGCAACATTATCGAAGGACACCAAACTGGTGAAAGAGTTCATCAGGCTTATGTGACATCCCATGTCCCGATTAGGGAAATGCCCAACCTGAAACACTGATTAAGCTCGATAAACCTGCCAGACTTAAACCAATGCAAAGCAAGTGCTTGGACTATTACATTGTGATTCCCTATTTTATTTATAAAACTAGGGTCAATTACCCATAAGCGCCATTAATATAAGTGTTAGACGAACATAATGGCCGTTATGATGTCTAGCTAATCTCTTAATGCCCAATGGTTCTATCCTAAACCCTCTAGTGCATATGCAACCCACATAACCTATAAACCGAGTAGGAGTTACGTATAGGACCTAGGAGATCAACTGTAAGTACTCTACAACCTGGTATAAGCCCCGAGGAGTTACTCGTGGATCACATTAGACACTATTTTTCGTTCATTAGAAAACCATCACAGTGTACATAATCCCCCATTCCATTCCAATAGTTATATGAGTTAAATATACTAAATAGCCATACAATATTGATAAATAAACGAATCTGTGCTTACCTCGGTCTAAGTCCCTGTTCAATTTCCTAACTTTTCGGGTCTATAACTCTTTCCCGGTTAATCAACACCTATCATAAACCAAGTTTAGTTTATATAGGTCCATTATGCTCTATTAAGAACCACTAAAACAATCCCTAAGCCCCATGAAAATCCTCAGCCAAACACAACAATAATATTGGTTTCTAGGGCGGGAGCGCGTTCCTTCAGTAGATGGGGCGCGCTTCATCAACTGTGTTCATCACAGTTGATGAAGGGAGTGTGCTCCTCCACTAGGTGGAGCGCGCTCCACCCTGTTCTGTCAAAATAGACGGACAGGGCAGTAACCCAATGTCCTTCACCAAATCCACAAATCATCATAAACAATCACAAAACTCATTGAAATTGATCGAGAACAACCTCTAGTGAGGTGAGAAACCATAATTAATCAATAAACAGCTCAAACAACAACAATCCCAACATCATCATCAATTCAAACTTTGATAAACACTAAAACAAATTATATCTATATGATGCTCACAAGCTGTTTGATCGATTAAGCTCCTCAACTAAGCTTGATTCCACATTTTGGACAACTTGTCTCGATCGGTATCAAACCCATAAACCATTGGCTTTGTTGATTGATTACGTTTAGTTGATAAACATTAACTTTTTGGTTTATATATAGATTTTTCTCGAGATACGCATCGCGTCATCTCGAGATTGATCAAGTAGCTGATGTGTTAAAGTTGTTGGGTTTTGGGGTTCATACGCAGCGGAGATTACAAAACAGTTTTGACAAAAACCCCAACAGGATCCGAATCTAATTCCATTAAAAACGTTTAAACCATGAAAAACTTAATCATACCTCAATCGCAATATACCTTTTCGAAGGTTAATCGATCTCTAAGCGCGCACGCAACGACGAACGCCTCTATCAATGATCCCACACACGAACGGCGGCCGAGATTTGAAGTGCTAGCTTCGAGAGAATACCAAACCTTTTTGTTTCTCTCCAAAACGATCGAGCATACCAAAAACCCTAAGTCGTTTCTAAAACGAAAATAAAGTTTCAGCCTTTTTTCTTTCGTATATCGTGTTCTAACTTAAAGCGTCTATTTATACAACCCTTGTATATAGACGGTTAAGTAAATTACACATATACCCTTACTTAAAGAAGTATAAGTGTAATACACCACAAGGACGTTTAAAGTCATGAATTTTATCACATAAAATTCATTTTTCTCGAATCATCTTAAAATCTCGCAAAACCATTCTTAGTGTGCGACCTAATAGGCTCATACAACGTTGGCGGTGTACCAAAACATATTTTGGTATACAAGTCATAAGCGATCTCTAGCAAGACATTATGACTACCCAAGTTGTACGAATATCAAATCGATATAACCTAATCAATAGTGTATATAACATCCTTTTGTCACACGATATCCTTTTGATCAAACATAAGGTATGAAATTGTCATCTAACATGTTCAATCGTACTAGTCTCGATCTCTAGGTAGATCGAAAACATCCAAGTGACATTGATCAATATCAATTCACTTAGACTAGGCCTTTTAACGATCTAACACATCGAGGATCCACTAGATATCTCTCTTTATATGAGAGGGACAAATTCTATTCGATTACACAACTTCATCACATTGCTCACAATAACCAATCACAACCTTTATAATCGTCCAGGTTAAAGACAACGTTTGATTGTGTCAAATTATTGTGTTCCTAATGTTGAAGTCTCGGCAATCTCAAGTCGAGGATTTGAAAAATATACCTATCATGAGAAACAACTATGACTTAATCCATATGATGTTCTCATAGGAATTGATCGAGTACTTTGTTCCCTAACAAGTACTCGTGATCTTGATTCGTATCCCTATACGTATAATCATCATATGATCATCAATCAAGACTCACACTAGTCTTAATTCATTATAGTTCCCAGTATAATGATCGACTAGGGACATTTAGGATATTTATGTAAATACCCATGGATCTTATTATAATGTAAACATGCAAATTAATTATAATAAACAACAAATGAAATCCTCTATTTTATTAACTAAAAGTATTCATAAAGACAGTTAATGGATTGACCTAGGGCACATGCCCCATCAAAAGTGACACGCCCTATCATGACATTAATTTTGACACATCTTGTACTTCCGCTTCGTTCGAGAAAATCAAACAATCCATATAATTGCATTCCTTTTTAAATCTAATATATATTCATATATATATATACTAGTTTCAAGACGTGCTACGCACGATTGACCCGTTCGCTTTGCTCGCGGGAATTAATTTTTAAGAATTTATTAATAAAATTCAAAATTAAAATTAAAATTTAAAAATTAGAAATACAAGTACCTTTTTTAGCTTATCAATATTCTCTAATGTGATTGAGATAATATGTGAATGAAAAAACAAGCTAGTCATGCTAGGACATTACTTCCTCAAAAAAAAGGAAAAAAGGAAAAAAAAAAAACACAAGTGGTTTGACCCATCAATTTGTGAACACTTGCTTGTGGAGATTCCGTAGAATTCTATACGAGTTTAATCTTTACCTCAAACTCTATACATAGAAAATGATAACTTTGAAATTATGAATGTAAATAATTAAATTAATTGAGATTAAAGCTTTAGACACTTTTTTTTTTACACATGATTAATCGAATTTTTTTCATTCAAATTTTTCGGGTTTTGGGTTTGTTCCCTCCCCCGACACCTTCTTCTTCTCCTCTCGGATTCTCTCTTCTTCTTTGTTTATGTATATATAAAATCGAACCTCCTCCTCTCTTCATCACACAATCAACAACCAACCACAACGACCCCTCTCAATTCCAATTTCGAATTCATAGACAAAACCAGTCCCGCAATCACTAAAATAAAAAATTGAAATATTATCTCACATTCAACTGTTCTTCGACAACGCCACCAACACTCACGACTCTTCTTGAATTTGATCTCCAACCGAGATATATATATATATAAGGAAGAACAATGAGGGTTTAAGTGAGAATGATGAAGACGATGACCAGTGGTATGCACCCCCTTAAAACGTATCAAATGGTAGCATGCAATTCAAGCTTTCAACATATACAATGTTCATATAAACCGATTTGCCCCAGAAACAAGTGCACACTCCAATTTAGAAGTCTCACTCAAATTATCAACCTCTCTGTCTCCGTGTATTGGATTGATGAGAAGGAGTTCGTCCGGAACATGAACGAGTGATCGATTGAAAGCGAGAGAAAGAGAAAACGTGTATTGGATTGATGAGAAGGAGTTCGGGATTGATTTGGAGATAAGAAAAAAAACGCGTGGTGGATTGATAAGGAGTTAGAGTTTGATTTGGAGACAAAAGAAAAGGTTGATTTGGAGATGAAAAAAGAAAAAGAAATATGGGCAAATAGGTAAATTTCATTACCACTCAAAAATTTGTGATTCGTGCTTTTATATATATGATAGATATATATATATATCCTTACATATAAATATATATAACTCACGTATTTCTTCACCAATAAATTCACCAGACATGCCTACGTGTAGCCATGAACGTGCACATTTATACCACGACTCCCTCGTCGCTCACGGTGTATCGGTAATTCATGGTTTATAATGTATTTTATCAATTATAGGTTTGTATATAACCCATTATTATACACTACTTATTTATATTTCAATTTCACAATTCAAACAAACACGAAATGTCATGCCAACTCACTCATACGCTAATCGAGGCACGTTGATTATAACCTTGAGCCTAACTCGGGTTAATTACTATTTGGATTAGTACTAATCACAAGCTTAAGATAACATGTAGTTATAGCTTAGACCATTGTTCTTTGCCGAAGAGCGAGATCACGAGAAGATCGAGCAGTGGATTCTCTCACGGGAGAAGTTACATCTACTATTAGGCATAGAGGACAGATTGCAGCCTATTCTCTTTTACTACACCCTAGAGAAGGGTGCAGATGTTTGGTGGAGGACCACAGTGGCGAGCAGAAGCAGTTTTACATCATGGGATGATTTTAAGAAAAAGTTTTTCAAGCAATATTTCTCGGCTTCTATGGTGAAGAGAATGAAGAAGGGGTTTATGGCGTTGAGAAAGGCTAAGGGTGAGACGGTGATGAGTGAAAAAAATAGATATGGTATCCGGATAGAGTTACCCACACTATGGGTCGTAAGAGTGTGAGGTCATCCACTTCAGACTAGACGTATTGCAGGTGTCTAAGGCAGGTAATGTCTATTTCGAGGAAGCATGCATTTACTCGTAGTATTGGTCTAGGTTCATCGTGAGAGGGCTCGCTCGTTGTGTGCTTAGAATAGAAAATGGGGATTCATTTTGTCTATTTATTTTAGTATTTCATTTATCGTGCAATACTCATGTATATTATCTCTTGTTATTACCTGTTGTACAAAGCAAGGTAGATGTTTACTTATCGATTAATTGTTTATTTGGTGCACATTTGCATTTGGTGTTCTCGAAATGGCTTTGTCGGGTTAAGTTCAGAAGATCGAAAGAGAAAGAGGAAGCTAGAGGAGTTTTTTGAGGAACTCTTTTCCCTTTGTATGTAATGTATATGATGCGAAACATGATATTGAGTGTTTTAAGTAGGATTTAGTTAATTATTTAATAAAGTAATTGATGATTTGAGTCTTATTTAGTGTATTTTTGGGTGTATTAGGTTCAAAGGACAATGAGACTAGACAACAAACGGATAAAGTGAAGAAACGAAGAAGAAAAAAGAAGCTGTTGGACCTGGCGCTGCACGAGCACCATGGCCCCGCCACAGCGCCGAATCCAGGGAGTGTATAATATCCTGGCGCTGTGCGTGGGCCACAGCTCCTCCACAGTGCCAGGTCGAGTTTCATTGCATATCATAGGCGCTGTGTGGGCGCCACATCGCCACAGCTAGTAAATTCGAGTTTTGCATATTTTTAGGGTTTTAAGTGTATTTTAGTTGGGCCAAAATACCTCTCTCAATATATATCATTAAAAGAGATAAGGAGAATTATCTTTTGCTTTGAAGAACCAAGAAGAACATGTGAAGATTGAAGAAAAGTGATAAAAAAATCTTGGATTCTATATTGATTGTAGGTTTGACTTCATGTTTTCTTTCTTTTTTATCATGAATTGTGTTGAATTGAACCCACTTATGGGGTAATCTCTCTTGTTCTAGGGATCTTTGAATCCTAAATTGGATTCTTTTGATTTCAATGTGATTATATTTGTTCTTTCATCTCAATATTTTGATTTGTGTGTTCTTGTGTGCTATGCTATACTTACCTTGATCAAGTAGTTGTAGATTCAAAGGTTTAAGAATCACCATGACCATTGGGACTTTTGAACCCGGATTAGGGGATACACAACCTTAGAACATATGGCGCATCGACCGATGGTCATTGAATAAGGAGGCAATTGAATTTAGTTTTTAATGTGGCATCTCACTTATGCTATTCATGCTGAGTCTGAGTGAGATGTTAGAATCTCCATCACCTAGACCTCGGGATGGAGTGATTTGTAAGAAACTCACCTATCATTGCATGAATTGGGAGATTTTATAATTAAATTGGATTTGAAGGATGCAATTTAGGTGAATTAGATTTCCTAGGATATTCTCTCCATTGCTTAAGACCTATTTTAAGTACTTGCAATTAGTTAGTTTAAATTAATTAATAATTTATTTTTACAACCCAACATTTAAGTGCCTAACTCTATTTCTTAATTAGACTAAATATTAGCACATAACCGTCCTTGTGGATACGATATTCCCGACACCAACACGAGTTGGTGCCACTATTACTTTGATGTTTGCCGTACACTTGCGGTCTCTGTCAAATTTTTTTCGCCGTTGCCGGGGACGGTAGCTAATTTTAGTTTGAATAGGATAGTTTGTTTAAGATTTTATTTTTTTAGCAATATTTGTTTATTCTTTTTGTTTAATTTCAATAACAATCTACACTTGATATTCTCTTCACTTTTGTTTCAGGTTTTGTGTCTATGCAAAATGAAGAAGAGATCGAAGTGGAAGATAACGACTCCGAGCTCGATTTACTTTTCCTAAATTATACTGAGGATACGCAGGAGCAACAACAAGAGGCTAATAATATGGCTGTGAACCAAGGACAATAGGAGAAGCAACGACCTCAAGCCGGACGTTCAAGTAACTTATATTAGTGTGATGAGGATTCTGGTGAACAATCGTCCATTTGAGCTCAAACCGGGATTGATTAATTTGGTGCAAAATAGTCTTTTCAATGGTTTGCCTAACGAAGATCCAGTAGCACAAGTGGAAATGTTCTTGGAGAAGTGCGACACGGTTCACATAAGTCATGTCCTAAAAGAAAACATTAGGATGCAGCTTTTTCCTTTTAAGCTAGCGGGGAAAGCAAAGGCATGGTTTCACGGGCTTAATCAGGGAAGCCTTACTTCTTGGGATGATATTAATGAAAGATTCCTTCAAAAGTTTTTCCCTCTAGTAAAGGTGGCAGAACGAAAGCAGGAAATCAACTCTTTCAGGTAAGATGAGACAAAATCATTGGGAGAAGCTTGGGAAAGATTGAAAGAGTTGTTAAGGAAGTGTCCGGGGCACAAATTACAGAAATGAGCTCAATTGCAAACTTTCTACTATGGCATGACTCTGAACACAACGACTTTAGTTGATGCGGCGTCAGGAGGTACCTTGCTCTCTAAAAGCGATGCATATGAGTTACTTGAGATGATGTCTTTGAATTCCTTTGCGCAACCAAGAGCACAAACATCATCAAAGAATGCATCGGGAAGGTTTGAAGTTGATGCGCAAAAAGCGATAATGGTTCAATTGTCAAATTTGTCAAATCAGATGGCTAAGCTTCAACAAGGACAGGCTAATCAACAACCACAAAATCCTCAGCCTGTGTATCAAATGTCTTTGGTGGCCAACCCATTGGACCAAATACCTCAAATTGAGGAATATGAGGAAGTGAATTACCTGAATAATCAAAATTATGGAAACAACTTTAGGCCGAGGGCTCCAGGTCCACAGCGATATTATCAGGGAATTAATTCCAACTCAAATTTGTCGTATGGAAATCCAAATAATGCATTGCAAGTAACTCCACCGGGTTTTGGGAACCAAATGCAACAACGACAAATTCCACAAGAAGAACAAGCCTCTTTCAAGTCCATTGAACAATATTTGAAGGCTATGGATATTAATCATACCAAAGGTTTGAGAAGAATGAGAAAGAGATGGAGGGAGTAAAGCACACTATGGATGGAATGAAACAAACTTTGAAAAGAATGGAAGATGAGAGAACTCAATCAATGAAGAACATAGAGCGACAAATTGGGCAGTTAGCGATAGCTTTGAATTCTCATCAGGAGGGCCAATTGCCAAGTAATACGGTTGTGAATCCAAGGGAGAACGTCAACGCAGTGCATTTGAGAAGTGGTAAGACACTACCTGAGCCAGTTCAGAAGAAGCCAGTGGAAAAGAAATAGACCGAGGTGATTGCAATTGAGCGGGTTAATGAGCATAATGAGTCTGAGCGTGATGAATCTGAGGCAACTTAGATAGGTGATGAAACTGAGCAACGTGGTTTGCATGATGATGATATAACTAAGAGATCTAGGCCGACAAAAAGGACAACAATGTTAAGAAGGGTAGTTCAACAAAGCGGGAGGTAGTGCCGAGCGGGATTACATTCCCAGATAACCTTCTCGTTATTACTCCACCATTTGCGCCTTATCCTCATAGGTTCAAGAAACAAAAAAATCATGAATAATTCAAAAAGTTTATTGATATGTTCAAGAAGTTGCAAGTGAATATTCCTTTTGTTGATGCTCTCAAGCAAATGCCACATTACACTAAGTTTTTGAAAGACATCATTGCTCAAAAAAGGAAGATTGAGGAATTTGAGACAATGAACTTGACTGAGGAGTGCAGTGCCATCCTTTAAAGAAAGCTCCCACAGAAATTAAAAGATCCCAGAAGCTTCACCATACCGTGTAATGTTGGAGTTTGTCTATTTGATAGGGTGTTGTGCTATCTTGGAGCTAGTATTAATTTGATGCCCTTAACAATATTCAAAAAGTTAGGTTTTGGGAGGTCAAGTATGTGAACATGACATTGCAATTGGTGGATCGCTCGTTGTCTTATCTTAAAGGCGTGATCGAGGATCTATTAGTGAAAGTGGATAAATTTATCTTCCCATATCAGCGTGTCGTACTAGACATGGATGGGGATGATGAAGTTCCCTTAATTTTAGGGAGACCATTTTTGGAAACCGATATAGCTCTCATTGATGTTCAAGAAGGAGAATTGAGACTACGAGTGAATGATGAAGTGGTGTTGTTCAATATCTATAATACTATGAAGTTCCCTAATGCAATTGAACAATGCAAGAGCATATAAATGGTGGATAGAGTTTCAGAGTTTGTAATTGAGCTATCTCGAGAGCTAGCCCCGGAGGATCCCTTGGAGAGATAATTAGTGCAAAGCATCACCGCAACCCCCACTTGTGACTGTATACTTCATGAGACAGTGGAAGAATTGGCAGTTTTGAAGTCAGTGAAATTCCACTAACCATTTGAGCAGATAGAACATGAGCCTCAAAGTGCAGTTATCAAACGAAGTCTTGAATTGAAGCCTCTGCCTGAGCATTTATGTTACTAATACTTGAGGGACGATTTTGCATATCCAGTGATTATATCTTCTTTGTTGACCAAGTTGGAGGAAGAGAAGTTTCTTCGTGTTTTACGTGAGCATAAATCAGCTTTGGGGTGGACTATCAAGGACATTAAAGGAATCAACCCAACGATTTGTATGCATAAAATTTTCATGGAGGAAGAGCGTAAGCAATCTGTGGAACCTCAAGACAGAAGTGGCGAAGAAATTTTTTTGAAGTGGTTAAATGCAGGAATCATATATGCCAGTTCAGATAGTTCATGGGTTTTACCAAAACATGTTGTCCTTAAAAAGGGGTATGACTATAGTTCAGAATGAGGAAGGAGAGACATTGCAGATAAGAACGGTGACAGGATGGCGTGTTTGCATCGACTACCGAAAGCTGAACAAGGCGACACGAAATGATCATTTCCTATTGCCATTTATTGATCAGATGCTTGACTGACTAGCTGGATTTGATTATTATTGTTTCTTTGATGGGTACTCAGGTTATAATCAGATTGCCATATCACCAGAGGATCAGGAGAAAACTACTTTCACTTGTCCATATGGTACTTTCGCGTTTTGGAGAATGCATTTTGGTCTTTGCAATGTACCGACAACGTTTCAACGGTGTATGATGGCAATTTTCTCAGATATGGTGGAAGACATAATGGAAGTTTTTTATGGATGATTTCTCGATTTTTGGGGCATCTTTTGACTTGTGTTTGCAGAATCTTTCTTTAGTGCTGAAAAGATGTCAAGACATTAACTTGGTGTTGAATTGGGAAAAATGCCACTTTATGGTCTGTGAAGGGATTGTTCTTGGTCATCAGGTATCATCTAAGGGGTTGGAGGTGGATCGCGCAAAGATAGTTGCAATTGAGAAACTTACAGGACCTTGGACTATCAAAGATATTCGTAGTTTTTGGGGCACGCCGAGTTTTATCGTCGTTTTATTCGAGATTTCTTAAAAATCATGAAACCTTTATGTTGGTTGCTTGAAAAAGATGTTCCTTTTGTGATGACTGATGAGTGTGTGAATGCCTTTCATATTTTGAAAACGACATTGATTTCGACGCCTATTATGGTTGTCCCCGATTGGGAGTCCAATTTTGAAATAATGTGCGATACAAGTGATTTCGCTCTGGGGCTGTTTTGGGTCAAAGGAGAGAGAAACTCTTCCGTGCTATTTATTATGCGAGTAAAACATTGGATCCTGCTCAGCAAAACTACACTACCACTGAGAAAGAATAGTTGGTCGTAGTGTTCGCATGCGACAAATTTCGGCCGTACATTGTGGGTTCTAAAGTAACAGTGTCCACGGATCACTCGGCCATTCATTATTTGTTTGCCAAGAAAGATGCAAAGTCGTGGTTGATTCGATGGGTTCTTTTGTTGCAAGAATTCGACCTCGAAATCAAGGACAAGAAATGTAGTGAGAATGTGGTGGCTGATCACCTCTCACGTCTACCGCATCAATAAGCGGATACCAAGGAGCCGGTCTACGACACTTTTCCTAATAAACAACTTTTTAGAGTGGACGCTCAACGAGATGTACCATGGTTTGCAGATTTCGTGAACTACTTGGCTTGTCGAGTTTTGCTTTCCGATTTGAGTCCCTCCGGACAAAATAAATTTTTGAGTGTTGCGAAGCATTATCTATGGGATGAATCTTATTTGTTTCGGCAGTGGAATGACGGGTTGGTATGACGATGTGTTCCCGAAGATTAGTTTATGGGAATTTTAGAGGGATGCCACTCTTCTCCGTTCGGTGGTCATTTTGGCGTTCAACGTCTGAGTGAAAAGGAGCTTCAAAGTGGCTTCTATTAGTCGAGTTTTTTCAAAGACACATACATCTATGTGATGTCTTGCAACGAATGTCAACGGATCAAAAATATTTCGCGACGACAAGAATTTCCTCAAACTACTTTTTAAGAGGTAGAATTGTTTGATGTATGAGGCATTGATTTTATGGGTCCTTTCTCAATGTCTCATGGGAAGCAATACATCATTGTTGTCGTTGATTATGTTTCGAAGTGGGTCGATGCCATGGCAACAGCGAAGAATGATGCAAAAGTTGTTATTGATTTCTTGAAAAAGAGCATCTTTTGTCGATTTGGGACACCTTAGGCTTTGGTGAGTGATGAAGGGACGCTTTTTGTAATAGAACATTGGATATGGTGATCCGCAAGTATGGTGTACGACACAAGACATTATTGGCTTACCATCCTCAAACTAATGGCCAAGCTGAAGTGAGTAATCGGGAGGTGAAATAGATTTTGGAAAAGAGCAAAAATTCTTGTCGTAAGAATCGGGCATTACACCTTGATGAAACACTGTGGACATATCGAACAACGTTCAAAACGCCAATTGGGACGTCTCCGTATAGATTAGTTTATGGGAAGACATGTAATCTACCGGTTGAGATGGAGCACAAGGCGTATTGGGCATTGAAAAGTTAAATTTTGATATCAAAGCCGCTGGCGATGCACGATTACTTGAATTGATGGAGTTGGATGAATTTCGCTTCCATGCATATGAGAACGCCAAGTTGTATAAAGTGCAAATGAAGAGGTGGCATGATCAAATGATTGAGCACTAGAACATTCGAGTCGGGACAATTAGTATTACTCTACAATTTGCGGCTTAAGCTATTTCCGGGTAAGCTGAACTCACAGTGGTATTGACCATACAAAGTCGTGCAAACTTGGCCATATGGAGTGGTGGAGCATTGGAGTGATGATGGGAATACATTTAAAGTCAACGCTCTTTATTATGCTTCGAACGTGCTAGTGCTCATGAGATATGTGTCTAGCTAACGATGTAAAATTTAGTGCTACTAGGAGGGCACCCTAGAGTTATCTTTTTAATTTTTTTAAAATTTTAGTTGTCATACGATTGGATTTGTTTGCAAGACTAATTTGGAATGTTTACATGATTTCAGGTTGTTCTCCATTTGCTGGGTGATTTTTCATCGAAGTGGATGATTTCGAAACAACCAATAGAAAGAGTGGTCAAGCGCGTCACTGTTAGCTCGTGCATTGAACTCAATTCGTTATTTAGTTTAATCCTTTTCGATTAATGAATTGTGTTTCAAACAATTGTTAATTGGTATTTGTGTGATTCTGTAATGATCGCATGAGGTTTGTGCATCTGCTGGGGGCTAAGATGTTTGATTTTGTCGAAATAGTGTCTCCCTGACCTTGGTGCTGAGCTCAGCGCCCCTATATTTGTTATTTCAATGTCAATAAAAAAATCAATGGCACCGTGCCAACGCCACGACCAGAACATTCAAAGCTAACTGGGCGCTGGACTGGCGCCATAGTGCCATGCCCAGCGCCCAGTGCCCTTATGAAGGCTTTTGCCTTTTTCTCTCCTCTCCCACATCACGACCCTTCTCCTAGCCGACCCTACCTACCTCTCCATACACTTAACCTCTCTCCACCATCACCAATCTCTCTTACGCTTCTCCAAATCAACCCACACTAATAGGTGGACATTAGATCTATTTGATTTCTACTCTTTTTGGTCTTCCATTGTAGGTGTTTTTGAGTTGTTGTTTCAACCTCTACAAGGTATGCATTCCAACTATTTTTACATTTTCTTTTGATTCATTTGTTACATGATTTATTGAAGTTTAGTTGGATTACCATGTGCTCTTGTGTTGGAGTTGATTTTGTGCACTAATTTGGGGTATTTAGTTGTGTTCTTCCCTTGCGTTCAAGGTGTTTGAATAAATGCCTTAATGAATTTTTATTAATCAATCCATCTACATTGTTTCTCTTTGGCATTTTATATCCTTGTGTGGGTATGCCCATTGTGTTTAAATTGATTGGTTTCTTTGTTGACGTATTTTTCATTCACGTGGTTATGTGCTCATTTTTCATGATAATGTTGGTGTTTGTTAAATAGTTCTTCACCACTAGTCACTTTGCTTTGGTATTTGCATGGGTAGTATGTGACGCGCGCCGAACGCATCAATAAAATTAAAAGTACCTAAACCAACTATTTTGTAGAATAGTGGCAAAGAGTCGATCCCGAGGATTGGTAATCTTTCTAAGGTCAAAAATAACGAAAAGGGAAATCGAGGGTTTTAAAGAATGAATAAATTAACAAATGTTTAAAATAAATAAACAAAATAATGAAAATAATTTGAAAACAATTAATAAAAATACCTAGGTCAAGACATACAAGTTCAGTTCGATAAAATATTGGATTTGGTCTTCGATTTATGTAAAATATGCAAATCAAAATATCATAATGTAGTTATAGAATCGGTAACGTACGCGGTTCCTCGCACTTCCTAATCTCGATAGCTAAGGTACGACTGTGACTATTTCTCTAGTCAAACGTATAACCTTATACTCAAGTGCATTGGGTTTAACACGATGACCGCAATAGGTTTCGTGAAGGCACTACACCTAGACAACCGAATCACCCGTGTGTCCGATTTAGCCTAGATTTCTAATGTATTCAACCGGTCCCAAAAGAGACTAATCAATTGGTAAGGTCAATTGCTACTAGTGTGGTCTTCTTGCACAAGTACGGATGCTTACGACACACTGGCGAGTAAATCAAGATTTAAACATGAATTTAACCTCGATTATTCAAATAATACCAAAGAAAATAAAATAATAATGAAAGATTGAAATTAAAATATATAAATATCACGAATCCATTGATACGCACAGTCGAACCTCCCTCGCAGTCTTGCCTAGGCTAGAGGTTTTAGCCTCGCATCGTTGAAGAACACAAAGAACAAAGAAAAATAAAAAATAGAATGGGGGAGAAGAGAGTTCGGCTCCAAGGAGGCCGAATAAAAGACGCCGAGAGGAAAAATATATATATATACCCCTTTTTCATCCGTTCTTGCCTTTTTTTCCTCTGTTTCTATTTCTTCCCTATCTTTTCTTCCTTCCATGCATATCCCTATCATATATTATATTATAATATATATATATATATATATATATATATATATATATATATATATATAATATTCCTATTAAAACCAAAACATTCCTAACTTATATCCTTAAATCACGCAAGCACCACTGGACACATGTATGCCAAGCTGTCCGCCACATCATCTCTTTCGTGTCTCACGTGTGGGTCCCACCAAATTTGCCTCGAGATACGTGCTAGCGTGACTTTCGGTGTAAAATGGATCCATGCATATGAATATTCGATTTTGCGTAGTTTTTCGCCCCGGATTCAACCACGCACTCCAATAACCCTGAAAATAATAAATAAACGCAATTAGACTAGTATTTTGGAGACTTGACAATAAAAATATATAAATAACCTATATATAATATTACATAATTAACTACTCAACAAATACCCCCAAACTTAGGACTTTGCACGTCCCGAGCAAAGGTGTAAATGACAAACACGCAGATAAACTAGACTCATAATATAGATATGTACAGACTCAACTAATCCTATACCCGATTCAGAATTCATGGAGTTCCTTTGGTTTACATAGTTGCCAAGTTAACAAGCCACTCATGAAATTTCAGAGTTAAGATATGTCAAGAACCGCAACCCAAATACAATTAAGATCACACTTTAAAGAAAAATACTCGGTCAACACAAAAGCCATCAACTCGCGGGTTTTCTTGGTCTACACATTCAACCATGCAAATTCACAATTTTACTTAATCTAGCTATAAGCATTCGAGCTAAATCTTTTTATTTGAGGAGTTTCCATACACTTCCGCCTTTATTCATTTTATATGTATACTCTCTATTTGTTTCTTCTCCAATTTTTTTTTTCTTCAAAGAATATGGCCCCTGCTCCATTTCCTATGGACCACTTTCCTCACTTTTCCCTCCATAAGTTTCCCTGCTCCATTTCCTGTGGAAACTTATGGGACTCTCTATATTTTGAAAACTCTTGTTAGCCCTTCTCACTTTTACCATAATTAAGCAAATTCCCCAATGTGGGTTAAAATATCATCACTTGTGCGATTTCAACCGTCTACCCATTTTGGTATCTAGCACAAGGCTTAACCATCATACTAAGTCCCTAATCATGAAACCATAAAAATGCTAAGCTACGGACTCGAGTGAGTATTTCCCCTACTTTTTCCTAAGTTTCAAGTAAAAAAGGCAACCATAATGTACTCATCCACAACCAAAGGCATGAAACAAAGTTTCGGGTGACACTAAACAATATAATAATAAAAACTATACTAAATAAATGCATGGAAGTGTATCAACTCCTAACGAAGTGAGAAAATGAGATATGGAGGGAAAAGAAATGGAAGAAATGAATGAATAAGAGATATCAAAATACCACCAATACCATCCGTCAACAACATGTAACCGCATATAATTAAAAAATTTTAAACGATCTCACCTGTGGTCTTTCGCAAATAAGTCCATCCAACTCAATCCACAAATCTTAAAGTACCCTCAAACTTATTCCGAACCTTGTCCTCAAGGTTCGAAACAAGTCAAGGAATCCATGCAACAAAAAGACAAAAATAGTGGTGAAAAAGAATATGGATAAAATAAGAAGATGATACAAGTGCACTCATAATAAAAGTCTCAAAAAACTAGTGAATGCTCAAATCTCGCATGTCTAGGTGACTAAGGAAACTATTAAATAAAATTATCATAATAAGAGCAAGAACTAATAAGCATGGGAGTTAATTCAAATGATTCCTATAAAATCTTGCGAGCCCGAGTCTTTCAACTACGGGTGAAGTCAACAAGATGATGGAATGAGGTTTAGGGTTTTGGGTCTACTTAAAGACCCGCCACTAATGTGGCGACTTAAGTTGGATATGTCCCAACCAAGTCTCAAAACACCTAAAACTCTAATAATATGTTAATTCCTAAAAAATAATATGCTCAAATTACTCCAAAAACAATGTAATCCATAGTCAAACCTAGCAAAACTCAGGGGGTCGTTTAGTGCCATCAGTGCTCATCAAACATTTATTACACCTGTAAAAATCCAAGAGACCAAGTTAGGGCTTTATTAAACATAAAAAAACTAAAACTAAATTAAAACTGAAATAAATGCAATAAAAATAAAAAAAACAAAGCTGGGCTGCCTCCCAACGAGCGCATTTCTTTTAAGCCTTTGGCTAGACTTATTGTGATTCATCATGTGATGCCCTCTCCTTTGGAGATGTCAACAACAAATGGCGCATCAACATATTTGGGCAATGCAGCATGCACGCCCTCCTTTAGAATTGGGAGCTCATTCGGGACCTCTAACAGAAACGAATCTGTCATATCATGGTCATCCAACACAAAGGTGTCAGCAGTGTAGAAAATCCACGAACGCTCCTTTACTTCCACCCCCGTATAAGGTTTAACAAATATGCATGGGAGGGTGGGTGGTTTCACCAACACCAGAGGTTGGTCTTCCTTGCGCTCTATTTGTGGCTCCTCTGGTCTTTCTGAAATGACTCCAATTTCTATCGCAACTTCATCATCGTCATTCTGTGCAATGGAAATGTCCGACTCAATTTAAATGACTTCAAGTCCTTGCGTTGTTTCTCACCAATAGTTCTCCACCGGTGTATCAACATTCACCTCAACATTCCTCAATGTATCGACATTCACATTCTCTTCTCGAGTAAGATTTTGGTTGTGTATTACACAACTCTTTCTCGTCAAGCATATTCTGGAGTGTGGCATTAGTTGAATAAATTGAGTTTCCAAGTTTTGCAAGCTTGGAAACTCACGCGAAAATTGTTGAAGCTCTTCATGAAACCGTTGTTGATCATCTAGTAGTTTTTTCATCATATCTTCTAAAGAGGTGCTTTGTTGAGGGATCTGTGGACTTGACATGAGCCCAAAAAAATCGGGTTGTGGCAACGCATAGCTAGGATAGTGATAATTCTCATACTTTGGATAATACGGACAATCATAAGTGGAATGAGAATAATATTCACAAATTTCGCAAACCTCGATTTGTTGCACAAAAGAATGCATGTTAGAAAACTGATGTCCATTATATAACATACCTACCCCATTCACATTATAATAATGTGAGTCTTCAAATCGACCATAATTGTGGGGGTAGGAGGCCATCGCGGGGTTGCCTGCATACATGTTAAGAACAAGGGACTAGATAAAAAATAAAAATAAAAAAATAAAAAAATAAATAACCAAAGAAATAAAAAGGCCAATCCCCGGCAACGGCGCCAAAGATTGACGCGCATAGTGCGTTGTACTCTATTTGATATTTTTGTCCTTTACTTTATGTGCGTGTCATTAACAAGCATAGTGCGTTTTTCTATCACAATCATAGTTGGACTTACTGATTTTATCTTCTTTTCAAGATGAGTACCACACGTGCATCTCGGTCTAAAGTTCCGACTGTCCAACCCCCACGCTCTTATCGTCCAGTGGTTGCTTCTGCTTCTGACTCTGACTCTGTTGACACTGCCATTGAGTATTACCAAGATAAAGGGGCGGAGGATCTTTACAAGAAGTACACCTCCTTAACAATAAAAACTCACCGTATATTTATGGTGTTCAATAAATACAAAAAACATATTTTGGATATTGTGGAACATCATGGTTGGCATACTGCAGCTATTGGGCGAAACATTGATAAGGCCGTGATATCTAGTGAACTCACCATGGAATTTTATGCAAATGGATACCACCAATGTCCTAACCAGAAGGTATGGGTGAGGGGCGTCGACGTCAGTATTACTGGTGCATATGTAAACAGAGCTCTGGGTTTAACACGAGACTCGACAAAATCTTACTTTCCATAGTCCCATAAAGATTACACTCATCAACAAATAGCTAATATTAATTTTGTTCCAGGGTGCATTGTGTGGAAAAGAAGAAAGGACAACTTTCATGATCAACAATTGGCTACCGAAAATTTGAGGCGGTCCACCAGAGGTTTGCTCCACTTTATTTGTCCTACCTTAATGCCGACGGGGAATACTAGCGAGATCACACTGGAGTGCGCTACTGGTGATGATGTCGACTTTGGTGAGGTAATTTCTCTTTCTTTGACGAGTTTTCTTCGTAGGCCACCTTTAAAGGTGTTGTATCATCCTTGGATTGTAACTCGCTTGTGCTAGCATCAGACTGTCCATTTTCACAGTAATGAGTACACATCGAGGTTGAATCCCATATCTGATGCTACATTACGGCAATGTGGGTCACCTCCGAGTTACATTGATTCAGATGATAACTCTTAAGAGCAACAGCCTAGACCTTCGAGTCGACCACAACGATGTTCGCGTAGGCAAACACCATCACCGGTAGCACAATCTGAAGCGCTACACACTGAACAGGGCATAAACGACCCTTAACCATTGGCATTGATTCCCACGAACACTAGCAACAACATCACACTCCGGAGGATCGTTATTTTCACATATTGGAGGAAATGCAACGTGGTCAACGTCTTATGCATTAATAACAACGCTCATTTCAGTGGGCAACTGCTATGCATTTGGAGGGGATGACACGTTACCAGCGGCACATGTTTCACCATCCAACTGATCGTAATTTTCTCTTTCACCTTCGGCTATTTACTTTGATGATGCTGACGAGCACAGTGCGAGAGATAATTTCCCGTCTTTATTTAAGGATTGATCTCATTCTTCTTTGGTGCACTACTCTTTTAAATCAAGGGAGTTTTTGCTTTCATATCCTATCTCATTTATTTTTGTTTTATTTTTCTTCTTTTTGCTATTTTTTTTTTAAATATTAGCTTTTGTTAGTGTGTCTTTTTTCATGCATGCCCACTATCATGTTTCATTTTAGGAGTATTTAGAGTTTATTGAGGGCACTGAACATCTTAAGTTTGGGGGTGTTTCATGTTTATTCTGCAAGTATGTACATGCCACTTCGAGATATTATTTTAATTTTCTTCCTTATGTGGCTGACAATCTATGATATACTTTTGATCAAAACAATGAGACAATATTCCTGAGGAAGAGTAAAGGGCACATACTTAAGTGTTTAGCTTGGCTAGATCGGGGTTTCTTCGGAGATGTCCGGTGTAGGGAAGGACTTATGCCAATACAAAAAGGGGATAAACTTAAAGTATGCAGGCTTTAATGAGGATTTAGGGATTCTAGAACTTATTTTAGAGCCACTTGAGGCGATAAATTCCAAACTAAAAGGATTAAGGAGAGGAGTTAGGCCATGTTTGAATGCTTTACACAATATCCTATACTTCCTTACTATACATTACATCGCTAGTTACCCCGTTGAGCCTTGATTACTATGAATTTTTGACACTTACCAGTGTCCCGAGCTAAAAAAGCCTTAGCCTATCTAAATGTTAGATTGATGAGCAACCTTTATCTATGATGGAAAGAGGTAGTAAAGTTTTAGAGAAAGATGATATCGACCTTAAAAAATGGGAATGTAAAGAAAAAGAATGAATAAATCCATCAAATAAAGTCAGAAGAAAAAGAAAAATATGGATTTGGTGTGATGAAAAAGAAGAGTTATGAGTGAACTCCTAAGTGAACGTTAGTGATTTATTTTTTGAGAGTTTAATCTAGTTGAGAGCTTTATGTATGTAAGGAAATGGTTTGTGTATTTGTATTCTATCTAACTTTGTTTGATCCTAAAAACTAACTTTTTGATACACCGAGCCGTGGCCCCATTACAACTTATCAAAGACCTAAAGATTCTTGTCCTTTTAAATTTGACGATAGTGGAGAGTGGAGCAAAAAATAAGCTTATGGAATCTCATGGAATTTGATGCTTTAAATGAAGAATTATTAAGATTTCAAATCCTTTTGGTGAACTCTTTTGAGTAGTGGCGGCTACAGTTTCAGAACTGCACTTGGGTTGTTGAAAGTGAGATCTTGTGAATGTTAAGTTGAAAGGTTGGGTTCATGGGCAATTGAAAATCTTTCGGTTGAGTCAATATATGAATCTGAGATTGGAAGACGCCACTAAGGTAAGTTGAGAAGTGAGAATTATAAAATGTGAAAATAAATTTGTGTTTGCATACTTGATATTTTCCAACTATGGATGATGTTTTTGATTTTTATTTCGTTAGTTTAAATTAAATTGCATCTCTTATTGTGTAATTCTTTCCTAGAGACTAGGAAAATCTTAAGTTTGGGGGTGTGATGCGAAGCATGATTTTGAGTGTATTAAGTAGGATTTAGTTAATTATTTAATAAATTAATTGATGATTTGAGCCTTATTTAGTGTATTTTTGGGTGTATTAGGTTCAAGGGACAACGAGACTAGACGGTAAGCGGGTAACGTAAAGAAATGAAGAAGAAAAATGAAGCTACTGGACCTAGCGTTGCACGGGCGCCATGACGCCGAATCTAGGGAGTGTATAATATCTTGGCGCTGTGCGAGCGCCACAGCGCCACCACAGCGTCAAGTCGAGTTTCGTTGCATATCATGGGAGCTGTGTGGGCGCCATAGCGCCGCCAATAGCGCCACGACCATAAGTAAACTGAGTTTTGCATATTTTTAGGGTTTTAAATGTATTTTAGTTGGACTAAAATACCTTATATATATATATATATAAGTTTAGAGAGATAAGGAGAATCATCTTTTGCTTTGGAGAACCATGAAGAACGTGTGAAGATTGAAGAAGAGTGATAAAAAATCTTGGATTCTATATTCAATGTAGGTTTGATTTCATGTTTTCTTGCTTTCTTATCATGAATTGTGTTGAATTGAACCCATTTATGGGGTAATCTCTTTTGTTCAAGGGATCTTTGGATCCCAAATTGGATTCTTTTGATTTCAATATGATTATATTTGTTCTTTCAATTCAATTTTTTGATTTGTGTGTTCTTATGTGCTATGCTATACTTACCTTGATCAAGTAGGTGTAGATTCAAGGGTTTGAGAGTCACCATTACCATTGGGACTTTTGAACTCGGATTAGGGGAGACACAACCTTAGAACATATGACGCATCGATCGATGATCATTGACTAGGGATGCAATTGAATTTGGTTTTTAATGCGGTATCTCACTTACACTATTCATACTGACCGACGGAGTCTGAGTAAGATGTTAGAATTTCCATCACCGAGACCTCGGGATGGAGTGATTTGTAGGAAATTCGCCTATCATTGCATGAATAGAGAGACTTTATAATTAAATTTGATTCGAATGATACAATTTGGATGAATTAGATTTCCTAGGATATTATCTCCATTGCTTAAGACCTATTTTAATTACTTGCAATTACTTAGTTTAAATTGATTAATAATTTGTTTTTACAAAACCCAACATTTAAGTGCCTAACTTTGTTTCCTAATTAGACTAAATATTAGCATATAACAGTCCTTGTGGATACGATATTCCCGACACCAACACGAGTTGGTGCCACTATTACTTTGACGTTTGCCTTACAATTGCGGTCGCTGTCAGTATGATTATACTATTTTATTTTGGGTTTTCAGGGTGAGCGTAGGACGCGAAGCATTGAGGAAAAAGTTTTAAAAAGTTCATGAACTCAATTGTTTTGAATTAAGGTTGACATTAAAACAGTTCACTTTTGTATAGTTGAGGTTTTGAATTGTTTCAGTTTCAGCTTGAAGTTCACTTTTGTATTTAAGGTTTACATGTTATAATTTCATATTGATATCATATTGTGAACTGCGGGGAGTTATGAGTCATTTTAGGCTTCTCCCTATTATGCTATTTATTAGGTTTTGGGTGTCGACAGTCCATATTTAGAGGAGGTGCTGTTGAGATTTTTATAAATATATGGAAGATATTCAGTAATATTTCCTAATTTGCTCCATTTGAATAAGTCATGAACCGAGGATTAAATAACAATTCTAATTTAGTTTTGGAACACTTTAAATATTGAATTAAGAGTCATTTCAAGGTTGGTAGATAAATGTAAGGTTTAGGTACCTAATTAAAGTAATTAGGTTAGGTCTGGGCTTAGTGAGACGAGTCCCGACAGCACATAGGGTTAGAGTCCCTGGGGTTGCCCATATACGAGGATATAGTCCCTGTTGATTTCGGGGTTAGAGTCTCTGATGCCACTGGGGTTAGAGTCCATGGTAAGGATAAGACTGTGCAACACCACGCACGTCCTATAGTGGTTAAGGCTTCATTGACGTAGGTCACTGTAGTAGCCCATTTTTCAAATGGACTGCCACGGGGGCCAATGCGGGTCCACAACCTGGCCTACCAGCGCCATATGTGTCCCACATGTAAGCTTATCCATCATTTAATCATTATTAACCTCAATGAACAACAATTTACTGTTTAAATTGTTAATGAACTCAAGTCATCTATTTATATAGTTGTTTCAATCCTTAATAAATAACAGCGAAAGTCTTTAAACATGACAAGTAAAATATTAAACGTCATAGTCATGCATTTAACTCTGATGCCTAGTGTGGAAAACCCATAAGTTATCATAGATAAAAAAAAATATAAGGTCCTGAAGTATCTCACAATCACAAATCCCCAAAATAAAAACATAATATATATAATACAAACGTACAATTCTGACTCATTATCTCTGAATCACCGATACTCCGGAAGCTTGAGCTTGCCATGACTCTTTAATGGCCCAAATCTCTAATTGTGTTTAATTATTTAAACATGATCAATTACCCGTACTGTGGGACCCACACCTTGATATGTCTATTGACCAAGGCAAGGGCCGAGGTATATTTTATATTTGTTGTGATGTATGCCTAGTATATTGTATATGTGTAGACTATTAAGTCAATTTATATCGGTGTATTAGTATCGAGACGAGCGAGGACGTACCTCGAGTCGCATGTCGACGTGGAACCGAGGTAGTGTTTTATGGGGTAAGCTTAATTAATTTGAGGTAAATGTGAATTTATGTTGGTAGTATAAGTGGTTAATGTGTCACATTTAATATAAGCATTAATGTGCCTAAAGTTGGTAAAATAAAACAATAGGCATTAGATGTACATCGAAACACGTGCTAACTCATCAAGAGACAAGGTGTCAACTTGTTGAGTCACTCAATGGCGACTTGAGGGACACGTGGTACAAGGTGGTCCATGAGTTGAGCCTCGAGATATGTGTGCACACATGGATCAATGGTTATAGTTTAAACATATCACTATGGTCAAATGAAGTATATAAGTCAACAATTCTCATTTCTTATCTTCACAAAATCATTGCTAAGCAAGGAGGAGAGAAGGAAGAGAGTTTCTTTGGTGTGATTTGGTGAGGAAGAGGAGGAATCCATTGAAGCTTTGGTGAAGAAGAAGGAATTCTTCACGCTAGATAACTTCTCCACTCCATACCCTTTGTGAATTCATGAATTAGATGTTGTTGTTGTTTTACATTGGGGTGGGTGTTAGGGACCTCTTGTAATATGTATGAGGGTCCCTAAGATGATAACAAGGCCTATGTGTCGCACAAACCCAGAATTCGAAGTGCAGAATTCTGGGTTCTGCTGCACATAACGCGCTAAGTCGATAATTTAACGCGATAATATTAATTAGCACGCTAGATATGTGAAGTAGCGCACTAATGTTCAATTAGTGCGCTAATGTCGAAAACTAGTGCGCTAATCTTAATTAGCACGCTAGAGGTGTAAAATAGCGCGCTAACCGCCCTGTTAGTACAAAAATTAGCAAAGTCCAAACATGATTTAAACACTATAAATGGGTCCAAACTCACTCTAAAATATATAAAACAACTCCAGGGAACTAAGGGGATATCTCGAGAGTTTGGGAACGCATTTCGAAGCGTCGAGAGATCGGATAGACTAGGACAAGTGTTGTAAATTGTAAGTAAAGTTGTGAAAATTCTATATTTCATTTCATTCACTTTTATTGGTTTATAGTCTATTTGTAGACATTACTACTTGTAATCTCACATCATGTTGTTCTTGTGTCTATTCATGCTTAAATATTGTGACATGATGCCTTGTAACATGTTTCATTGATTCCAATTCCTACTTTTGATATCATTTTTGATAGATAATTGATGAAAAACATTTTATTGGGATAAGTTGGAATTAATTAGACTTGTAGTCTATTTCTTTGGGCTTTGTAATCTATCTAGTTTTGGAATCCTAGAGATTTGGAATTATTTGTCTTTGAAAACTAAAGTAGGGATTATTTAGTGTCCATTGCATGAGAGATGCGCAGTTCACGGGGACATGGGTCTACCGGGGTTTCGACACTCACTATTACACTTGCGCGGCACACGAGTTATGAGACTCGAGATGATCGGCAAGAATGAGATAGATGATTTGAATACGTAGAGCACAGCTTCGCTTTTGGTGTGGAATATGTTGAGCGCAGCTCCATATAGCAGTGTGAAAGGTTAGGTGATAGTTCTCACCGCTGACCGGACGTAGATCATCTCGACTTAGCCTGTGTCAGTCTATACATTCTCAACTGTGGTATTCACTTGCATTACTTGTTTCAGCAATTCTTTAGCTATTTAATGCTTTTAAATACCATTCTTACATTTTGAAAATGTGGCATAAAATTCTTTTGTTATTACTTAATTATTACTATACTCACCGTCTAGTTTGTGATGGTGGAGGAGAAGATCAACGAATTTCTTTGAGTACTTCGGCGACTATCCTATTTCATATGACTCGACTTTTGTTGTATTACTACTGCTTATATCTTTATTGTACATTTTGGGTTGTATATTGGGTTGAGTGATTAGTTTCATATATACATGCATGTGATGTTGTGTTATCCTGGTTTTCCACACTTATTATTTTGAATAGTAAAAGCTTCCGCATAATCTTTAAAGTATGTAATATCAGTAAAATAATAAAAAGTTTAATTAACTATGAAATCTAATAATACCTGAACATGTGTTTTGAGGAATATAGGGACGAAAGGCTGACTAATACGTAATTAAGTCTTATATGATTAGGATTAAGGCTTGATTACGGGATTAGGCCGGGCGGTGCCCTCTTTAGAAGTTGGGGCCATCACAGACTCGAACTAAGATCTGCATTCCAGCCATCACAAAAAACTAGATGACGAGTCTAGAGTCAGTATTTCCAAGGAAATTAAGTGAGCAATACTGAAAGTAAATACTAGAATTTAAATAAAACTATTAAATAAACATGCGGAAATAAATACGGGCAACTATGATCTTCCCATGCATAAGTAATAGTGAAAGTTCAAAGTGTGTTCCTAGAGCCTAGGGTCAGGCTAGCACCATACTTCGAACTCCCCCGCGAGCACTGCCAGTGAGTCACACTCTAGCATGGCCAGCCTCCGATTCCGTCGATGGCCAGTGTAGTCCCACGGCACACCAACACGTGCACTAAAAAGATCCTTGGGTCGCATTATTCACCGAGACCCTAGTGACACATGCTATGGTCTAGTGGACATACGCACAGGAATGGCACGGAAGGAGAGCCTCAACATCCGTCCATTTAAACCAAAACCAAGAATAGAGTATTGAAAGACAAAATATGAATTCAAAAGCTAAAGTAAGTAATGCTCAAGAAATTTCAGTTGGGATACTACACACCTTAACCCACACTCTGTGTCCCAATAAATAACGCCTGGTCCAGCTCCGCCGAATCCCCGATATTCAAATTACCGCTCGAAATAACCTATTTCCATTTATAATTGATTTTTAGTCAATTGGATGTATTTTATGTTACTTAGTAAAAATATTCTAAAATCTACAATATCTAACGCGCTAGGTCTTCTGATTAGCGCGCTAGATTTCTGGGCAGTTAAACGTTCTTCAACAGAAGAACATTAGCACGCTAATGTTCCACCTAGCGCGCTAATCATCCCAGAACAACAGTTTGGTTGAAAATTTTTACACCACCACCACCACCAACAACAACAACATATATTACTTAACTTCATAACACTTGAAACCCACCAAAACAACCACTTAACAATCCATATTGGATTCATGCAACCACCCCAAAAATGATACTAAAAGATGAAGAAAGTTGAGGTGATTATGAATCTCACTTGCTTTGATGAAGCAACCACTCCAAGTTCCTCAAATCACAAAATTTGAAGCTCCAAAACCCTTGTTTCTTGGTCTAAGTTTTTGGATTTCTTGATAAGGAGAGAGAAAAGGTGGTGGAAATGAAGTCAAATTGACTTTTTATACCATGTAAGGATCTCTTCTCACTTGTGCATCCCTATGTCATCCAATGAGCACTATTTGCTCCATTTTTCAACCCTTAATGACTCATAAAGTGTAACGGCCCGCTTTAATTTATCCCGATTAACTGACAAAGTACAGATTAAGAACTTAAGCTCAGACCCAAGTGGACGTCGCGGAAAAGTCTAGGGCACACCTAATGAGGTGAAATATGTTATTTTTGTGTGGCGAGTGTTTATTTATTTTACTATTATTAAATAATTCGTGTCGCATTATTCGATATTTTATTGGTTGCGTTGTGCGCATGTAGTGACGAGAGTGTACGACGTCGCGGTGAGCCCGTAACGTCGGTGTATGGGACAGCCTGGGATTTAGCTGTCACATCACACATCCCATCACATCACACATCACATCACCCTATCAAACCCATCACTCATCATTACTCCCTCTCCATCACTCATCATTACTCCCTCTCCTCTCCAAAAAAAAAAAAAAGAAATTCTCTTTTAAATCGGGTAGAGAGAAGAAAAAAAGAGAGAGAGAGAGAGAGAGGGAGAGGATGTTGAGAGAGAGAAGAAAGAGAGAGAGGAGAGAGAGAGAGAAGAGAGAGAGAGAGAGAGAGAGATATGGAAAGGACGTTGAGAGAAGGAGAAGGAAGAGAGGAGAGTGGCGACGGGAGATCGGGGACGGCTCGTGGCGAGGAGCGAGATGGAGGCGATGGCGCGGCGGTGTCGCAACTCCAGCGGCTACGCGGACGACGGAGCTCACCGGCGGCGCGCCGCGAACTCCAGCAGCGCGACGCAACTCCAATAGCGGTGTCGGCGAGGCGGCAACGACGTCGATATGGCGCGTCGACAACAGACACAGCGACAGACGCGCAGCAGAGAGTCGCCCGGCGGCGCGGGAACGACTTGGGGTAACGGCGCGGTGGCGCGTTGCTGGACCGATTGATCACCGACAAGACTATAGTCGAGTATCGAGCGCATATCTCGAGGCGTGAGCATGACGTTTTGGAGAGATATTTGCGATTGTTTGAGGTAAGTAAACCCACGAGAAAGTCAGCTTAGAATTTACTTATTTTCATTGTAAATTATTTATTTCACATTACTTTTCGCCAGTTCAGTTTTCATGTTTACTCTATTCCCACGTGTGTCTGTGTATGGTCGAAGCTTTCCGGCTCTCTCGTTGATGATGATCCGATTGTTGCTACGGTGTTGGTCATACCCTAGACTACGCGTGAGATTTCTCTCAGCGAGTTGATGATCTCGAGAGCGAGTTGACGTGAGGCCCACCTCCGTCACGATTTCTTCTCTCCTTTGAGGCGTTGGGCGGAAGTCTACCTTCCGACCAACAGAGTTCCTCATTTCGGCCATGAAGAGGGGGTGTGGATTTCCTCACCTCCTGGGCCTTCTCGGTTTAGTATTTACGTCCCAGAGCTCGACAGTTGTACACCACACTCGCGTTCCATATTCTTGACGACTTATATTCATGCTTTACATTCTTGTTCGTTTACTTTATATGCATGAATTGTAGCCGTTTTCTTGGATTTCTTGTGACTACTAAATGAATTTCTCTGGGACTTACTCACCTGGAACTTGTCATTGTTCGTTGGTGGCAAGTTGCAGATCCTACGACCAGCCGGGGGAAGGCGGTGATGGGCGACTACCTCTGATTTGGAGCGCCTCCACTAGCTTACTCGTAGGTGTTTGTATTTACGTATATATAATTTTTGGGATCATTTTGGGAAACTTATTACCTGATACATGTATATTGACACATATTATACATATTGTCGCCTTAACTGATATGCATGGTATCATTTTGTTGGGTTTCCACCCCATAGGTTGTTAATTAATGCATAACTTATTTACATTAATTATATGCATATTATTAAGACTTCCGCTATTAAAAATAACTTGAACAAAATTGAGATAAACAAATTAAGTTATAAAACTTCTTAACTTTGCATATTTCGATAGAATATTAATCTTTTAAAACAACGAAATTACTAAGTCGGATTACAAGACGGATAGTTCGCGGGCCGTCATAGACAGGTGTGCAGGTGACGTGGCATGGCTCGGTGACGTGTCCGGCGACGTGGCGGTGCCCTGTTTGCCTCGGGATTTAGGGCCGTCACATAAAGTGACACCGATGACACACTTGCCCTTGTTCTTAACCCAAAAAGTCATCTTTTGGGTGTTCCGACGCCCGATTTCTCGTCCCGAACCGCGACATACGCTTATTATCATGACCCTAACCATCAAATATGCATTACATATTATTATTTAACTCGTTTTATTCATTTCATGTATGTATTATTTTCTCCGGCCTAATATTTAGTCTTTTAGACTACCCGGTACCCGCGTCGGCATGCATATCGAGACGAATACTTATCACACTGTCTCATATGTCAAACGTAATATAAATACACACATTACAATGTCGTTTAATCTATTTCAACGTAAACATTGCAAATTAGACAAATCAACACGCAAAATAATTATTTACTTAGCTCCAGGAGCGCCCTAGCCTAGCTGCGGGTCCCACGAGCATCTAAGTTGTCAGCCACGTATGCAACCACGTCATTAAATAACTGCGATTTAAATTCGGGTCGTCACGGTCACGGCCAACCGAATCTAGATCATATCTATTTAGTCTCGTGTCAGTTTCATTTGTTTAACTGTGGTATTTCTTATCATGAATGTGGTACTTGTTTTTCTTGTTTAACTCATGCTTTTAAATATCATTTAGTTTGATTTGGAAATGTGAATTAATTGGTCAATGGTGATTATTGTTACTTTTTGTACTCACCGTCCTTTTTATGACGGTGGGTGCAGAGCCGTCGACGAGCAGGCCGAAAAAGGAGAAGATTGGCAACTACCTCTGAGCCAACGACATACCTGTGCTTCGACATTTTGTAGGTTTTGGTATTCTATGTATTGTATACTTATTTTTTTGATATGTTTGAGGTTGTATATCGGGATGAGTGTTTAGCTCACTGACTTATGGTGACCATCACAATGTTTATATTGCCACTTTGTTATATATGCATGTGATCATGATTTTCTGATTTCCGCACATTTAGGATTTATTATAATTGCTTTTTCATAATATGTAAAGTCTTCTGCTATCACTAATAAACTATATAAAGTTTTAAATTACTCTGAAATCTAATAATATGATGATAGATGTTTTACTTATTCAGAACATGAGGATGGAGGAGATTTGGATAGAAATCCTGACTAATACGTAGTTAAGTCTTGTGGGATTAGGAATTAGGCTTAATTACAGGATTAGGCCGGACGGTGCCCTGTATGAGGAAGGTTCGTCACATTTTTCAACCTATTTCATTTTGTCGCAGTGTTGCTAAACAAAGTGAGATTGCTACGAAATTGTTGTTGTACATGAATAACAGCGTTGTTAGCTGGAGTTGTCCAATGTTATAGGCTTCAATTTTATGTGTTTTAAAAGTTTGTATATCAATGTAACAATATAGAAGAACTGTGTAACCTCTTGAGAAACTATGCCATATTTTGACCGGAAAAAGTTAATTATTTTTTGCAAAAAAAAATGTGAAAAAGTTATTATTTTTCCCCAAAAAAATTTCTTTGTAATTAACATTGAGTTGAGTTGCAGATCGAGTCAGATTTGTGAAGATTGGTCCATGCTTGTTGCAGTACATTTTCCTCAACGATTGTGCGTGGTTTTTGTGTGACGGTTGGGTTGGTCTCTTCTTTAGTTTCGCATTTCATAGTTAGTTTATCTTCCTTAGTTGGAATTTCTTGATTTTTCTTTTCATCTTTAAGAAGTTTTAAATTTTTTTTCTAATTGTTGAGAAGTTTTGTTATTCATTAATAATAGTTCTTTTGAACAAATAGGATTAGCAAATCAATATAATTTTTTGATTTCTATGGCTTGTCATGTATCGATCCATTAATGATTAATAAACTTCTATATTTCTTTAAAAAATGAGTTGAATTCGAAACGGCAAATGAATAAAATAATAATAGTATCTTTGAATTGGTTGATCCTAGCAAGAGATTTGATTCCTCATAAAGCATGTCTCATTTTTCAAGTTGTGAAATATGAATTTTGTTAAACAATATTAGGCCAATATATATTCTTTCTAGTTCATGGCCTCGAGCATCACATCGAGGAATTCAAAATAAAAATGCAGCTTCAAACTGCATATGTTTGGTTTTTTCTCTCCCTTATTTTTATAGTCAAATAGCTATATGTTAAGTGTACAAGTTTTTTTACTAGTGCTATGACTACAACAATACTCTGTCTCAAATTAATTGGGTTCAATCGGCTCGAGTATCAAACTCTTTTACTTCACTCAATTCAATGCATTTGATAACCATTCATTCAATATCTCAATAAAAATCCGTTCTCAAATTATCTCAAATTAATTGGATTAGTTGTACGAACTAACTTTTTTATTTTATGATAAAAAAGTAGCCACATATCATATCAGCGATCCATCTATTTGGTGGGTACACTACACTTCGTTGGTCAACCTTGAACAAGGTTTCTATAAAACTAGTTGGCATCCTTTCGCGATACGTGCGCAGACAAGATTGAGTATCAATATATATTAGATAAAAATATAAAAAAATAATCATTATGTAATTCCTGATGTCAAAAAATAATATAAATCCAATTTCTTGGTAGAATAAAAAAAAGGAAAATGTTAAAATAACATCCCAAATGGTACCCTATAACACGACACACGAGCCCGCATCTATGGGAAATACGTACCACGCATGTTACGCACCATAAACTATTTTGCACAAACTTATTTTTACGTGGATCCGAGCACCACATCATAGGGGTGTCATTATAGCATATTCCAAAAAAAAAAAAACATATACAATTCGATCAAAAAATAATTTATTTTATGGAAAATGATAGACTATTTTGACATCCAAGTGACACCTCTATGACTCGTAAAAATACGTGTGTACAAACTAGTTCTTACCTTTTTTGGTGTATTACACACGCGTGATGTGTATCTTGAAGCCGCTATTATTGGTGTCATTAAAATTGGATCAAAAACTCGGTGACAAACTCAAACTGGTGAGGCTTAGGGTTCTGAACAACTCAACTCGGTTCGTCGTCTCTGTTGCTGATCTCGCCCGCGCCCTCGGTATGTCGTCTCTGATTGTTGGTTTGTTTGATTTGCATTCAGTTTTAGGGTTTTTGATTTGTCGTCTTTTCTGCTATAAAGACACGAAATTTCTTCTATCATCATCATCATCATCATCATCATCCATGTCTGCTCCGATCTTCATTTGTTCTTCAAAAAATCAGTGTTTGATGCTTTGTTGAGAATGGTTTCATTCCATAGATGTGAATTGCTATGTTAGATTCGACCATTAATGGAAGCAGATCTAGTTAGCTCTTACACTCAAATCGGAGAGTAGGAAATTCATGTTACTTAAGCCGCGAAGAACTTCGCTTGGTTTGAGTGCGTAGACCGAAATTCGCAAGATTGGAGCTTTCGAGTCCTGTTAACATGGAAGTTGGAACACATTAATTAGGAGGGATTTGGATGGTTTGGAAAGCTCAATATCAATTGCACTTAATTGAGCACAATGGAAGAGTTTGATCGATGTAGCGGACCCCAATTAATTTGGAACTGAGGCTACAGCTTTCGAGTCCATTAATATTGGACACAAAGATCTTAATGAAGATATCTCGAACACAAATGTTAAGAATGTTGGATTTATATATGACTACTAGGCATATTAGAGTTTAATTATGTATGGAATTTGGGGCTAAGTCTTTGGTTTAGAAATTAGGTGTGCAGAGTCGATTTGCTTTGAGGCTTAAGTCCTTAACTTTCTTTCTTTTCAAAGCAAGATTGGAGTTAACAATTTAGCGCTCTGAAAATGATTGAGCTAGACCATTGAAATCCAATAACAAGAAAGGAGGCCTGGAAACCTATTAACTCTTAAGTTTCTGGTCAGTGAAAGGAATAGCAAAAATCCTACAAAAGAGAAATAAACATGTCTTGAGAGAACGCCGTCTTTCTTTATTCATAATATGCATATGTAAATCTTGATATATATATATATATATATATATATGTCTCAAAACTATACTAAGTGGTGAAAGTAAAAGAAGTAAATGTTTATTAGTCATGTTAAAATCTTTTAAACATGTTTTTATTTGCTAGAAAAACAACACAAAAATAAAAGAAAAATGACTTGTAAGCTTAACCAATATCAAAAATTTTATACACTGGAAAGAAGGTTTAACAAAAATATGATGCTAATCAGAATTGTAGCAGCAGCATGAAAAGCATTTGTTTTGAGCATGACTTAGTTTTTAGAGGGTAAAAAAATCTTATATGGCAATTCCAGCAAGTCGGCGTAGGATGTTATATTGTTAAGTATTTGAAAAGGTGTATTAGATTTGTAAATATTTTTTTCATATTGTGTTAATCACGTAAAAACTCAAAAAGTTCTTTGTTAAGGATTTAATGTAAGCGAGTCACCAGATGTGGTTTAATCAGGGTATAACACGTGCTTTTTGCATATGACTCTTTAGCATGTGATAACGAGAATACTTTTATAGGGAGGGGTACATAAACTCGAAGACCAACATTATCATAGATCTCTTCACGACAACTTTGTTCAGATTCTACTGCATCTGACATGGTAAGAGGAGAACAACCATTTTAGAACAGACACGAATTTTCAAATTTTTAATGGTTCGTACTGCGGACATGAATCGATTGTTCGTTGTGATGGCGCAGGCACCCAAACCGATTGCCAGTCCAGTGCCAGAGGCCTGGTATCCATCAATGGCAGCTCTTATGCTTGTCTTTGGCTTGGTCTTCACAGCATCCTTCTTCATGTGAGTTATTTAACCCGACTCTTGTTCTGCTCAGTTGTTCCTTTGTTCCATTTCACTAGGTTTCAAAGTATTTGATGATTCTTTTGGGATGGGTATGTAGAGATTGATGATCTACAACATTGTGGTGCGATTTATTGAAAACTCTTAACTTGGTGGTGATGATTGTTTCTGCCTGTTGGTCTTGTTTTTGGAGGTGATATCAAGTTTTTTTGCAGTTCAAGTGAAAGTCCTGGAAATATTTTGATTTCGTTCCCAAATATGTTCCTTTAAAGAAAAAGTTGAATTTTTTATTTTCATAATGCCTTTTATTACGATGACAGAACTTGAATAAAATCATTGTGATTCTCAATATCCTAATATATGTTTGATGTTGCATTCAGAAGCTGTTTTGTAGAATGTTGATGTTAGAAACTGAAAAATTTATTGGTTCATTAAAAAGAAAATGTCTGGTGATTCTTAATTTTTTTAATTGTGTTTGGATTACATTACATAAAATGAACGTAAGAGAAATGAGGATGCTTAGGTCGATGTGTGGTAAAACTCGTAAAGATAGAATTAAAAATACAAAAACTCAAAGAAAAGTATGAGTAGTATCAATTGATACAAAGATTAGGGAAGGCGGTTGCGGTGGTTTGGACACCTGCAAAGACGGTCTACAAATGCCCCCGTTAGAAAACTTGACTCAATAGCAACTGAAGAAATTCGACGAGGTAGGGGTAGACCGAAGTTAACATGGGATGCATTAATTAGGAGAGATTTGAATGGTTTGGAATGCTCACCATCAATTGCTCTAAATTGAGCACAATGAAAGAGTTTGATCTATCAATTGCTCTAAATTGAGCACAATGGAGGAGTTTGATCTATGTAGCTGACCCTAATTAATTTGATGTTTCAGTGCATGAAGTTAAAACAAAGTATGTTAGTTAAGCTGTTTCTTTCAAGTTTGTATTCACAACTTGTTGTAGGAGTGCAATGCAATGTCTCCTTGTGTGTCATAGAAACAAAATTCTTGGTGAATGATGGGAAAAAGATGGGTTGTAGTCATGGTCTTGTTCGTTGTTTTGAAGAGTGAAAGGTTGTATTAACAACAATATTTTTTACCTAGTTCCCTATTGATAGTTGGTTTTGCCTCAAAGTCTACGTAATTCTTTGCTTCTCTGAAACTCGTTAGAAAAATGGTCACCAACAAGGTTGTGTTTCATTTGAATATTTTCTCTATCTGTGTCCGTACTGTTGTATTCCACATTGGCCTGATGGAGATGGACAATCCTCTTGTAAGGAAATGCGCATGTGCTGGGGAGATTTAGGAAAGGCAGTAATATTTTTCCTTATATTGCATTCCTTTTGCAGCTATGAGGCTACCTCATCTAGGAAGAACCGGAGCATAGCGAAGGAGCTTACGACTGGGGCTTTAGCGTCGGTGTTTTTGGTACGTTGTCTTATTTCTAATTGTAGATGAAATGAGCTTGTGCGACTGATCCAACTGATGAAATGTAAATCATCCTTCATTGTCTTGCAGGGCTTTGGATCCTTGTTCCTGCTGCTTGCTACCGGCGTTTACGTTTAATTTATATGGATTATATAGATTAAAAGCAGATGAGTTTGTTACCTGAAACCGAGATCGTCTCTAGGAACATGTTTCCTTTTTAATTTAGACATGAGTATAAATTTTTGAATAGTGTTGGTTTTCTCACAAAATACTCTGGTAAATAAGAATGTTCAAATCTTTACAGATGCAAGAATTTGATGATGGGAGTTGAATTGATGCTGGTTTCTTGTTTTTGTTTTTCTTAATAGAGATATATTACTGTTACCACCAGGCATATCAACTATGTTGCATGATGATTTTTGAATTCTCAATATGCTTTCATTGTTGAGAGTTACTTTATGATCTTGTTGGATCCCCTTACCAAGCTTCTCTGCCGAGACATGATTTTCTTCTACTTTTGCATAATGCATATACCTAAGTCAACCTAGGTAAATGAAAAGACCAGGTTGAGTTTCATGATTTAACATGATGGGCTTGGTTGAACTATGCATATGTAGAACATTGTGGGCGCTAAATAGCCGGTCCTATGTCCAAAGGATCAAGCCTATGATCCATTTCGAAAAATGGGGGAGGTAGGTCTTAAGCCTATCTTCCAACCTCTGAAAAATAGGGAGTGAGGTTCTAAGCCAATTTTTCATACTCGAAAAATGGGGGGATTGTGATAGGTTGACAATCAGCATAAACTGGTGCATAGCATGCTTTTCAAGTTATACCTGTTTGAACGTTTTCGCAGCTCTTTAATTCGCAGCGCATATTTTCTTCGTCTGCATAAAAACAAAACCACATCATGATCGGTTCGACAACCACACAATATTGCTAAGCTATTCCATTTTCTAATTTTAGTGTTGGGAAGGATTTAGTGTGGTTGGAGGCATTTTTCAAAATATTTCATTTTGTTGCGATGTTGGTAAACTAAATGAAGATTGCTACGAAATTGTTGTTGTTGAGTCGAAATCATGTCTCAAGATTCATAGATCGAGCACATTATTATCCGCAATATTGTAACAAATTTCTTCGGATCGGAAAACAATAACTGAATAGGTATACAAAAAAACAAAGACTTATAATTGAGGCGTGTAATCGCTTTTTTTAGACAAAATCTTTTCTTTCGGTAAAAAATAAAAATCGCGAATACACAATGTGAAAAATTGAAACTTGCATTCAAGATACAATCAAGTCTCTACTACTTATTGGATATTGTGTCTTGCGATATGACACTGTTATTACTATTGTAAATAAATAAAAAAAAAGAGTAACATGGTACACTGAGCAACAAGTGAGGTCCATGCAACAACTTCCTAATCACATAACCGTTCTAATTTTTGGGGGTTTGTGTTCACTTTTAATTCCCGAATTTGTATGGGAGTTGAATTCGTATTTCCTATACAGCTCAATGCCTCAATCTAATCCCATACATAATACTATTTAAACTCCCCATAATCGATTTTACCCTCCGTTTCATCCCTACCTCTTCCCTGTTTTTTTTTTTTTTTTACTCTCTTTCTTCTTCGACCAACGTAAGTAAGTAGTCGTTTTATCGTTGTTTATTTACGCTTTTGTTGGTTTTTAGGGTTTTGTTTTTTTTTGTTTTTTTTCTTGACATGAGTGTTTGTGTCGTTTTTGATTCTCGATTACTTGATCGTTAAGTCTGTTCTTTCTTCATACTCAACTGCACGAATGCATTGAAAAATATTTAGTTTCATTGACGGAACAAATTAGGATCATATAATCTGTGTTGTTTGCTTGGTTTGATTGATTTGTTAAGGAGTTGATGATGCTTTTGGGTTCTGTGTTCGTGGTTTATGGATTGGTGGTTGTTGTTCGTGTGATTGGTTAGGGTTAGGGTTAGGGCTTTCATGGGGGTGAGGATTTAGGGTTTTGATGGATTGTGGTTGTGGTTGTTGTTGTTGTTTGGCAGGGATTTGAGTGGGGGGATTGTTGGAGGGCGCCGAGATGGCGATTACTGAAAAGAAGACGACGATTGGGTTGGAGCAAGGATTGGATTTTATGCAGAAGGGGGTTACCAAGTTGAAGAAAATTCTGGAGGGCTTGCCGGAGCCGCAATTCAGCTCCGAAGACTATATGATGCTATACACGTATGCATGCCCTTTTGTCTTTGGTTTACTTGATTGTTGTTTGTTGAGTTGTTCATGGATGATTTTAAGTATTTTGGTTGTTTGAATTCTGAATGCAGAACTATATACAACATGTGCACTCAGAAGCCCCCTAATGACTTCTCTCAGCAACTCTATGACAATTATAAGGAAAACTTCGAGGAATACATTGTTTCGACGGTGGGATTTTAATTGTGGTTTGATATGTTTTTTTTTTTCCCCATATCTGTTTATATTTTTATCAGTGTTATCAAAGGCGAAAAGTGCACTTGAGGCGATGACTTCCTAAAAGGCCGAAGGCGCAAGGCGAGAGGCGCACACTTTAGTGAAACCCATTTTATATCTATAGATTTCTACATATATACATGCATATACAAACATATATAGGTGCAACATGCATGTGTGTATGTATGAAAATTATGTGTGTTATATATGACATTGTTTGACCTTGTAAAGATTACAATCTAGAATTGATCAACAAAACACAACACTTAGATGAAATGTATTAGCAACAAAAATAAATAAATAAATAAAGTTTTAAATTTTTAATGGTGAGGCACATGCTTCTATGTGCCTTAAAGCAGCACCAAGGGACAAAGAGGCATGCCTAGGCTCATTTGAGGCACATAGATGGCACCTTGTCTCAAGACGCGCCTGAGACACACAAAGGCGCACGCCTCAATAACACTGATTTTTGTTATACGATTCTTATCTGTTAGAGTGTCTTTAAGAGTGTACCGCGTTGAATGTCTCTTTTTATTGAGTCAAGTCTATATTTTAATTGCTATATTTCCCGATTCAGGTGTTGCCAACTTTGAGAGAAAAGCACGACGAATTCTTGTTGAGAGAGCTCGTGAAACGGTGGACAAATCATAAAATAATGGTCAGGTGGCTTTCGCGGTTCTTCCACTACCTAGATCGCTACTTCATTGCTAGAAGATCCCTTCCAGCACTTAATAAAGTTGGACTTACATGCTTCCATGATTTGGTACTATAAGATTTTATATACAATAACTCAGCTTTCCTAATTTATCTCCAAAGAGCTTTACGTGTCAAATTTGTTCATTCCCTATTGCTAAAAAAATTGGAAGACTAATAATGCTTAAGATCGACAAAAACGCATGAGTATTTTTCTCTTTAGAGTGATGTGCTTTATTCGTATACATTTTTACAATGCAATTTTTATTTACGTTTTGTGCTTGCTGCTGCCTGATCAGGTTTACAAGGAAATAAATGTTAAAGTTAGAGATGCCGTGATCTCCCTGGTATGTTATGGCAATGCTTTGAGATTTTGATACTGAAGTCATCGCTTAGTCTGTGGGATTTACTAATTAGAATTCTTTTTTTATCAATTAGATTGATCGAGAGCGTGAGGGCGAGCATATCGATCGAGCGTTGCTGAAGAATGTTCTTGATATTTTTGTTGAAATTGGGATGGGGGAAATGGATTGTTATGAAAAAGATTTCGAATTGGCCATGCTTAATGATACAGCTGGTCATTATTCTCGGAAAGCTTCTAATTGGATTTTGGAAGATTCTTGTCCAGACTATATGCAGAAGGTAATCCTGGGTAGGATTATAGCTGGGTATTATCTATTAAAATATAAGTACAGACTGATTTATAATATAACCAATGGTTTATTTACTGATTCTTAGGCTGAGGATTCCTTGAAAAGAGAGAAGGAAAGGGTCTCTCATTATTTGCATTCAAGCAGCGAGCAAAAGTTGTTAGAGGTTTGTCATTTGTCCATTGTTTACATGGCTATTAATAATGCTTATTGCTTATCAAGCCTTGAAAATCAGAGGTTTATGAGCTATTTAGTTTTACAACTTATTTAAAATCATAAATTTTAAGTGTGTGTGTGTGTGTTTTTCTTTTAATGTCAAGAATGAAAACGTTTGATCTTCATTGTGGTGCTGCAGAAAGTACAGAACGAGTTGTTGTTGGTGTATGCAACCCAACTTCTTGAAAAGGAGCACTCGGGATGTCATGCTTTGCTCAGAGATGACAAGGTACCATAGCAATGTGTATCTTGTGTGAAAATCACTAGACAGCTTTCAATCATGTTATTGCTATTATTTCTTTATTGGCATTTTTAATTTTTTATTACCATTATTTTGTAGGTGGAGGATCTTTCTATGATGTATAGGCTGTACTCTCGGATTCCTCAAGGCTTGGACCCTGTTTCAAATATATTCAAACAGGTGGGAGCATTTCTTTGCTTGTGCTCACTTTGCACACAAGCACTACTTTTTGTAGCAGTTAGTAAGGCGTGATTATTATTTTTATATTCTTATTTTGTGGTGCAGCATGTTACTGCTGAAGGCACAGCCTTGGTTAAACAGGCAGAAGATGCAGCAAGTAATAAAAAGGTCAGATATTCTATTTGCTTTTGTAAATCTTTAGTTTATAAACTATAAAGTATTTTCAATCCAGTCAAATGCGGTTACTTCATTTGCTTTTATTCATTTTAGGTGATGGTAATTGTTTGTCATGTTCTCGTCTTATGAGTCTTAAGACAAGTTAATTTTAGAATCTATTAGGTGCTTGTTCTTCAGCCTCATTATTTTTCCAAAATTATTTTGAGGGGAAAAACATATGATTACATCCATGTATAAGATGAGTGTGTTCTTTTTTTTTTTTTTTTTTTTTTTTTTAAGTTAAGAGTGCAAGTAGTTTAAGCACTTGTCAGTTGTCGCATCCCTGATCATCATACTCAGCCTGATGTGCTATCCATGTAACACTGGAGTTTTTTTACGTCTAACCACCAATTCTGTATTACAGGCAGAGAGAAAAGAGATATGGTTGGCTTGCAAGAGCAGGTAAATCTAAAAGTTCGTATTGTTGTTTGTTAGCATGATTAATGGGCATGTAATAACTTATCTTGGGATCTTTAGGTTTTCGTGAGAAAGGTGATTGATCTTCACGACAAATACTTGGCCTATGTCACCAATTCCTTCATGAACCACACACTTTTCCACAAGGTTTGTTACATGCGTCTCACTTTTGGATTATTTCATCATCTTTCTGGGTATCTTTCCCCGTAAAGCATGTTAAGTGTCTCGAAAAGGTGTTTGCGTAATTTTTTATGTCTGTTATCTTTACAGGCACTTAAAGAGGCTTTTGAGGTCTTCTGCAACAAAAGTGTGGGTGGTAACTCAAGTGCTGAGCTGCTGGCTACTTTTTGTGATAATATTTTAAAGAAGGGTGGAAGTGAAAAGTTGAGTGATGAAGCTATTGAGGAAACTCTTGAGAAGGCAAGTATCATCAGTTTGAATAACTATTTTCTTTTCTGTAGAGGAAGGTGCACGTTTGTGTTCCTTTTTTTTGTGCTATGCAAAACTTGTTGACCATTTTGTGCACTAATCAATGGCTGAGCACGATATTGAACTTTGTAAAGAGAGTTAGTTTTATATTTGAAACAACAACATAGCCTTAGTCCCAAATTAAAAGGGGTCAGTTGTATGAATCAAACTCTTCTGTTTTGCTCGATTTAGTGCTAGTTTTGTATTTGAAAGCATTGTGCTTGAAGTTCCCATTTCTTCTGTTTGAATTTCTGTATATCATTCTTGAACTGATGGGTGTTTTTTTTACTGTAAATTTCTAAATCAAACAGGTGGTGAAGTTACTTGCTTACATAAGCGACAAGGACCTCTTTGCTGAGTTTTATAGGTAATGTTTCCCCTTTTTTTGGTAAATAGAGAGAGCTCCAAGGACATATATGGAGACTAAATCACTGCTGAACGGTTGTTGCTATTATAATCCAATTAAAATGCAACTCTGGAAGGGGGAATTGAGTTAAACCATATTTTCGTCTCTATGTTCTAAACCCAACTTGGCTATCAAGTTTGCACAAAGGTTATTCTTTATAGAAGTCTATGCCATCTCTACCTTCCGTTGTTGGTCCATCAATTCTTGAGTTTGATGAATTACATTTGCTTAAGTGTTACTAGATCTGGTTCTAGTAACAAGTTATAGAGTTTCCAATGTGTCAACCTTGAGAAGAATTTGGTTGACATTCAAGTTTTCCTTTTCCATATGAAGATCTGGTATATATTTTGTTCAGTGTTGTACTAACTTGGAATTAATTGAATCTTTTTCAGGAAAAAACTTGCTCGTAGGCTTCTATTTGACAAGAGTGCGAATGATGGCCATGAAAGAAGTATACTGACAAAATTGAAGCAGCAATGTGGTGGTCAGTTCACATCAAAGATGGAGGGAATGGTTTGTGGTTTAGGACTGTCGCTTGTGAATTGAATTTTATTTTTTTAATTGTCATTGCCTTGCCTGTTTGGCTTATCTTGTTTTTATGTTATTTTTATTTTTTTATTCAGCTCACTGATTTGACATTAGCAAAGGAAAACCAGAAAAACTTTGAGGGGTATCTAACTACGAATCCCCATGCGCATCCTGGAATGGACTTGTCTGTTACGGTCTTAACTACTGGATTCTGGCCAAGCTATAAATCTTTTGATCTAAACCTACCTGCTGAGCTGGTAGGCATTTATATTTGTGCTACTTCAATGTTTTAATTCTCAAAGTACTTGAAATTGAACAAAATAATTTTACCGGAATTTAGAGTTTAATGTTTTGTCCTTTCTTTCGTCTTTTCCATCACTTTTCTTTATTCAGGTTAAGTTTGTTGAAGTTCTCAGTGCTGAGGCATTGTTGTTCTTGTTGTAGGTGAAGTGTGTCGAAGTTTTCAAGGATTTCTATCATACTAAATCGCAACGCAGAAAGCTCACATGGATCTATTCGCTAGGTACTTGCAACATTAATGGCAAGTTTGAACCAAAAACAATCGAGCTGGTTGTGACCACTTATCAAGTAGGTGGATTACAATTTTTCATTTAATGAACAGATCTATCTATTTCAAAGGTGACGTTTGAGTTTGCTTGGCTTTCTTATATGCAGGCCTCTTTATTGCTGTTATTCAATTCAGCGGATAGGTTGAGTTACTCAGAGATCAAGACTCAATTGAACTTGACGGACGATGACATTGTGAGACTGTTGCATTCTCTCTCCTGTGCGAAGTACAAAATACTTATCAAGGAGCCAAACACCAAAACCATTTCTCCAACAGACTATTTTGAGTTCAATTCAAAGTTTACCGACAAAATGAGGAGAATCAAGGTTTGGCATTTATGGTTTTCTTTTCCCATTATTTTCATTAATAATGTTTTACTACTTTCTGTCTCCACATCTATTATTCCTGAGGTGGTCATAAATTGAAAACTGCAGATTCCGCTTCCTCCCATTGATGAGAAGAAAAAAGTGATTGAGGATGTCGACAAGGATAGACGATACGCAATAGATGCTTCCATCGTCCGGATCATGAAGAGTAGAAAAGTTTTGGGCTATCAGCAGTTGGTGATGGAATGTGTGGAACAGTTGGGGCGCATGTTCAAGGTAACGTAGTATAGATTCTTGCAAAAAAAAAAAGAAGATACGAGCTTTGTATGATTCTAATGCCCTTTTGTTTGTCTCATTCGTACAGCCCGATTTTAAGATCATCAAGAAGCGGATTGAAGATTTGATTACTCGGGATTATCTGGAGCGGGACAAAGACAATTCTAACATGTTCAGGTACCTGGCATGATTTCAGTTCATTGGGGATATGAATTGGACCGCAAACCGCTTTCGAATGGGAGCCACTGGGCAACTGCACAGAATATGTATATAGTTACTGTTCCTTGGTGGAGTTTGGGTACAATCTGCGTCGAGCCAATGCTGCGCTGAGCGCGAGTAGTTTACTAGAGACCTCTAGAGAGAATTTTTGTACATGATGTCTTAGATTTTAGGAGTAGGGTTATTTTCACTGCCTCACTAGAATCACAAGTTAAATTTCTGTGATGTTTTTGAGTGTATTGATGATTAATTCATCTTTGCATCATCACCCTTTATTATTTGCTGCATTGCTGCTCATATTGTTCATATATTTTGTTTTATCTAAAGCTTATTAACAAGAAAAATAGATAGAAAAATAGGTAGAGACTGCGAAGTAATATCTGGTGAAGCACTTACTACTCGACATAAGTTAGTAGTACTTGATATTAAGCTAACACGACGACATAATATGAATAAAAGAGTTAGCGACCTTAGAATAAAGTGGTGGAACTTAAAACATAGTAAACAAGTAGAGTTTAGAGAAAAACTACTAAAGGAAAATGTTTGGAATCTTGACTTAGGTGCTAATACAATGTGGCTAGAAATGAGTAGTTACATAAGGAGAGAGATCAAACGTATTAGGTATATCTAAAGGCTTGGGACCATCAAAGAAGGAAACATGGTGGTGGAACGAGGATGTCCAACGAGCGATAAGACTAAAAGAGAGATGTATAGAAAAATGCATAAGTGTCAAAATAAAGATGTGTACAATCAATATAGAGAAGCTAAAAAACAAACTAAAAAAGTAGTTACTCAAGCTAAAACAAATTTCATGGAAGATCTATATACTAGGTTAGGTAATAGAGATGGCGAAAAATATATATATAGGCTAGCCAAATTTAGAGATAAAAAGAAACAAGACCTAAGTCATGTAAGATGTATTAAGGACGAAAATCAAAATGTTTTAATGCGCGAGGAGGATATTAAGGAGAGATGGAGAAGTTATTTCGATAGTTTATTTAATGATGGCCAAGTTGATACTATCATAGATGAAAACCCACACCAAGAAAGAAATGTAAACTATACATGCAATATTAGAATTCTAGAAGTTAAAGAGACATTGAAAAGAATGAAAATAGGGAAAGCATGTGACCCAGATGAAATACCCATAGAGGTTTGGAAATGCTTAGGAGAAATTGGATTGACTTGGTTAACAAAACTTTTCAATAAAATTTTAAAATCAAAACGGATGCCAATGGATTGGAGAAGAAGCACGCTTGTGCCAATCTTCAAAAACAAATGAGACATTCAAAGTTGCTCAAACTACCGGGGAATTAAACTTATGAGTCACACTATGAAACTTTGGGAGAGGATAATTGACAATAGGCTAAGGAGATAAACAACAATATCAGATAACCAATTTGGTTTCATGCCTGGGAGGTCAACTATGGAGGCGATTTTCCTTACAAGACGATTGTTAGAAAAATATAGAGAAAGGAAAAAAGATCTTCGTATGGTATTCGTAGATTTAGAAAAAGCATATGATAGGGTCCCTAGAGATATTCTTTGGTGGGTTCTAGAAAGAAAAAGAGTGCATGCTAGATACATAGATACTATTAAGGATATGTATGATGAAGTAGTAACGAGTATAAAGACATTTGGAGGAGCTACAAAAGAATTTTCCATTACGATAAGACTACATCAAGAATCGGCTTTAAGCCCATATCTATTTACTTTAGTTATGGATGAACTAACTAGACATATTCAAGAGGATATACCATGATGTATGTTATTTGCGAGATGATATTGTCTTAGTGGATGAAACTAAAGATGGAGTGAATAGGAAATTAGAACTCGGAGGAATACATTAGAATCTAAAGGCTTTAAGTTGAGTAGGACGAAAATCGAATACATGCACTTTGTGAGTTTAGAAACACTAGACATCGAGATGACGAAGTGGTAAAATTAGTTCCTAAGGAAACCACTTTAGATACCTATGATCAATCATACAAAATGATGGTAACATTGAAAATGATGTCACACAAAGAATTCAAGCTGGATGGAAGAAATGGCGGAGTGCACCATGGGAGATTTGTGATCGAAATGTTCCTATTAAGTTAAAATGAAAATTTTATAGGACCGCAATTAGGCCAGCTATGCTCTATGGAAGTGAATGTTGGGCGGTAAAGCAACAACAATTACATAAAACGAACGTAGCAGAAATGAGGATGCTTAGGTGGATGTGTGGTAAAACTCGTAAAGATAGAATAAGAAATATAGAAATTCAAAGACAAGTAGGAGTAGCACAAATTGATACAAAGATTAGGGAAGAGAGGTTGCGGTGGTTTGGTTACCTGCAAAGACGGCCTACAAATGCCCCAACTAGAAAACTTAACTCAATAGAAACTGTAGAAATTCGACGAGGTAGGGGCATACCAAAGTTAACATGGGATGCATTAATTATGAGGGATTTGAATGGTTTGAAATGCTCACCATCAATTGCACTTAATCGATCACAATGGAAAAGTTTGATCCATGTGAAGACCAGCAGGATTAATTTGATTATGTTGTTTTGTTGTTGTTGATGCTATGTTGTTGTTGTTGTAAAGCTTATTATAGACTTGTGTTTTTTTTTTTTCCATTGCAAACTGAATTATGTACACAACTATATAATATTTTCCTGCAGCTTTGGTCATATCTATGGTTGTCTGTCTATAATGCCATGTTGAATCAATGCTTGTGGATTGTAGTTGCATCAGATTTTACTAGTATTCAGAGTTGCGAGTCCCTAGCTCTTTATCCACCCCACCTCTCTCTGTTTTAGTTCCATTATTACATCCAACTGTGATGTCAAATTTGAGTCATTTTTGGAACAAAAAATTTGGGTCGTAAAGAAACAAAAAATACATAAAATGAAGGTAGCAGAAATGAGGATGCTTAAATAGTGAATTTGTTGTAAAATTTGTAAAAATAGAATAAGAAATATAAAGATTCAAAGGAAAGTAGGAGTATTACTAATTGACATAGATTAGGGAAGGACAATTGTGATGGTTTGGACATTTACAAACAACTTACAAATACCTCTATTAAAAAACACTACTAAGTAGAGATCGAGGAAATTCGACTGGAAAATAGTAAATCAAAGTTAACTTAGGACGCATTGATTAAGAGGGATTGAAATTATTTTGAAAGCACACCATCAATTATACCAAATCGAGCACAATGGAAGAGTAAATCCAAGTAGCCGACCTGAACTAATATGAGATTGAGGCTCTCTTGTTGTTAAGGAAAAAAATTGCACTATGAGTAACCTACTCCGGTGTTTGGTATGTGAACATCCCAAAAAGTGGGATAATGCACTTTCTCAAGCTGGATTTGCCTTAAATTGCATGGTTAATTGCTAGGTTGCAAGCATAGTAACATAAAATTGGATCATGTAAAAGTATAAGCTATGTAAACTTGCAAAATTTAAAGACACCAACTGTGACCTTCACCAAGGACTCATATGCCTCAAGCTTCTAATAACTATACTTTAGCCAACCCCAACTAATTTGGGATTGAGGCTAAGCTATGTTGTTATTGTCATAGCTATTTAAAACCTAAAAACATTCTTCTAAGGACATGAAAATGTTAAAAGTTTGTCCCTTCAATGCGCCACAAGATGCGTGCGGGCACACATGTTGACAAAAATCAATCAAGGGACACGCACGAGTTCATGTCTTATCTGTGTCCTATCAAGGTAACTTATAGCATTTTCCTTGGCAAGAGAGGGCCATTCTACACAAGAAAAACATGTCAAGATTTTTGAAGTAGAAAACAATAGAAAAGAGCACAGAGATCAACAATCTAAGAACTTAGTCCAAGTAGCCTCCATATTGTGCTTCTTGCAAATTTTTTTTTTCCCTTTCTTCTTCATCTCCAACCAAATGAAAAGTTACATGCATATTATATACAACCTCTAAAAACTTTAGCAGGCGTCTCTGCCTATAGATACGCCTCCCTTTATCATCTCGGAAACTCAAATCGCTTGCCAAAAATTTATACATGTCAAAAATTAGATAACAGCTCACGAAGAATAAGTTACAAAATTCCCAAAACCTCACTTTTTGTACACATTTTACAGAGAACTGCTAACTCGACGAAAAGCTCTCCTATTACCTCAATTGTATGGTGAAGAGAAAAGAAGTGCAGCTTGTCTACCTTTTTTCTTCCTTTTATTCCCCCCAATTATCTTTATCAGTTCGCCTTTCCAGAAAATAAAAATAAAAATACTGCCGCTAGAGTCTCAATGGTTAATAGCTTCCATTGCCATCCGTACAAGGCGAAGTAATCCCTCGATATCATGGAAGTTAAAGTCAATGGCCTTTTTTACAGAAGACATAGCTTCTGCATCTAGTGCTTCAGCCTGCCCTAAACGAGAAGCTGCAAGAGCACTGTGAGATTTCCTAGAGGCTTCCATTGCAAATATTGCATCCTGCGCCTGCAGATGACCACTTTTAGGAAACTTACATTCTTCAACAAACACTTTAGAAACATAAATGTAACAGAAAATCTTCTAAATTAAGGTGGAACCACTAATCACAAAATATGAAAGTAGACAAAAGGGAACAAGCATGGAATTAGGTACACTCCTTCAATGCCGTTAATGGTGGCAAGATCACTCTTCCCAACGGACCCATTGAGCTTTCATTATTTCTTATTCAAGTTACCACTAATTTGTACTATCCTATTATCTCATGAAAGTATGCATTCCTCAGTAATAAAGTTTTTCCACATGCATTTAACATTTTTATTTCCGTTAAAATTTAACGTGTAGTTTTCGTGGCATTTAATACTTTTATTTCCGTTAAAGTTTAACGTGTGGTTTTCGTGTTTCACAATATTACGTTCTGTAAAGCATGCTTCCATGCTCCTTCCCCTGCCCACTAGAGGAGTACTACAACTATATCATCGTCAACTGCGGCTCCACCGGCAGCTGTTGGCAGAAACTCTATGTAGTATTATTATTTACTAAGTTATGTGCTTGAAAGGAGAACAGTTCCATACTTCCATGAATACCTAATCTCTTTCTTCAGAATCTCGACTTACAACAGTCATTGGACTCATTGCCTCTCCACTTGTCATTCTACATCCACTAGAACGATACTTCATCAATTCAACCACAGCCTACAAGTCCAAAATCTCTATAGTTTACAGATTGCATCAAGTTTTCTGATTTACCATTGAATTCCAAAAACAAATGCCAAATACCGCATTCATTAGAAGCAGCAATAACTTTCAAAAGTCAACAACTTTTCCTACCGCCATTCCTTTTTGAAGTAAAAGATTAAGCACAAACTTATGAATCTATGATACAAAATGTCTAATTTCAGTAGAGTTCATAAAACAGATGTATTAAAACTACACAAATTGAAAAATGTTCTTTGATGCACATAATGCTCCACATTAAAATGAGTGAGATTTTCCTATAGTTAAGAAGCAAAATCTTGCCATGCCCAAATAAATTGGAAGGCAAATAGGTCATTGTTGTAAAATGTTCCTATATCTAACTTACTCTACGTGACATAATTTGGAACATTGACAATACTACACATCATAGAGGACCTACTGGTCGATTAGTTTGGTTTTCTACCCAAGAACCTTCTCTCTCGAAACAATAAATTAATTTTAGAAAGGACTAAACATCTAAAACAAAGTAAAAAGATGTCAAACAAGTGAAACACACTAAATTGAGGAAACTTACAAAGTTGAGCAATCGCGTAAAACTGGGTCGGTTTCGAGCAATAATAACATGGTCTCCAGTGCCCTGATAAAAGTTGGCTCCCTTCTTTACAATAACTTTATCCACTGATGCTTGATTGTTGAAGTTATCAATATCCGAGGCTGATGATGATGGAGATTCACCTGAAGATAACATCAGTAGTTATGTTAGTGCCTTCATACAAGAAAATAGTTATGTTAGTGCAAGATTTTTACCAATGACCTGCTCAAGTTTTAGTCACTTGAACAAGGCATTAACTACGTACAAAAACAGACTTGAGCTAAAGCAATTAATTAATAGTCTGAGTCAATCTGACATGTTTCATCTAAATTCGCATTCACCTGGAGGAACCATTTCTAAAGCCGTTTGCAACTCATGCCTGTCTCTGCTTAAACAAGACTGTTTGGAATAAACAACCTGCATGTACGCCACTTCCATACATTTATAAGCTAATGCAGCAGCAGCCATTTCTTTGCATCTTTCGTATTCACGAGCAACAAACCTACAAATCCAAAAAAAAGACAAATTTCACGTCGAAGGTTCAGAGACTAGCCATTTCTTTTGTTAGATTGATAGGTCAAATAACCACAACAACAAGCCTCAATCCCAAATTAGTTGGGGTCGGCTACATAGATCAAAAGCTTCCCGTCAACCTGATTAGTAGGTCAAATGCACTAAGTAAAATGTTTAACAAGATTCTGCAAGAGAAACGATGTCTCAAAAGGAGCAAATAATTAAACTCGGCTTCTTTTTACTAAGGATGATCAGAAACATATCAAACACGGATGAAATCTCAAGCACATGAACAGGAGCAAAAGGCTATTGTGTAATGCAACTCGCTGAGGAGCAACCGCAAGTTAATTAGTTTCCATCAAAGGTCCATTAAATCAAACACAGATACACATTAAATATGTTACAAAACAACCAAGGAACAAAGGAGATAACTTGAATGACCAGGGAAATAATCTTAATTAATGATATTGAAAATGTTGCTTACTCGCAGAGTCTTGCAGTATCACTGTAAACAAGCATCGAGTGCGTCATTTCTCCAGGTTTAGCACTCTCATTGTCACATGGTTCTAGCCGTGACGCCCCATGCAGAAATTTTAAAGCTGCCCTGAAATAAAGTTTGGTGCTTTGCAATTCTGCCCCAGCATTCTACATAAGCCAAAAAAAAATGATTAAGGAAAAAAAGCCCAAAAGAAGATCAGTCGGCGCTCTAACATTGCACTAATCTTGGAAAGCAACGGCAAGATTCAAAAATGATAGAATACCTTGAGACGGTCTGCCTCGTGTTTAAGATCTGTAGCTTCTTTTAATGCATTGCTAGCAATTTGACTGCATGAATCCCTTCTAACCAGACCAGAAGCATCAACAGTTTGCCCTGTAAAGGGTCTCAAAATGCGGCTATGAGCCCCATTTCGGTTACCAAGCTTAAGTTTAAGCGGCTTTTCCGCTTCATGTATGTCACCAATGGCAGAAATTGAAGATGCACTAGAAACATTCCCTCTCTGTGCTTCATCAATGTGTTGACGGCAACACAGCGATATTTCTTGCGCATCTACTGAATTTGATATATTCTTTAATTTCCCTCTTCTTTGCTCCGCTTCCAACACATTTGTTCTATCTGAGCTTGAGAAGTCTGAGGCTCCTTTAAAATCATTCTGGTTGTGCTGCAGATCAATGGTTCCATCAGTAATACAAGAACTAACTTTTACATCTGAATCTTCAGGTCCTCCAGATTTTAATCCATCCTCTTTTCTACTCTCATATAGACATTTTTCTGCAGAATGTTTGTGCAAGCAATCTCTACCACCTTTGGTAGAATTCGCACCAAAATTCTCCTGATAAATATACTTTCCATCTGATTTTTGGGGACAATTTGGAGGACTAGAGATATCCAAATCCACCTCAAACCGTGTTTTCTTTGTTGAATACAGCCCCTCTTGCTCACTGGATAAATTTGAAACTTCCAAACTAGTTCTATCACAGGAAGATTTTGAACTTCCATGCTTCTCTCTGCGCTGCAAGAAACCATGTCCAGACTTCCATGTAACAGATCCATCAGAATGATTACAAATTTTATCCACTCTGTCACTGTAGCTATCTTCTTTATCTACCATTTCATCCCCAAGATGGTCATTCTGCTCTTTACAAGCAATGGCCATACGATCACTTTCGGGAGCAGAAAACCGTCCAGTTGGCCCTCGGTCTTTGCCTCTGGATGAGTAATTTACATGTTTATGCTGACTACCAACCATGGAAGAGTGAACAGAAAAAGCTTTTTCCTTCCACATAGTCCCCGACTGATCACCTGCACCATTTCCTTCGCCATCATAGCATATTCCCGAGCTACTCATGATAGGAACACCCACATTGCCCATGCCATCTTTCTCCGTCAAGTTACTTCTTGTTGGCATAACCTTGGTATAGTTGGACAATCTCACAGGAGATGATGAAACTGAATCTACTGGCGAGCATTTTATATCTTGGAATTTAGGTTTGCTTTTGTGAGAGCCTGAAATCTTGGAAGAGCTGGACGTGGTACAGACAGATATCTGCCCACATCTTTCCCTTCTCAATGAATCTGTACCTTCCAAAGGCTGATGAGAGCAGTTCTTCTCTCCTTTATGTGGACCACCAACCCGACGCTTAACAATACAACTTTTTCTATTCCCTTCCACTCCATCAAGACCTCTAACCTCGGATACAATACTCTGAGCTCTGAGTTTTATGTTTGGTTTACTTTCCCCCTTACTTGTCCTGGATTCCTTACCTTCCGTTTTGAACAATCTACTCGCCTCTCCCTTGTGGAATTCACTCTCAACAGAAACCTCCATAACAAGTTTCTTACTGTTTGGGAGGTTGCGACCTTTATCTGAAAGGCTAACAGGTGGTGGACAAATCTCACTCTCTTGTCGGTGCTTCACTTTTCTCTTCTGTGCAGAAATTTTCATCTTATCATTATTTCCCAAACCCAGGTCCTCGCCATTAAAAGAAGCCTGAGGTTGATCTTGCTTTTTCTTCGGATAAGCAGAAAGCCTATCATTCCTATCACATTTTGCGTCCTTCAAAGAGTATTTATGTTTATGCAAGTCTTTTGATACCATCTCATCTCGAATACCATTATTAGTGCCAATTACCTTCCTCATGTTCTCTCCCCGATCAGAACTCCAATCCCCATCAGCAATATCTAGGGCACCCATGTGTCCCCTCTTAATTTTCTTTGAGGCTCTAGATTCATCTAAAGAAGCCTCCCGTTTTCCGCTCACTTTCGAGGGCTTGGTGTCACCTGCAATAATGTGGTTTCTAACTTTCAAACAAACAAAACCATAAAATAAGATGCATTAATGTTTGCAATATCTGAAAAACAGTAAACCCACCTTTCAGCTTATATCTTTTGTTTGCAATGTCTATGCTAGCTGATTTGCTTAAATTTTGAAAGTTAGCTTTATTTCCTAGGCCAACCGCCAATGGGGACTGCTGCACATTGTCTGTGATCTGGAGAGATGTTTGCTGATTCTTCTTTGTAAGATTTGTAGAATGCACTACATTGGACGCTTCTTTCACTTTTTGTTTCTTCTTTCTATTATCTGCTATGGCGGGGAAATTATAATTGCTGTGGTTTTGTCCAGGATGTCCTAAATTGCCTAAACTGATTCCTGAAGTAGGTCCCTCCACATGACTCTGGGGATTACTTCGATTTCCAAAATATAATTCTTCCAAAGCTTTTGTTGTCTCATCTTCACTTATTTCACACCGATTCATTCCAGGCCTACAAAAAAAATCAAGAGAAAACACCCGGCGTTAGAAGAAAAACCTAGAACACAAAACCAAAGCTTCCGAGCACAAACAGGACTGCATTTGATCAATTTAACCAAACCTTGAGGTTGTTCTTTACATATTAATCTTTTGGGTCCATATCCAATACAAAGTGGCAAATTAGGTTTTATTAAATTGAGATGAATAGAAACATTGAATCCATGCAACCGACCCAAACTAATTTAGAACTGAGACTTTGTTGTTGTTGTCGGTTCTTTTAAGGGGGGACTTCATACCATTACAGTAGAACGTCTAAAACAATTAAAAAGAACTTACAGCCAGGTAAGCATGCTACAAAGCCACTGAGATTGTTGAAGAGCCTCTGCATTTGTACCATATGGTAGTAGACGCCACTTCCCGCAACTATCACAGCATACCCAATCCTCATTTATAAGCACAGTGTTTGTCGCTACAGGAGTCACTTCAGGAACAGGTTCACTTCCAGTCAAAGAAGAATCTGGAGCTGCCTTTGGATTTGCCACAGTTGTTAAATTGTCATTAAATTTTTCAGAACTTGAATTCCCCCGCTCATCCGTGTTATCTGCGTCATTAAGCCCATCTGTGAATTGTGTCTCTGAGAAACCAAGTCTTTTTTCTGCCTCGTCATTGTCATCAAACAAAGCCACATGTCTTTCTCTATTTTTTTCAGATTCTTTGAACAGTTTATCGACAGGTTCACTCCGAGACGGATGGTCACCATTTCTCTTCTTTTTCACTTTCCTTAAAGTAGAAGATCCACTTTTCAAGTTTTCTTTCAAGTAATCTATTGCTGGCGACACATTACAAAGGCTTTCTTCTGATTTCTTTTCGCTACCAGAAGGTGGCAGCATTCTTTGATGAGGCTTCACTATGTCAGGTTGTCCACGATTTGGAGTAACCTTCTGATTGTCCAAATCATCTGATCTATTGATACAATGTTTCCCCTTCTTACTTGGTTTGAAGCAAGCATCCTTTTGAAGACCACTGTTTTCATTTTCCCAGACTGTGCTTGTCAGACAAGTCTTCAAGGTATGCTTTTCGGTGCCCGTCCCAATGTGACGAAGTGCTGTCTTACAGGATTCATCTGGAGAATTAGAGAGGAAACAAACAATTTGATTAGTTTCAATTGCTTCCATTGGCACTCTGTTATTTACGCCTCTAATTTGCTTGGTCAGTTATTGCACATTTTAAATCGATTATCTAACAATATGTAAAACATAATCATTATGGATAGAGATCTACCTAGGATTTCGATGTCCACGTCTTTCTTCAGAAGGAAACCATTCCATGGATCACCATTGTTTACATTCACAGACCCTTTTTCAGACATCCTAGCAGGAGACTCATATGATGCCATGGCTGATCCATCTTCACTGCACTTTTGAGCAAAACAAATTCGAGTATCCATCTGAAACGCTTCCCTTTCCGTCAAATGCAAGAAACTCATAGGAAGAGGTGATAGGAGGCAACCCCCCGGAACTGGAATGGAAGTCATCTCCTGTTCCACTCATAGGTAACCAAAAGAAACATCAGCTCAAGGTATATTTTTAATGGACTACGCAACCACAACAGAAACAGAAACATAGCCTTAGTTCCAAATTAAATGGACTACACAAACTACACAAAAATATGGCAAGACAAGTTAATATAAGAAGGTTTACCTGTAGTATGACAGTAGGAGACTGACCCAACATTTGTTGAGATTCAAAAGCAAACCCCTCATTTTGGGTAGGGCTATCCTCCACAGAAGACGATGGAGATCCATCAAGACCAAGACCACTATAAATTGCCGCATTATTTTGAGCTAACTTTCTGTCAGGACCAATCTTGATTCGAACCTTCAAAGATTTATAATCGAGTGGATGAACTAATTTACTTGTGCATCCATGCTTGGGAACTGATACTGCAGCGGATCTGGCAGGGGACGAGCTTAAGTTTCCTTTTGAAGAATTTTCCACAGTAGGAACCTTTGGAACAGGAAGTTGAACTGTGTTTTGTAGGATTTGCTCAACTCTTGCACCTGTTGGTGCAGAATTCTGACACGCAATGTGTAAAGAAATATTGTTGCTTAAGAATCAGAATATGAAACAAAATATGTAGCACCAGAATTTTTTTAAGACGATCTTAAAATACTTAAACTATAGGGATTGGAATAGAGAATTCACTTTTATCTTCTTGAAGATTTCACATTAGGTAAGATTCTGATGGACACAAAATCTTGCAAAGAACGGTCTGAGCAGAAATCTTAATCAAGTACCTCTGTTGGCAAAATGTCGGGAGGCGTAGGTCTGCTGGAGCTTTGAACTTTCTGTGGAGGTTCTGGGTGAGCTAAAGTAGGTGGAGAACGTGGATAAGAGGGTAAAAAGGAACCGTATCCACCGAATTTCGGCCCTAGCAAAATCAAGAAAAAAAAGGTTGTAGCAACAATCCTTAAAAGACTAGGCACAAGTTTTCCATGACATGCAAACTTCTATTAGAATTACAATACCCAGATTCTCCGCAGAAACTCCGCCTTCAAAATCTTTTGAAGATGCCCCAATATATTCTGAAGTCTTTGATCCTTAAGGAACAAAAATGAAGCATTAGCAACATAGTAGAAACTAGAAAGGTGAAAGAGGACCAAAACTACAAAACATGGACATCAAATATGGGGAAAGTAAAATAGTAAACCAGTTGCGCAACAGCATGTCTATTATTGGTATAGTAAATGTAGAGCCTCAGTATTCCATAATTTAGTTTTCTTGAGATATTATCTGTACTCAAAGAACAAAACTTGACACAAAAAACTCGATTTCATCATGCATAGGAAACCATAAAAAACAGATGCCTTTCCGAGCAAAATATGCATAGGTTGCTCTACAAATTCTACAGTGTCCACGGGAGTAAATAATGCATATTTGCGTAGAGATAAATAGCTTGGATAGTTCCTGAACATCCCAAAATGAGAAATTCTTCAAAACCAATCAAACATTCCGATAGATTCTACAGTGTCCACGGGAGTAAATAATGCATATTTGCGTAGAGATAAATAGCTTGGATAGTTCCTGAACATCCCAAAATGAGAAATTCTTCAAAACCAATCAAACATTCCGATAGTTAGCTTTAGCTTGCAACATCCCATTCCATTAGTTTCCGTTTCCACATATGAAAAAAAAAAAATAGCTTTCTCCAAATTCATGTCGATTTTGAACAGCAATTCTTCATTCCAACAAGAAGTTCATGATAAATCTCGCAAAATCGTTTCCGAAACCATCCCTTCATATTAGTTACACTCAATCAAAACAGCTTTCTCTGAATTCAAGTCAATTTCCAACTAAAAACACGGATACAAACATTCAAACATCAATCATATTACTACAACTACAATGCAAACCGCATTCTCGACCCGCAAAAAAAAATTCCAAACATTGACAATGCAAACACATCAATGACTCAATGCTCCCACTCTAAAACTCCCGCCTTTCCATCACTATAAGCTCATACATTCCGAAAAACAGAATTCTCAATCCACAAAAACAAATTCTCAAACATTGACAACGCAAAAACATCAATGATTCAATGCTACCTCTCCAAAGTTCCCACCCTTTCAACACTATAAGCTCATAAACTCCAAAAGAAAAACTAAAACTTAACCAACCCAAACAGCGAAAACCCATTGAAAACTCCACGAAACTGAACCGAAACTCATTCAAGCACAAGGATTCTTACAATGTATGAAAATTCAATATCAGGATCAAAGCTTAATTTGGTTTCTAATGACTCGATGCACCCTCAGACCTTCAAATCTCCCACCTTTTCAACACTATAAGCTCATACATTCCAAAAAATCTACAATTACACCAAACGAAACAGTCGAAAACTCGACGAAACCGATCCGAAACTCATTCTAGCACAAGAGTCCTTACAATGTATGAAAATTCAATATCAGGATCAAAGGTTGCGTCCTCATCATAAGCCTCCCCTTCTTCAACCTCCATTTCCACACCACCAAACCCTAACCCTAACTCCCTACTCCCCACCGAAATCATCAAATCCCCGCCTCACAAACCCCCAATTCCCCCCAAAACCCTCAAAACCAACCCAATCATCCCCAAACTCGCTCAAAACCTCCGCCCAGCTCGCAATCCAGCGTGATCAGTGACCCCAAAACCCTAAAAGAGCAATCTTTAATCGAACAATCGAACAAAACACAACGAACCAAACGAAACCCTCGTTTGATCGATTGAACGAACTGTTCGTGAAACCGATTGAATCGCTGAATTGATGGCGAGCGAGCGAGCGAGCGAGCGAGCGAGCGAGATAGAGAGAGAGATTTGGGAACGCAGTGAAGCACTCGATCGATCGATCGCTCTCCCGTTCTCGAGAGGCGATTCGGTTGTGCGAAAACTAAGTTTCCATTTTTGAACTCTCTCTCTCTCTCTCTCTCTCTCTCTCTCTCAATGTTGTGTGTTGTTCGGACAGTTCGTTGTTTCTCTGCGTAATCTATACAGTTTTCTCACAACCTTTATGCACATCATTGATAATCTCCATTGGATCATAAATCTAGATATGTGCGCGAAGATTGTGTGTTGTATCCAATGGACCCTGTCAATGCCTAGCATCTGTCCCTATTTTTAACGATTTAGTTCATTTTTTGACGAAATTTTGGAAAGTGAGTTTAATTTATTAGGAATACGGCGATGACGCCTCAAGTGTGCAACGGAACGCCAATGACAACTAAGTACCGTGTTATTGACCTCGATATGCGGGCCAATGATTTTTGAGGTGGATCTGACGATTATTGTAGGCCATGTGTGGAGTTGTAGTTGTGAACCGCTTAACTTTTTGGAGTGATCCCACGCGCGCGGGACTTTTTTAATCGAGACGCGCCGCACACACGCGAGGGGTTTTCGGTAATTTCACGCGAGATCGGATTTTTCGGGGCCACTGAAGATCTTAAGCGTTTATTTGCATTAATATTAATATTAAGTACTATATTAGATACTATAACATTCTTTTTTTTTAATATCTAAAAATAATGTTTAATGAAAACATAGTTGGCGCCGGACGCTAAGTGAGAAATCAAAACAATAATAATAAGATGTGAAGCTAATATTATGCATGATAGACCAGAGGAGAAAAAACTATTTGACTGATTTGAAAAATCATAATATTCTTTATATTTTTTAAGCCCATTTTTTATGTTTTTAGTATCTAAAAACTCATAGATATTTTTTTTTTGAAATTCCAGTAGTCCATGTTGTCTCGACTGATCTAAACTAGTATTCACAACCTTTAAGGGTAATAGAAAAAGCCAACTACACTTGTAGCGAATGTGGAAAAGGCATGCTCTCACCTCTATGAGGTCATGTGATCGACTAATAGAGGGGAGAAATCTTGCGATGCAATTTCTTTGGGCTTTGAAGGTAAACTTTTAGACTTATAATTTGATGGTAATATTGAATACGAAATGCTCAACTAAGAAATTAAAAAAAAAAAAAAAAAAAAAAAAAAAAAACTATGATCTGATGCAATTTGCTACTGCTAAAAATGGCAATTGTGTATATGCAAATTATGCAATGATGCATCAACAAGACAACTTATATTTTTGTTCATGAAATGGACATGGGACCAGCGCCAAGGAGCTACAATCAATGACTTGCACTTGAAGCCAAGGAATGGATATGTAGTTTTTATTTTATTTTCTTTCATTACGTAAACAAAATAATATATATATATATATATATATGTGTGTGTGTGTGTGTGTAAAAATAAACAAGAACTCATGAATAAGTCATTTTATTTAATGAATAAGAACAATTTGTTTTCCTATAAAATACTAGACTTTATAATAAATAAGAAGAGTTCAACAAAAATATATAATAAAATATATATTTCTTTCTTATACAAGCATACTTCTCAGTAATTTAACCGTCTAGGAAGTATTCCCTAATTTTTTTTAAGTTACGACGTAATTGAATCAATTAAACTAAAGCAAAAAAAAAAAAAAAAGTTGCGTGAAAATACTAACATGAAATTAATTAGTTAATATTAATTGACAAACGCAATATCTTAAAAGGTCAAACGTAGTAGTTAGGTGATAAAATGGGCACATGTAAACATCAACTTAATTACAATGACGTGCAAGTTTTTATTTCAGTACTGACTTGATATGCATGCATCACTTAAGAGTCATTTTGTTATGGTGATCATCAAATTCTCATTTATTTTCTTTTACTTGTACAAGGTTAACTTATGAAAAGTAAACGAGGAATGTTATTTTTTTTTTTTAATTGGTGTTAAAGAATTGAATATCACTTGCTTTTAGGGGAGTGCTAGACGTACATCTAACGCACATCGCGTTCTAATGTGCATGCGACGCAACTCAAGATGTGATTCACGCACACATCAATCTCTATCTCTTTGATAATAAAGTATCCCCTTTCCCCTTAAATCTCAATAATATCCCGCTATTCTCTATATGTAATAAATTAATAAAATTTACACTTTTTTCTTTTACTAATCAATGATTGTATTGATTAAAAAAACATTGTAATATACATAAACTTAACAACATGATTATTTGTGCAATTGTAATCAATTAAAAAGCTTACATATATTTTCTTTTTCTAGAAATTAATTGATGATTTGATTAAAAATTTAATGATCACCCAAAAAAATATTAGCATTATATAATGGTAAAATCATCACTTGTCAAAAGGCAAGGTTTGAGGATGTCGTGAGTTCGACTCCCACTTAAGTTAAAACAATTTTTTTTTGAAGTAAAAAAAATTATTGATTTTTTGCTTAACTTTTTTTTATAATCGATGTTGATCATATCTTTAAATACATATTGTACTTTTTATATATTAATTTTATTTAAAAAACATCTTTTACAAAAAAAAAACTTTATATATAAAGAAAATTTGTAGTTCATAAAATTATAAATTATATAAATCTAATAATAGAGCGTACACATAAAAATAAGGTCATGGCTATTCGGACCCCACGTTTTGCTCCCTTTACCCCATTACTTCATTTCACCCCGTTTTTTAATTTTTTTACTGGTTTTACCCTGACTTTTTATAAATTATTTCAAAACTACCCCTCACCCTCAACAAATTTTTACCTCATCTTCTACCTTCATCCCAAAGTCTTCTCCATTTCTCGGTTTTAGTCATTTGTAGAGCATTTGTACTAAATCACCAAGTGTCGTAGGACTGTTTTTTCGTTGAACAAGGTCAGATGTGGTCGTGTCGTGTCCAAGAAGTGAAGAAGTGTCGCCCGCGGGGTTCGACTGACTTCGACCGATACCTCTAAAGAGGTAACGGCCGACTCTGACCGATGATGCGAAGTGAACTCGATTTTAATTGGTCACAGAGGGATCCGGCCGAGATGTCTGAAGAGGTATCGGTTATATGTGGCCAACACCCGAGGGTAACAAGAACGAACAAAAAGATTACAAAACTCCTAAAAAATACATAATAATGACAAAAAATAGTGGGTTTTACTCGCAATCACTTGATATTTGCAATTTCATCAAGACTTTGTACCTAAAATCTAAGATTCAACCCCCAAATCGAAGCCCTAAACTCAACAACAAAATCACAAACAATACCGACTCAAAAAATAAAATAAAAAGATTCCAAAAAAACCTCGAAATCGACACTAAAAGAGATGATGAATGCAACCATGGCGTTGAATCAATGTGGTTTTGCTCGGATTTTGTTGGATTTGGGTTGGTGGTGAGAATGCGAATTAAGAAATGGGTGACTAGGGTATGCGTGATTGGGGTATGGGTGAGTAAAAACTCTTTTATATGTAGGGGTAGTTAGGTCATTTCACTAGAGGCAGGAAAAATTCAAAAACGTGGTAAAATGAGTAAAAAGTGGGGTCCGAATAGCTTTGGCCTAAAAATAATCTTACTAAGTCAAATATTTTTTTTTAATAAAAAGCAAGAATATAAAGGCCTCATTTCTCATATCGTCAGTGGCGGAACCAAAAAATCTAATTAGGGGGCGAACTTTACATAAACCTATATAATTTAGACTACATTTATAGTATATAGGTAGTGTATCAAGCGTAGGGGGAGGGTGAGGGGGTAGATGAGTCGAGGGGCAAGAGAAGTGTATCGAGCGCCCACAACAAGCTGTAACATCTCTCGATTTCTAACACGACTTATGTGACACGTGTCGGGATCGTGACTAGAGTACCTCGACGCGATGGGTGGTTGGGACGTGTAACATCTCTCGATTTCTAACACGACTTATGTGACACGTGTCGGGATCGTGGGAGTCGACACAGGGTAATTTTACGATTTTTTTTATATGTGTAATAGCATTATGGATTAAATGCGTGTCACGAGCCACTCGAGCGATTTCCTTTTTGTTTATGCGTGAGTTCTCGCCTAGGTAGCCGGGGAGGAAATACGGTAAAAGTGTGCACGTGACGGAGAAAAATACGGGTCGATGAGGTAAGGTGAGTCGGGAACCCGGGGGTTAAGGTTGGGGACTTGTGGGTGGGTAAGGCACACACAGGACACACCTCACCATATTGGTTTGAATTTCAAACAAAAAACCAACCACCCCACCCACTCCCGTCACTCGCACCTCACTGCTCCCGCTCATTCACGTCACACTCTCATCTCTCTCTCTCTCCTCCCGATCTTTCTTCTCACTCACTCTCGCTCGGTTTCAATCTCTCTCACATCCTCTCGGTCTCTCTCTCGTCTCGGTCTTCAAACCACTCTCTCACCTCTCTCGCGTTTCAAACCTCTCTCTCTCGCGGCCTCTCTCTCCCTCGGCTCACCGCCGCCTCTGCTCTCGCCGGTGGCCAGGACCCGAGGACGCGGAGGAGCCGCCAGCCGGAGGTAACACTCTCGCCTCGGTTTTTCTCTCTCTCTCGCGTTTCACTTCTCTCACGGGCTCTCTCTCTCTAGGTTCGCTCACCATTCGGTTGGCGAGACCAAGCCGTCGTCGGAGGTCCGTGGTGGCGAGGAAGGTCGCCGGAGGTCTCGCACTCTCTCTCTCTCCCGTGAGCACTCGACCACTCTCCCTCTCCTCGCGGTTTGCTCTCTCCTCTCGGCTCGCGTTTCTCTTCATTTCTCTTTGTTTTTGTTGTTGTTCGTCACACTTGTTACGTGTGCATGTGGTTGCGTGACGAGGGCCGGCGTGGGCGACCTCAGGAGACCCACCGGAGTCCAGACGTCCGGAACCACCCCCCCCGCATGGCCCATGCAAAGTACTTGTTGTATACATACAACAAACTCGGTTTTGCTAGGTGTTGACCCTCTCGCCGGAAAAGGCCCTCATTGGCTGGCGGCGCCACCGCCGGACCACCGGGGCCGGAACGTGTCGGGGACCCCACCAAAACTCGTATGTGGGTCCCATGACCCTAAAAGTGGCCAAAAACAGTTTTATAGGTGCAAAGGAATCGATATTTCATGTGATGTGTACGTTGGAGGCTCGCGGAAACCACCATCGCCGGCGGTCCTACGGTCGAACCACGATCATTAAAGGTTGTCGAGGTCTCACTTAATATTAGTTGACGTCTAGCAATCCTCGGCTAAGTCGAAACAAACGTACGTAAGGCTTTTGGAATTAGTTCGTGTGATGCCATCGTCGAGTCGAAAAAATATATAGTTGCTATTCAAACGTCGCGTGGCGATGAATGGCTATGACGTCGTGATCATGTTGCCGGTCAGCGAGACCATGACGTGACCCGCATACGATTGGCCGAGCCTATGACTCGCGATGAAGCGAATACGTAGTTTGTCTTCAAAACCCGAGAGAGAGTGTCTTCTTTTATTTATTAAAATGTATGACCGTCAGAGCCATTCAAAACATTGGAAATAATGATAAGTTTAAACCTAAGTGTTAGTGAATGACTCGACCTAATAACACGAGTTTAGACCTTGTCGGGTAACGGGAAACTTGAGGATACGCGTTAGGAGTCGCGGGAGTTTTACGTGGATTACGATAATCTCGGGTAAGTACACTTGCCTTAAAAAGCATTTGTACGTTAGTAAGCCGGCTAAGAAGATATCATGAGATTCATTTTCACTTTTCTTGTGTTCGTTATTATCCCATCATTGGCATTCCATTCTATGTTCTTGTATGTGTGTTCTTGGCATAAGTACGTCTCGAAGGTACATGCGGCTGCACTAGAAGGGATAAAACGCGGGCACTCGAGCGCACGAGTGTTTGACCACCCCTAGTGATTGTGTGATACCATGTCTTGGATTGTTGTGGATGGTTGTGGATTGTTGTGGTATTGTTGTGGAATATGGACTACTTATTGCCTCTCTTGACTCGTAGAACACGCATGTTTCGATTGCTATCATTTCCGGTCTGCATACATCATGCATTCTTGCTTATTTATATTCTGCATTTCGGTACCGCATGATATTTAGGCTGTCTTGTTTGTCGTTTCATGAATTCTTGTTATATTCTTACGGCTTTACTTTCAATTTCTCTCGGTTGCTCACCGTCTAGTTTGTGACGGTGGGTGCGAATAAGACGGAGAGCGATAGGGGCGGGGCCGTGTCTAGGAGACTTTTTGTGAGCGGTGGACGTGAGTGTCCGAGATGTAGGCTCGTACCTATCCTTTTTGTATGACGTTTATGTATATACATATATGGTTGTTTTGGAGCAGGAACTAGGTTTGAGGTGATTTCCATAATTTCATTTTGTTGACTTGGATATATTTGTCTTGGGGTTTCCACATTTATATAGATTCCTAATTTCCACTTGATTGAGTTATTTCCCATTATTTGATTAGAATATGATTTTTGCTTCCATTTGTATTATAAGCTGTAATAACTCTTTCATAAACCTTAAAAACCTTAAAATTTTGATAAGTTGAGGTGACTAGGCTCGTCCGGTTCATTGAAAGCCCGACTCGGGACTGCGGGTCTAGGCGGGCGTACCCAAATGCATTGGGAATTTGGGGCCGTCACGGTTGGTATCGAGCCTACGGGTTTGGTTATATAGACGACTCATGTTGAAAATTCATAAAACACAAGCCATTGAAACCGGCGGAAGTTAGGAACGGTCAAAGCAGAAAGTGGAAACCACAGGATCCGTAGAAACTTAGTCGGGGGAAGTAATTGGGCGAGTCAAATTATTTTAATACATATTATGATTGCTATGTATATTATTGTAGTATACGGTAGCTATAGGCGATTCGAGAAGTTCGTTTTCTTGATTCGAGACGACGATGACGGATCGAGAGCCGGTCGGGCGACGATAGCGGCACATCGGCACACGATATGCCGGTGCGGACGATGTGCATGCCTTGACTCGAGAGAGTTGCGACGCGGGATTCGCGGCTACGGGAAACGTTACATTGTTGAGGACACTCGTACCCATTCTACGCTACACCATCGACTCGACTACACCATTGCCACATACTACTACTCGAGGCGAGAGACCCGTTCTTTGCGGCATCCACGGCTCAGGCTCGTTAGAGCGTACTGAGGAGGCTGTTGTTGCGCCGGACACGCGAAACGAGCGAGAGGCACATCCTTTAGTGACGGTGATAGCTCGGCGACAGAGGCACCATTTGCGCCGGTAACTAATGCGAGAGGTCACTCCGATTACGACTCCATCGAAGAGTCAGGAGCCACTTAGAGGCGAAGCGATGGAGGAATTTAAGAGACATGATCCCATGAAGTTTTATGGCGGCACGAGATGTTAAGCGACGAGTTGTTTACGAAGAATCATGAGAAGATTCACTCGACCATCGCCACGGAGGACCACATGCGACGCGACTATCTCTTCGTCGATGTTACATGGAGAGAGCGAGATGATTGGTGGACGACGATCATTACTACCGGGGGTGTTAGAGAGGCTGGATCGACTTCAAGACCCAGTTTAATCGAAATACTTTCCACCGCATGTACTTCGAGCAAAGAGGAACGAGTTCATGGCGTTGAGCGGGCGCTAATGAGTCGGTTATGGAGTATATGGGTAGATTCTCATCATTGTTGCCTTATCTTTGGAGGATCGGCGAGCAGAGACGGCCAGAGTGTATTATTTCAGCGAGGGTCTATTACTTACGATCGGTGGTTACGTAGTCACTACACGGTAGGAGACTTTACAGATTGCATACGAGCGGAGTTTAGCTCGAGAGGGTTACCTACTTACTCATCTAAGGAGTCGACTAGATGACTTGTTAGAAATTTGGGCTTCATCGATCAGAGTATGTCGCCTTGGGGAGCACCGGTTCTATTTGTGAAGAAGAAGGATGGAAGTTTGAGGCTATGCATAGATTATCGTCGGTGACAGAATTACGGTGAAGAACAAATATCCGTTGCGCGCATTGATGATTTGTTTGATCGGTTTGAGAGGCGCTTGATGGTTCTCGAAAATAGATCTGCGATCGAGGCTATCACCGGCTCGGGATTAGGGATGAAGATCGAGAAAAGACGGCGTTCGGCACGAGATACGGTCATTTTCGGTTCTGATCATGCGTTCGGTTTGACTAATGCTGCCAAACGCAATGTTCATGGATCTCATGCATCGTGTGATGAGGGAATACCTTGATCGGTTCGTGATTGTGTTCATAGACGACATCCTCATCTATTCCGGGACTCGTGAGGAGCACGAGGGCATCTACGAACGGTGTTGCGAGACTTTAAGAGATCATCATTTGTTTGCCAAGTTCGGCAAGTGCGAGTTTTGGTTGTCGGAAGTCGATTTCTTGGGCATGTTGTTGGAGCTACGGTGTTCTTTGTTGACCCGAGAGAAGGTTAGAGCGGTGATTGAGTGGCCTACGCAGGCCTACTACGGATTACGCAAATTCGCGAGTTTTACGGGATTGGCGGGATACTATCGCCGATTTGTGCAAGACTTCTCCAAGATTCTTTGCTCAGATGACAAAATTGACTAAGAAGAATGCAAAGTTTGATTGGGATGAGGAGTGTGAACATGCATTCAACACTTTGAAGCGAGAAATTGACTACGCGCTTTGTGTTAGCGTTGCCGAGGCCAGGAAAGACTTAGTGGTGTACAACGACGCGTCGAAGGTTGGCTTGGGTTGTGTATTGATGCAAGAGGGCAAAGTTATCGCCTATGCATCTCGGCATTTGTGAAAGTGCACGAGAGGAACTACCGACACACGACTTAGAGTTGGGCTGCGATAGTGTTCGCATTAAAAATATGGAGGCACCACTTGTATGGCGTACGTTTCGAGTTATTCACGGACCACAAGAGCTTGAAGTACTTATTCACTCGAGAGAAGCGAACACTGAGACAGAGACGTTGGCTAGAGTTCTTGAAGGACTATGATTTCTCGTTAGAGTATCATCGGGGAAAGCTAACGTGGTTCTTGATGCTTTGAGCCGTAGGGGATCGATCTTTGAGGTGGTCGTATGTCGGATGACTCGCGAGTATGGTCTTCTTGAGGCGGTAGGAGTTGAGGAGTTCGGCGGACGTGCGGGGACTACCGGGATACTGATTTGTGGTCGGATGAGGTTGCGAGACCGTTTCACTCTTGGTTGTTCTCGAGGGACGACAAGGCGATGAGTCGTACCAACAATTCGGCAAGATGGTGACGGTTCGAGAACATCCAGTTGGAGTCGGTCGACGGACTCTTGTTTGAGGTATCGTGGGCGTTGTGGATTCCATTGGGTGGTGACTTACGCAGAGATACTCCGGGAGGCTCACCGTTCTCGATTTTACGTGCATCGGGTCGAACCAAGATGTATCTTGACATGCGACGTCTCTTTTGGTGGCCGGGGATGAAATCGATGTGTCGAATTCATTAGAGCGTGCGAGATATGCCGGCGTGTGAGCATCGAGCATCGACGGCTGGAGGATTGCTGCGGCCCTACCTATTCCTCGATGGAAGTGGGAGCACATTGCTATGGATTTTGTCGGTGGCTTGCCCCGTCTCCTCGTGGCCATGATAGCATACGGGTAATTGTGGATCGATTGACGAAATCTGCTCATTTCATGCCGTATCCACTACACAGAGTTGTGGGTGAGCATTCTTTACGAGCGTGAGATTGTCGGACTACACGGAGTTCGTTGTCGATCGTGTCGGATCGAGGAGCGCGATTTACTTCGTTATTGTGGCGAGCATGCGAGGCTCAGTTCGGCACCAGCCTAGAGTTGGGTACGGGGTTCCATCCACAGACGGACGGACAGTCCGAGAGGTTGATACAGGTGTTGGAAGACATGCTCAGGATGTGTGTTTTGGAATACGGCGGGTCGTGGGAAGAGTATCTTCATTTGTGCGAGTTTGCTTACAACAACAGTTATCAGGCAAGTATCGGTATGGCACCGTTTGAGGCGCTCTATGGCGGGCCTTGTAGATCACCTTCTTCTTGGTGAGCCGAGAGGATGTTGTGACCGTTGGTCTGAGGCTGTTGTTGATCACCGAGAAGGTACGGCGGATCCGTCGAGAGGCTTAAGAGTGCTCAAAGCGGCAAAAGAAATCTTATGATCGTATCACGATGAGCTTCAATACGACGTGGGGGACTATGTATACACGAAAGTCTCGCCTACGAAGGGTCACAAACGATTCGGAATCAAAGGGAAGCTTGCTCCTAGATTTATCGGTCCCTTGAAAGTTGTGAAGAGGGTCGGTAAGCTTGCTTACGGTTAGAGTTACCTTGGCGCTCGTCGGTGTTCACCCGATATTTCACATTTCCATGCTTCGACTAGATAAGTCGGGCGGAGGCGACGACCTACCGTGGACTGAGTCGGATCGAATTGCAAGACGATGCCACGTACGAGGAACGACCAATTCAAATTGTCGGTAGTAAAGTCAAGATATTGAGGAACAAGGAAATCCCTTCCGTTCTCGTGAAATGGCAATTCCACGGGGACGAGGAGTTAACTTGGGAACTAGAGTCATACATGCGAGAGCACTTCCCTATCTATTTGATTAGGTGAGTCGAAGTTTAGTTTACTTATTAGTAAATTTCGGGGTCGAAATTCTAATAAGTGGGGAAGGCTGTAACATCTCTCGATTTCTAACACGACTTATGTGACACGTGTCGGGATCGTGACCGACCGCGCGATCTTGGACGGTATTTCGAACCTTGGGAGTCGACAGAGGTAATTTTACGATTTTTATATGTGTAATAGCATTATGGATTAAATGCGTGTCACGAGCCACTCGAGCGATTTCCTTTTTGTTTATGCGTGAGTTCTCGCCTAGGTAGCGGGGAGGAAATACGGTAAAAGTGTGCACGTGACGGAGAAAAATACGGGTCGATGAGGTAAGGTGAGTCAGGGAACCCGGGGGTTAAGGTTGGGGACTTGTGGGTGGGTAAGGCACACCAGGACACACCTCACCATATTGGTTTGAATTTCAAACAAAAAAACCAACCACCCCACCCACTCCCGTCACTCGCACCTCACACTCCCACTCATTCACGTCACACTCTCATCTCTCTCTCTCTCTCCTCCCGATCTTTTTCTCACTCTCTCCGGTTTCAATCACTCTCGCATCCTCTCGGTCGACTCTCTCCCATCTCTCTCGGCTTCAAAACACTCTCCTCTCTCTCGCGTTTCAAACCTCTCTCACTCACGGCCTCTCTCTCCCTCGGCTCACCGCCGCCTCTGCTCTCGCCGGTGGCCAGGACCGAGGACGCCGGAGGAGGCCGCCAGCCGGAGGTAACACTCTCGCCTCGGTTTTCTCTCTCTCTCTCGCGTTTCACTTCTCTCACGGGCTCTCTCTCTCAGGTTCGCTCACCATTCGGTTGGCGAGACCAAGCCGTCGTCGGAGGTCCGTGGTGGCGAGGAAGGTCGCCGGAGGTCTCACACACTCTCTCTCTCCCGTGAGCACTCGACCACTCTCCCTCTCCTCGCGGTTTGCTCTCCTCTCGGCTCGCGTTTCTCTTCATTTCTCTTTGTTTTTGTTGTTGTTCGTCACACTTGTTACGTGTGCATGTGGTTGCGTTGCGTGACGAGGCCGGCCGTGGGCGACCTCAGGAGACCCACCGGAGTCAGACGTCCGGAACCACCCCCCGCATGGCCCATGCAAAGTACTTGTTGTATACATACAACAAACTCGGTTTGCTAGGTGTTGACCCTCTCGCCGGAAAAGGCCCTCCTTTGGCGGCGCCACCGCCGGACCACCGGGGCCGGAACGTGTCGGGGACCCCACCAAAACTCGTATGTGGGTCCCATGACCCTAAAAGTGGCCAAAAACAGTTTTATAGGTGCAAAGGAATCGATATTTCATGTGATGTGTACGTTGGAGGCTCGCCGGAAACCACCATCGCCGGCGGTCCTACCGGTCGAACCACGATCATTAAAGGTTGTCGAGGTCTCACTTAATATTAGTTGACGTCTAGCAATCCTCGGCTAAGTCGAAACAAACGTACGTAAGGCTTTTGGAATTAGTTCGTGTGATGCCATCGTCGAGTCGAAAAAATATATAGTTGCTATTCAAACGTCGCGTGGCGATGAATGGCTATGACGTCGTGATCATGTTGCGGTCGCGAGACCATGACGTGACCCGCATACATACTGTGAGCCGAGCCTATGACTCGCGATGAAACGAATACGTAGTTTGTCTTCAAAACCCGAGAGAGAGTGTCTTCTTTTATTTATTAAAATGTATGACCGTCAGAGCCATTCAAAACATTGGAAATAATGATAAGTTTAAACCTAAGTGTTAGTGAATGACTCGACCTAATAACACGAGTTTTAGACCTTGTCGGGTAACGGGAAACTTGAGGATACGCGTTAGGAGTCGCGGGAGTTTTACGTGGATTACGATAATCTCGGGTAAGTACACTTGCCTTAAAAAGCATTTGTACGTTAGTAAGCCGACTAAGAAGATATCATGAGATTCATTTTCACTTTTCTTGTGTTCGTTATTATCCCATCATTGGCATTCCATTCTATGTTCTTGTATGTGTGTTCTTGGCATAAGTACGTCTCGAAGGTACATGCGGCTGCCTTAGAAGGGATAAAACGCGGGCACTCGAGCGCACGAGTGTTTGACCACCCCTAGTGATTGTGTGATACCATGTCTTGGATTGTTGTGGATGGTTGTGGATTGTTGTGGTATTGTTGTGGAATATGGACTACTTATTGCCTCTCTTGACTCGTAGAACACGCATGTTTCGATTGCTATCATTTCCAGTCTGTCTATCATGCATTCTTGCTTATTTATATTCTGCATTTCGGTACCGCATGATATTTAGGCTTGTCTTGTTTGTCGTTTCATGAATTCTTGTTATATTCTTACGGCTTTACTTTCAATTTCTCTCGATTTGCTCACCGTCTAGTTTGTGACGGTGGGTGCGAGATAAGACGGAGAGCGATAGGGGCAAGGGGCAAGGACCGTGTCTAGGAGACTTTTTGTGAGCATTTGGACGTGAGGTGCAGAGATGTAGGCTCGTACCTATCCTTTTTGTATGACGTTTATGTATATACGTATATGGTTGTTTTGGAGCAGGAACTAGGTTTGAGGTGATTTCCATAATTTCATTTTGTTGACTTGGATATATGGTATTTGTCTTGGGGTTTCCACATTTATATAGATTCCTAATTTCCCTTGATTGAGTTATTTCCCATTATTTGATTAGAATATGATTTTTGCTTCCATTTGTATTATAAGCGTAATAACTCTTTCATAAACCTTAAAAACCTTAAAATTTTGATAAGTTGAGGACTACTAGGCTCGTCCGATTCATGAGCCGACTCGGGACTGCACGGGTCTAGGCGGGCGTACCCAAATGCATTGGGAATTTGGGGCCACGATCTTTTCGATCAGTTGACTGACGCCAAGTTCTTCTTGAAGATTGATATGCGTTCATGCTATCATTATTTGAGGATTCGAGAAGAGGACATCAAGAAGACCGCTTTCAGTACAAAATATGGGTTTTTTGAGTTTACGGTCATGCCTTTTGGGCTGACTAACGCCCCGACGATCTTCATGGACTTGATGCACATGGTCTTAATACCATACTTGGACAGATAAGTCATTGTCTTTATTGACGACATCTTGATTTATAGCAAGACTCGTGAGGAGCACGCGAGTCATCTCAGAGCGATTTTGACGACACTTAGAGAGCATAGACTATACTCCAATTTCAACAAGTGTGATTTCTGGCTGAGCGCAGTGAGATTTCTAGGACATGTCATCAGCGACCAGGGTATCTCTGTGGATTTTGAGAAGATTCGGGCGATTATTGATTGGAGGACGCCTGAGTCTATTTCTGACATTCGGAGTTTCTTGGGGTTAGCAGGGTATTACCGCCGATTCGTATAGAATTTCTCCTCAATTGTTGGACCGATGACTAAACTGACTAAGAAGAATGCTAGTTTTGATTGGTCCGAAGAGTGTGAACAGGCTTTTTGGGAGCAGAAGATGAGTTGAATTCTACACCAGTGTTGACATTGCCAGAGCCGAGCAAGAGCTTGTCAGTGTATACGGATGCATCAAGCATTGGACTTGGATGTGTTTTGATGCAAGAGGGCATACCAGTAGCTTACTTGTCCCGATGGTTGAGACCCCACGAGGGAAACTATCTAATGCATGACTTGGAGCTTGCAACAGTCGTTTTTGCATTGAAGGCTTGGAGACATTATATCTACGGAGAGCGGTTTGTACTCTACACCGATCATCAGTGTCTGAGATACATTTTCACTCAGAGATATCTGAACATGCGTCAGAGGAGATGGCTTGAGTTACCGAAGGACTACGACTTCGCTATTGAGTATCACCCAGGGAAAGCGAATGTTGTAGCTGACGCATTGAGCAGGAGCGGTATTGACAGTCAGGCCTATTTCCAATGTTGTATATTAAGTTATTTTACCTAACATCACGTGTGTGTATTTATATCGTTGAACCGAACGAGATAGTGTAGCGGGTATTCACCTCAAAAAACGTGTCAATACGGGTACTGAGCGAGCGAAATGTGGGTACACTAGGTCGAGAAAATAATTTGGATAATCAAATTAATTAAATGTGCAAAATATTAATGATAAACCCATAGTTTAGGTCAATTGATCAAAATTGACAACTGTGGTGCGCCTCGTTATGCGTGTCGATGTGCGAGACACCTGATAACCGGAGATAATTGAACAAGACTAAAAATTTTGTGTCTAATGAGGAGCAAATAAGAACAGGCCACCTACACACCTAATACCCTTAAAACGAGGTTTACCACTCATTCTCACACCCCTCCTACATTTTCTCTCTATCTCCATCTCTTCCTCATATGAAAAAGAGAGTGCATTTATGTGAAGAGTAAAAAAATTATTGGAGGAGTTGATTGATTGAGAGTATGAGATTTTATGAGATCCTTGGAGTCTTTGGAAGTGATTTGATCAAGCAAACAAGTGATCAAGGTGAGCATCTCTACTGTCTTTCAATTTTCCATTAAAATGAAGCTTAAATGGGGTTTCAATGGTGATAGTTGATTGTGGTTGAATGTTGGAGAAATGAGGTATTAATGATGTTGGGTTGTTATTGATGATGTTATAGTGTTGTTGTTGTTTTAGTTGTTGAAGAAAAAAAAAAACAGAGACCTCTCTGTTGAAGAAGATGAATTGGGGATGCGTGTGATCCCTGGACCGAGCTGAGTCGGTCCGGGATTGTGACGACCCCTTCTCAAATTAGGGCACCGCCCGGCCTAATCCCATTACTAACCCCTAGTCTCACCATATATGACCTAACAAGGAATTAGTCAGCATTTTCAACCTTTTCAACCACCTTATTACTTACCAATTATTTAGTTTTCAAATAGATATAAACATATACATATCCTATGTAAATTCAAAAATCAGAGTTAATTAAAATTTACTAACTTAAAAGTTATGCAGCAGAAGTCTTAACTAATTAACTAGCAGAAGCTTATAAACGTGTAACTTAATCTTTGTGGAAAAACCAGGAATTAAATATCACATGCATATATATAATGAAACGACGATATATAACATCATGTGTCTGGTCAATGTACTTATCACTCAGCTCATATTATAAAACCTCCAAAAGAATATCATATACATATAAAAGTAATACATCAAAAATCAAACCTACAAAATCTGGTGTAGCAGTGCTCCTTAGGCTCAGAGGTAGTCGGTGACCTTCTCTTTGCTTGGCCTGCTACTCGATGGATCTACACCATCGTCACAAACTAAACGGTGAGTACTTGAAAATAGAAAGTAATACTGAGAGACATTTGTTCATATTCTCAATTATGCAACAAGTATCAAAAAACATAATAATAATAATAATAATAATAGCAACTATGCTGAAAGAATATCATGCAAATAGATACTTTAGTTAAATAAATGAATCTGACACTTGACTAAGTAGTAATGATCTAGGACCGGTCGACCGTGATCTTCATCACATCAACCTTTCCACTATATAAGAATGGAGTTGTGCTCTACATCTCTGTGAAGGTCGTATTTACACGGTACAATACGCATTTATAATTATCCCAAATGTCAGTCACTGGGATGTATACTTGCCAACAACCTCGAGTCTTACAACTCGTGAAGTTACCCAAATTATGCTTGCCAATTAACAACCCCGAGTCTCATACCCCGTGTGTTGCGCAAGATAGTGGAGAAATCTCGATCACCTCGAAAAGTTTAGTGACCCCCGTATGTCAGACGAATTTTCTATCATAAAATGACCCTAGATACAACCACTTTCATATTCAAAGAACAACATGGTATTAGAATCCAACAAATACAATTGCATAACTAATCCGCAAAAATATAGATTCACAACACTATGTAAAAACTACTAATAGCATGCTATTTCACTGACCACCAGTAATAACAGTCAATAATGACATAGCTCATGAATTGGAGTCAATGAAATCATTTTATCAACAAACTATGCAATGAAACAACTTCATTTAATGAGAATGAACAACAAGTCATGGTACATGAAGTACAAAGGCAATTCAGTCCAAATAATTGGAAATGAACATATGAATAGGAATGAAATGTAAAGAAGTCTCTCAATCAGTTTACTTACATACCACAAAATTTCCTATGCTACTACGGCCTCCCAACGCCTCGAAACTCGTATTTGAATCTCCAAAATACTTCTTTAAGTTCCTGACATCACATCATATGTTTATGAATGTGTTTGGACCCTTACTTAGCATATTAGACTCTTGTGTAATGTTTAAGGACTTCTTGAAACTTGCAGATTTTTATGCTGCCATAGCATGTAGCGCGCTAATGGCAAACATAACGCGCTACCTATCCTGCATAGCGCGCTATATGTTGCAGAACCCAAAATTCTGAAATCAGAATTCTGAGTTTTCCCAACACATAGGCTATGTTGATACCTTGGGAACCCTCATACACACCTCTAGAGTTCCAAGACACCATTTACAACATAAAACATCAACACTTATCATCAAATACATGAATTCATTGAATTGAGCTATGTTTATGATGTAGGAAAGTTACTTAACTTGATATACACTAGCATAACTTGAGTTCTTCTTCACCAAATCACTAAATTTGTTGTTGTTCTTCCTCCTCCAGCTACTCTCTTCACTCCAGCAAGTTTTGCTTCTCACTTAAGAATTCAAAATGAAAGAGTTAAATTGCTTGTGTTGACCAAAATCTTTATAGTCATGAATTGGATATGGTTGATTGATAGCCCTTGATCATAATGTGCGCACATATCTCGAGACTTATCTAATGATTCACCTACAAACACATGTCCTACTAACTCATGCCAAATGACACCAATGGGTGACTCAATTTATGCTGAGATGTGCCAACACGTGTCTAGAGAAAATGTCAAGTGGCTATTGTTTTAACTTACTAACTTAAGTGTATTAATACATAACCAACCATAGCCCTATTTATATCACTTATAAAAGCACTATAAGCTTATATCAACTCATCACATTGCTCTCTATCTTTGTCCCACGCCGGTATGCATATCAAGGCGCGTCTCTGCTCATGCCTCGACACTTATACGTAAGTAGAAATGACTTAGTAGTCTACACATATACAATACACTAGGCATACATCACCACAAATGTAACATTTACCTCTGCCACCTAGCCTCAATAATGACACGTACCTCACTTCGGGTCCCACGTCATGGGTCATTTGATCTTGATTAACAAATTAAGTTAAAATTAGCTATTTGGGCCGTGACAATACTTCCCAACTAATGGAAATTTCATCTTCGAAATTAAAATTAACTTAAAGTTATACCTGACTTGAAGAGGTACGAAAATCTATCTCGCATATAATCTTCTCGTTCCCAAGTAAGTTCTAAGTTTTCATGAAACTACCACTTGACTAACACTTTCGGATAGACTTGCCTCTTAACTGTTGTGCCTTCCTGTCTAGGATCTGTACTGACTGCTCTTCCTATGATATTTCCTCTCTCAAGTCAATCTGACTCAAGTCCACTATCGGTCTCTCGCTTGCCTTCGACTTGGCTAGTCAAAGCATAGAATATGAAACATTGGATGAATCCCCGACATTTGTGGAGGTAAATCCCGCTTATAAGCAACCTTTCCGACCCGTTTCTTGTTCTTGAAAGGCCTGATAAATCTTGGTGCTAACTTTCCTTTCAAACCAAATCTATGAAGACCCTTACGAGGAGAAACCTTTAGATACACTAAAGTTCCCTCGTCATACGTGAAATTGTTGTGATACGTGTCTACATACTTCTTTTGCCTCTCATGGGCTCCTTTAAGCCTCTAGCAAATCTGTCGTGCCTTCTCTGTGTGATCGACAACAATTTTAGGTTCTATAATGTCGCGGTCCTCTGGCTCAGCTCAACAAGATGGTGAACGACATGGTTTGACATATAATGCCTCAAATGATGTCTCCATATCTTCATAGCAAACACTACTGCCGCCAACTCTAGATTATAGTTAGATAATTCTTCTCATGTACCTTCAGTTGTCGGGATGCATAAGCCACCGTGCCTTTATCCTACATCAATACACAACCAAGACCCGTATAAGAAGCATCTGTATATACCAGGAATCCCTGCCCAACCTCTGGCAATATCAACACTGGTGTGGTAGTCAACAATCTCTTCAACTAAGCAAATGCCTCCTCGCATTCCTCAAACTAATGAAACTTGACGTCTTTTTGGGTCAATCTAGTCATCGATGAAGCGATATTAGAAAAATCCTTCACAAACCTTCGGTAATATCTTGCTAACCCGAGAAAACTTATGATCTTCGTAACTGACGTCGGCGCTGACCAATCCATAATAGCCTGAATCTTGGCTGGATCGATACCAATGCCTGCTACTCCAACATGTCCCAAAAATCTGACCTCTAACAACCAAAATTCACACTTACTGAATTTAGCATAAATTCTATGCTCCCTTAAAATTTGCAACGTCTCATTGAGGTGTTGCTCGTGATCCTCTCGAGTTCTCAAATATATCAATATATCATTAATGAAAACAATCACAAAACGGTCAAAAAATGGTTTCGTCACCCGGTGCATTAGATCCATAAACATAGCAGGAGCATTAGTCAAACTAAATGACATGACTATAAATTGATAGTGTCCATATCTTGTACTGAATGTCGTCTTGGGCCTATTGATGCGTAACATATTTTAATACCTTTATAAGTAACATTTTGTTGATAATTTAGGTCATTAATAAGTGATTTCCTGCTAATCCTATATATTTTGTTGGTTTTTAGGTGAAGAAAGCAAAGTGTGACTATTCATATGTTATTTTGAAGATCCGAGAAGATTTTCCTCAAAAAGCGCGCTTGTGCGGATCACGAGGCAGAAGAAAATGAAAATGGAGACGAGTGATGAAATAATGATATTTCACATGATTTCATGTGTTTTGAAGATGTTTGGAAGTTTCGGGATGAGAATACAAGGTTCGGACAAAGAACAACATCAAAGTGGCTAAGTCTCAACAAAGTTTATTTTGACCAAGCTCAGTATTTTAGCCATAACTCCCTCATTTGAAGTCCAAATGATTTGCTATTTCTTCTATTGGAAAGTAGACTCAGAGCTGAACATTTTTATCTCACACAAGTGGAGGCAAATTCGGCCTCTAAATGGTCTAGAATCGCGTTGCAATGTGAATTATATGCGCAGGATTTTGTTCCGGTGCCGCGGCGCCCAACCCAGCGCCCAAAACAGCAAGAAATTTGCAACGAGCGTTGAGGATGGTGGCGCAGCGCCAGGGTCACCACCCACTGCGGAAAAGTGCATAAAAATGATTTTAAAGGGTTTTTGGGTAATTTTGGGACCAAATTGACTTGGTGGTATAAGTAGAACTTAAAATTAGGTTTTAAATAATCTTTTGCTTTGGAGAACCAAGAAGAACGTGTGAAGATTGAAGAATAGTGATCAAAATCTTGGATTCTATATTAATTGTAGGTTTGATTTCATTTTTTCTTGCTTTCTTGTTGTAACGGCCTGAATTTATTTCGTCGTTATTTATGACGTGGTTGCAGACGTGGCTGACAGCTCAGATGCTCGTGGGACCCGCAATTAGACTCGTGCGCGCCTGAAGCTAGGTAAATGGTTATTTTTGTGTGCTGAATTGTTAATTTGCGATGTTTGTATTGAAATAACGTAAATGGCATCGCAATGTGTGTAACTGCCCGAAAATTCGACTCGTGTCACGTGAAATTTTAGGGTCGTATATGGGACCCACTTGCCGAAATGCGTATGTCCGAATCTCGAGTGGAGATGCTAATGGTTGAAAAACGTATACGCGCAGAATTCGGTGAGCCGAAACACGGACGAGGACGCGTCTCGAGTCGCGTGCTAACGTGGGACCGAGATAATCGCTTTTATGTGATTCTAATGTGTACATTGGATACGCCTTGTGATGCGTGTAGCGCGAGTATCAAAATTTTGGAAATGAGGCGGGTTGGTGCCTCGAGATGTGCGCTTCTCGGTTCTCGAGGACAATTTTGATTTTGAAATCAAAAAGTAAATGTATATATATATATATATAAGAAGAGAGAAAAAAGAAAACAAAAGTAAGAGAGAGAGAGAAAAACCAGAAAGAAAAAAAGAAGAGAGGGAAAAAGAGAGATCGTGAGGAGCGGAGAGAGGGAGAGCCGGCGAGGGCGACGAAGAGAGGTGGCGGACTGGCGACCGGATCCGAGACGATGCCGGCAGCAGCGGCTCGCGGAGGCGGCGGACGGCCAACGGCGGCGTGAGCTCCAGTAGCGGCTCGCGGAGACGACGACGCTCGCGTGGTGGACCGGCGAGGAGAGCGGACGGCCCAACAGCAGCGGCAGTGGCGACGCGCGACGGAGCCACGACGGCAGCGGCAGCAGTGGACGGTCAGCGCACGGCAGCAGAGGCGCGCAGGGAGCGCGGCGGTGGCTGAGCGGCTGCGCGGCGGGGCTGCTGGACAGCGCGACTGCGCGGTGGAGGAGACGGCAGCGCGGCCAGCGGCGGGGCAGCGCCGGCAGCGCGGCCGGCGGCTCCGGCGAAGGCGGAGATGGCGGCGCCGGCGAGGGCAGCGGTGGCGCGACGGTGACGACGACAGCGACGCAGTGACGACGACGGCGGCGTCGCGCGGCTACGCGCGTCGGCTCGGCAGCAACGGCAGCAGGCGCGGTGAACGACGCGATGGCGTTGTCGGACCGATCGGAGGCGTGAATCGACGAATGTCGACGACGCGATTGAGGTGAGGTGTATTTCACCTAATTTTAAATTGTGATTTGCATGATTTACTAGCTAAATGGTACAAATGGACACCAGGGACATAAGATGCTATAGTCAGGTGTCGGGTGCGCATATCGAGATGCGTGCGAGTGCGTTTTTGAGGTACGTAAGATTCCTTCTAAAAGTCATCGAGGGTTTACTTTTCAATCATTGAGTTCCTATTCGTGATTATTGGATGTTATGCCCCTATTCGTGCTGATTATTGATTTTCGTGACACATTTGGGGTGGGGATCGAGACTTTTGCTATTCGTGTTGTACTTATGGCACACTAGGCTGTACGCGGGTAATCAGGTGAAAGGAAGTGGGTGCTTCAACTGAAAGGATCCTGTGCGGTGCCAGTTCGGGGTGGTTTCGGGGCCTGCGGGTACCTGTCGCCGGGCTGGGCCGTACCAAGTGAAAGGAAGTGGGGCACTCACTGAAAGGATCCTGGGGGTTTGTCGTACAGTTTAGTGTGACCGGGAGGAGTACACGGTTTGTTTCTCATGTTATTTATTCATGTGATGATCTTAGTACAGTTGTCTGTTTAGTTTCCACATGAGTACTTGACATGGTTATTGATATCTGTTTATTTCTCTTATAAATGCTCGGTGTACGTAAGATTCCTTCTGAATGTCACCGAGGGTTTACTTTTCTATCGTTGATTCATATTCCTTGTTATTGTGTACGTAAGATTCCTTCTGAAAGTCATCGAGGGTTTATTTCTATCATTGATTTCATGTTCGTGGTTGTTGGATGCTATTCCCCCTATTCTTTGTTATTGATTTCCGTGACGCATTTGGGTTGGGGGTCCAGTACCGGTGGTTTGGGCCTGCGGGTATCCTGTTTCCGGCCGGCCGTTTACATCGCTATTCTTGTTGTACTTATGGGCACAGAGGCATGTACGCGGGTAACCAGGTGAAAAGAAGTGGGTGCTTCCAAAGGATCTGGGGTATGGAAACCCGATGACGGTGGTTTGGGCATTCGGGTATCCTGTTACTGGGCTGGGCCGTTACATTTTGAGAACCAGGTGAAAGGAAGTGGTGCTTCCACTGAAAGGATCCTAGGGGTATGGAAACCCAGTACCGGTGGTTTGGGCCTTCGGGTATCTGTTCTTGGGGTGGTAGTTACATTTTGGGAACCAGGTGAAAGGAAGTGGGGCATTCGAAAGGATCTGGGGGTTTTGTCGTACGATTTAGTGTGACCGGGAGGAGTACACGGTTTGTTTCTCATGTTATTTATTCATGTGATGATCTTAGTACAATTGTCTGTTTAGTTTCCACATGAGTACTTGACATGGTTATTGATATCTGTTTATTTCTCTTATAAATGCTCGGTGTACGTAAGATTCCTTCTGAATGTCACCGAGGGTTTACTTTTCTATCGTTGATTCATATTCCTTGTTATTGTGTACGTAAGATTCCTTCTGAAAGTCACTGAGGGTTTACTTTTCTATCATTGATTGCATATCTGTGGTCGTTGAATGCTATTCCCCCTATTCCTTGTTATTGATTTCCGTGACGCATTTTGGGTTGGGGGTCGAGACTTTTGCTATTCGTGTTGTATTTATGGCACACTAGGCTGTACGCGGGTAACCGGGTGAAAGGAAGTGGGTGCTTCAACTGAAAGGATCCTGTGCGCTCCAGTTCGGGGTGGTTCGGGGCCTGCGGGTACCTGTCGCCGGGCTGGGCCGTACCAGGTGAAAGGAAGTGGGGCACTCACTTAAAGGATCCTGGGGGTTTGTCGTACAGTTTAGTGTGACCGGGAGGAGTACACGTTTTGTTTCTCATGTTATTTATTCATGCGATGATCTTAGCACAGTTGCCTGTTTAGTTCGCATGATTAATTGACATGTTTATTGATATCTGTTTATTTCTCTTATAAATGCTCGGTGTACTTTGTTGGAATCTTACTAACTGTACTCCCCATCTTCCTTTTTGTGATGGGCGAGTGCGGCCCTTGCTAGTAGGGGCAAGGAGATTTTGGATGACTTTATCTGACTGCCTGCGGTCAAGGACCTACTAGTACGTGCGATTTTGATATTTTGCTTACTTTTGGGAAATGGGAGACTGAATAGATACTGTACTTGTATATATTACTGTTTAGTATTGTCGCATATGTACAAAGTACTTTCCCGGGTTTTCCACAATAGGAATTGCTCTATTAAATGATGTTTATATGAAAATGAATTTAATTGTTTACTTGCCTTAAATTTAAGACTTCTGCTGTTGTTTTAATGATTAAACTATCGAACTAAATTGCTTAACGAAGGGAGTTAACACGCGTATCGAGGAGACGTGTTGTGGAAAATGGCGTCAGTGGCGCGTGGGACCCAGTGGGTCAAGGATCGGACGGGATCGCTGGGCCAGCGCCTCCCCACGTGGCGACCTCGGGATTTGGGGCCGTTACAATGTGTGTTATCATCGCAATGGATGATATATAGGTTTTCCACACTAGATAATAGAGTTAATTGCATGAATGTAATGTTTAGATATTGCTTGTCATGTTAAAAAACTTCCGCTGTGATTAATTGGGTTTAAAATGATCTTAGCAAATAACTAGAGTTCAATAACAATTTAAACAATAAATTGTTGTAAATTGAGGTTAATAATGATTAAATGGTGGATGAGTTGGCATGTGGGACACAACTGGCGCTGGTAGGCCAGGTTGTGGGCTCGCATCGGCCTCGTGGCGGTCCATTTGAAAAATGGGCCGTTACATTTATCATGAATTATGTTGAATTGAACCCACTTATGGGGTAATCTCTTTTGTTCTATGGATCTTTGGATCCTAAATTGGATTCTTTTGATTTCAATGTGATTATATTTGTTCTTTCAATTCAATATTTTGATTTGTGTGTTCTTGTATGCTATGTTATACTTACCTTGATCAAGTAGGAGTAGATTCAAGGGTTATAGAGTCACCGTGACCATTGGGACTTTTGAACCCGGATTAGGAGAAACACAACCTTATAACATATGACGCATCAACCGATGGTCATTGACTAGGGAGGCAATTGAATTTGGTTTTTTAATGCGGTATCTCACTTACGCTATTCATGCCGACCGGCGGAGTTCGAGTGAGGTGTTAGAATCTCCATCACCGAGACCTCGGGATTGAATGAATTGTAGGAAATTCGCATATCATTGCTTGAATTGTGAGACTTTATAATTAAACTGGATTCGAATGATACAATTTGGGTGAATTAGATTTCCTAGAATATTCTCTCAATAGCTTAAGACCTATTTTAATTACTTGAAATTAGTTAGTTTAAATTAATTAATAATTTGTTTTTACAAAACCCAACATTTAAGTGTCTAACTCTATTTCTTAATTAGACTAAATATTAGCACATAATCGTCCTCGTGGAGACGATATTCCCGACACCAACACGAGTTGGTGCCACTATTTCTTTGACGTTTGTCGTACACTCATGGCCATTGTCACCTATCCTCATCCCTGATCCTAAGCTGATGATATCATGATCGCAGGTCTATCTTGGAGAAATACTACGCTCCTCTCCGCTGATCAAATAAATCATCAATTCATGGTTATGGATACTTGTTTCTGATTGTGACCCTGTTCTACTGTCTATAATTGATACACGGTCTTAAAGTATCATCATTCTTCTTCACAAATAGGACTATTGCTCCCCATGGTGACATAGAAGGTGTGATGAATCGCTTCTCTCCCAAATCCTGCAACTGACTCCTCAACTCCTCCAACTCTCGTGGAGCCATGCGGTACGGTGGTATATAAATAGGTATAGTGCCTGGTACCAACTCAATAATGAAATCTATTTCTCTCGGTGGTGGTAAACTAGGTTAATCTTCAGGAAACACATCTGAAAACTCACACACAACCGGTATCTCAGCTAGTCTAGGTCACTGACTTTCTATTATGGTGTATAATGACACCAGAGTCTCCATCTCTCCACTGGTCGCAAGTCGACCTCGAGTGTCCTCGGCTCTCGGTATACTACCACTATACGTAAACATCGGACGCCCTGTGATCTCAAATATCAATGTCTTACTGAAACAGTTGATATGAGCGTGATACGCTGCTAGCTAATCCATCCCTAACAATGCGTTGAAGTTTAAGAACTCGGGCACCCTGAAGTCTGCAGGTAATTCTACTCTGCATGTCTGTACTGGACATTTCTCAATAAGACAATTAGGGTAAACTCTATCCCCAGCTGCAGCACTCAAAATCAAATGTATGCCATCTCTAACCGGTGTCAACCCTAAGATGCCTAACATGCGACTAACAATGAAAGATATTGTAGAACCTGAATCAAACAAAACATATGACTCTCTACCACAAATAGAAACCATACCCTCAATGAGTCTCCTTGTGGCATATGCATCAGGCTGTGTAACCATATGTACACCCTCTCGAATCTGTGGTTGAATCATGGCTGCTGGCTGTGGACAATCTCAAATCATGTGTCCTACCTGACCACACCTATAACAAGTGATAGGTCTATGCCGACCCTGAACCTGATCTTGGGCATGTGCCTATCTCTGCACCTGTCTAGAACTATTTCGTCATCTACCCCTACCTCTACCTCGGCCTCTACCACCCTGCTGTTGCTGACGTGACACTGGTGGTGTTGGTAGAGCTGGCAAAGTAGTAGTAGTAGTAGTAGTAGTAGTAGTAGTAGTAGTAGTAGTAGTAGTAGTAGTAGGAGGAGTTTGCAATGCAGGTCTAACTGGTGGTGGTAAGGAAGGTCTACCAACAATGGTCTGCAAAGGCATATGAGATGATACATATGGTACAACTACTATAGATATCCCTGCTCCTTGGGAACCTCTATCCCATCTCCTCGGTCTTTTGCCCATTTGTCTCCTTCTCTCATACTCCGTAACCAGATCAGGTGTTAACGCTGGTACTAATGGTGTCCCATCGGAAACTATGCCCCGATAATAAGTCTTATGAGAGAGTGCACGCTCATAAATCTCCCCCAATGTCCTGACACATGAACTGATCACATAAAATCCAATATCTGGTCTCAGTCTATTTCCAAAATGATACACATAATCAGAATCCTCTCTCACTAAATCTCTGGCGAACTGCCTTAGATGGCCATGTATGTCTATATAGCTCATCACTGACTCGTCAGCTCATGTCTTTGGTTCATGAACTCCTTCCTCAACCTCTTCATCACTGCAAGTGGGAAGTAATGCTGATAAAACTTCCTCTTGAAGACATCCCAAGACTCAAACTCTCCCTCGGAAGCTATCGCCGCACGCCACCAAACATCGACGTCTCGCTGTAGAGTGTACGAAGAAATCTTAACTCGGAGTCTATCCTCAATCATCAAGACTCTATGTAACTTCTCCTGAGACAAAACCCACTTCTCGATATTCTCAAAGTCTCGCTGACCATCAAAGTAGACTGGCTTCGGTATGATGAAATCCTTCACCAAATGAACATCTGCCAACGAGCTATAAGATGGAGGTGTAAAAGACGGTGTAAAAACTGTCTTTAGGTGTAAAAGACGGTAATCCGCTGTTATATCTGGTATAGTCTGCACTACCTGCAGTGCTGTCGGTAATGTGGATGTAGTCGTAGTAATAGGGACTGGTGTCTGTGCTGGTGGAGCGAAACGTGAAGTCATCATAGCAATGAACTCCATTAACTACTGGCTCTGAGCAGCTACTCGATCAGATAGCCTCTGAAAGTCATCTTATGATGGTAAAGAAGGCTGGCTGCCACTCGCATCTGCATCCCCGCTATCGCGTGAATCCGCCATCGGTGTCTGCAAGTTGATAGCGATCACGAATCAGTTACTACGTAGATAACGCATATATACATATAAAAAATTAACATGTACATATAAGACATCCCTAACTCACTTTCACTCACTTCCCAACTAATGGTTTCTAGGCAAATATCATCTGGTTTTCCATAACTAAGATTTCTATTTTTTTCTAATTTAAAATTTTTATTTGTTACTTATTGGAAAAGCTGAGTCTTTGGCTACACACTATAGCTTTGGTATCACCTTGTGGAATGACTATTTTCCACAATCTTAATGTTACTAACTTAGGTTCAGTAACCTTGGTTTTTATAAACATAGGCTCTGATAACAACTGTGACAACCCCTTCTCAAATTAGGGCACCGCCCGACCTAATCCCTTTATTAATCCCTAGTCTCACCATATAAGACCTAACAAGGAATTAGTCAGCTTTTTCAACCTTTTCAACCACCTTATTACTTTCCAATTATTTAGTTTTCAAATAATCTTTTACAACACTTAATCATGTTGTTATACAATACGTTGTTAAAATTTATTAAATTTTAAATTGACATTAAACTTAACATTGTTTATGACAAAATAAATAATAGTTAGCGATTGATTAAATATTATAAAACAAAAAAAATCATTGAATTTATAAATCATTACACATTAATTTCTTAATTATAAATAAGTTTGTTACATATTGATTACATACTAAATAAGTTTAACAACATTTTTTACATATATTATTTCAACCAATTAAAAAAAGATGGTTAGGGGCATTATTGGAAAGATACAAGCCAAAAGGCTTCACAGTGGAAAACAAATTCAGATTTTTTATTATAGAATAGATAGATAAAGGGGTCGCAACAAGGTGCTATTGGCTACTCTGACGGCCCTGCCGCCCCGGGGTGACGTGTCTCCGTGTACTCCTTGCCAGGTGGGTCCAATTACACGTGTCTGCCACTTGCCCGTCCACCTCTTGTCTCAGAATTCGTGTCCACGTGTGTTTTATCAAATTAGTTAGTGGATTATCAATATTTGCTTAACTTGTTTTCCTTAAGTAGTTAAAAGTTTATTCTAATGTCTAACCATCCTAGTGAGTTGTTTCTTACAAGTTAAAACATATATCAGCGGAAGCCTTAATTGATACATTTGGTAAGTAATTTAGCATGATAAACATTATTCATAAGAGCAAATTCTACTGTGAAAAACCCGAAAAAGTACTTTGTATATAAGTGACAGTACCATAAATAGGGTATATATACAATTACTGTGTCATTACAAGTCTCCCAATACCCAAAATAAAACAAAATATCTAAATAAGCACGTACTAGTAGGTCCTCAACGACGGGCAATCAGATGTAGTCGCCTAGGATCCCCTTGCCCCTACTGGTACCAGGATCTGCACTCAATCATCATAACAAGACAAATGACGAGTACAGTAAATAAAATTTCAAGGAACCCCTCTGAGCATTCACATTATAAAGTCGATGAAATGCAATAAATATTGTCAAGTAAACATGCGGAATATAAACAGGCAACTATAAATGGCTCATCGCATGAATATATAACAGATAAGCTAACAAATGTGTGTGCTCGCTCCAGGTGGACTAGACTGTACTTCGGGTCACCAAGTTCCCACAAGTGGTCGCGCCCAACTGGCCCGACACTTGGTCCCTCGCGGTGCTGGCCATATACGCTGAGTCACTCACACGTGCACCAAGGGCAAGCTCAAATTAACGTTCACTGAGGGTCGGGTCACACGGCTACAGTTTAGTTGAACATACAACAAGGAAATTCGGGGGAGTAACCTCAACCCATGTACAAGTAACAAAATGGAATATGAAAATCAGCAAGGAAATGATAGAAATGAATTTAAAATTGAATCAAATACTCATATAGTTTTTCAGTTGGGTTTTACAAACCTCAAACCACTCTCCGACCTCCCCGGACTCCCGCATCCAACCCGACAAGCACCCGACACCGACCTACGATCCCCCAAGTCCCTGAAGTCCAAGTTTTATAGGTTTAAGTTATTTCCTAGTGTTTAGACATGCATTAAGTGGAAAATTACCAAAACAAACTTTTAATTTAATCTGTCGTTAGCGCACTACTGTTCTTCATCCTACTGTTCTTCAGGATGAAGAACAGTTGCAAACCCGGAATGATTAGCGCACGAACCGTTCCAGGTAGCCCGTTATCTATCATCTGGGACATGATTCTTAAGTCGATAATTCTGTCTTTCTCCTCTCAATTGGCTACCTTACTAGTTTAACATGCTCTCCATACATTATTTAACTTCAAAGCAATAACTAGAGCACTCTAGAACCTCAAATTAACTCAAATTCTCCAAATTCACGCATTCACCACAACTTTCCAATTTCATCAAAATCATCAATTTTAATTAAACCAATGATAAATTCCCAATGAATATGCTTTAATGTTTCACAAAAACAGAGGTCTCATCATCAAATCCAAATTCACTCAATTCAATCAAAAATGGGTTCACTGGAGAGTGGATGAGATGAAGATGATGTGTGACGATTCTAATTTTTAAATTAGTAACATATACCTTATTTGTGTGTGTTGTGTAAACCCTAGTGCGGGCCCACAAAATAATACATACTTAATGAAAACGTCAAAATAAGAGGCGACGACTAGTGTTACTAGTTGACCCTATTAATTTGACAAATAAGGAAATAAATATAATTAGAAATCTTTAATTGATTTAAAATAGGAAGAATCATTGATTGATGTAAAATAGGAAAGATTTTAGGATCTACCTATATCATCACTAACAAAGTAAAAGAGAAAAAAAAAAGTGCACGCTATCAAACACACAAGTGACCAAGAAAGGGTGGAAACGCAAAGCCGGGAGAGGGACAGAAGAGGTGACCTTCGGAATTCCTCGCGTTAGGTAAACCTTATTTGGTGTTTTAAATTAATAGATCAATTGATTTCCGGATTAATCGAGATTTCTATTGGGTTATCTATGTCATAAAGTTAATTTCAAAAACAAAGTGTAGATCTAAATGAAACACAAGTATTGTGTGCGATCTATGCGTATTCGAATCATAGAAACAAGTTTTCTATATTGTTTGAATCTCTTTTCGAATCAAAAAGAGTTCATTTGAAGACTTAATGTTTTGTCATGTACTGAAGTAAAAAGTGAAAAGATGGCAGACGGCGCAGGTGCACAACGCGTTCCCCCTTCCACACGAAACAGACTGCCATAAGGCAGACCAATATGGGCTTCGTACACCAAGCCCACGTGACTATATTGGTTGGGCCAAGGGCCCAACCACACGGACTGGCTTGTGGCAGCCCGTGGAAAAAAAAAAGAAATGGGAGGGAGCGCAGTGATGTGCGCTCCCCCCATTTTACTTCTAAAAGAAATTAATAAAATCAGAAAATATAATACAATAAATAATAATGATAATAATTAGAAATAAAAGTATATATATAATTTTCAAAAACGGATATCGAAGAGGTGTTTTGGTGTATATAAATATATATCTCGAAGTTGTCAAAAAGATTTCATAATTAATTTAATTATCGAAATGCGATTTAGTTCGTGTAAATAACTAATATTTATTTATTTAGATTTACACGACCTTGGAGTACATTTGTGAGTGCCAGCTAGAGAATTGAAAAAAATAGCATAACATGTAAGTTGGGATTTAAGTTATTGGTTTTATGATTATTTACCTTGCTACTAGACTATATGATAAGAATTATGTAAGTAGGACATACGAGTAGATTGGGGTGCATTGTTAAACATTGTATGTAGCTAACTTAGTGGAGCTCGCTAGGAGTCCTTGCACCAGATACTACAAGTTCGAGACAGTTGGACCGTACAAGTAAGAATAACGAAAAGGGCAGGTTGCCCATAATAAATATTTATTAATTGAGAATATGATTAATTCCAATGTTCTCAATAAATGTTGGTAGTAGGTGCTAAGTCCAGTTGGACAAGTTCGTGGACTTGGTGATATGCAAATCTTTCACAGTGTAGGGGAATGGAGTTTTGATACCACTATGGCCATAGTAGGGTCACTCTTCACGAACTTCAGCGTGATCGATGATTCTATCACAGTAGCTCATACATGTTTAGCCTTTGCACATTTTGATGCATTGAATATTATTTTATTTATATGCTTTCTGGTTTATTCCCTTCGTCATGTTAAATAAAATGCAAGTCATGCATTTTATTTATTGCTGCATCTATTATATGGAATATTCATAACGCCAGTAACTTAACCTAAACTTACTGATTATCGTTGCCCCTTTGTGCTCACCCAACAATTTTACCACACAGGTTCTTCTTCGAGAGTCGATAAAGGGAAAAGAGTAGCTCCAACTGTCTAGGGGACTTGTCTGATTGTTGATTGGTATGGTTCAAGATCGAACCAAAACTTGTTTTTATTATTATTATTATTTATCATGGGTTTGGGATTTATAATGAGTTGAATTAGAGGAGTATTTATTCTAGTTAATAACTTTTGATTTCCAGTAGTGGCATTATGTGGTAACATTGAAATAAGTTTTAATTTATGAGATTCCGCTGCAATTATGATCATTTAATTTAAATTTCAATTATTGATGAATGATAATGTGATGTCTTAGAAAAGAGGCTAACTAGCTAGGTCCGTAACTCAGTGACGTAGTTGGTTAGCTAGTTATAAATCGAGCTAGGCCGGTCGGGATTCATTTAGGAAAACGGGTCCTGACATGATGCTTACCTTGGTTTGAGCTCTTGAAATGGGTCTTTAAGGTGTGAATTCCCAGCTTGAAATCCCTCTCTTCCTTAGGTTTTCTCTGGATTTGCATGGATTGTGTGAGTGGTTTGAATCAACAATCTACTAATGTCATATATATATATATATATACATACGTTTGATTAAGATCAAGTGTGCGTACATATCTCGAGGATATCTTGTGGTTCGTAGACAAGCTGTCCCATACCACTAGATGACTCCATGTTAACTCCAATAGCACGCTCCCTTCCTTGTTTCTCCCATTATGATTATCTAGATGCTCATCTTGTGGTCCACTTTTATTGGTTACAAACTATAAGCTTTCTTAATTTAATTAAGTCACATTATAGTTAGCCTTCTCAAACCATATGGTTAGTGTTTTCTTGATCAAAATAAACTAACTCATGGTCCCACTAATTGTCGACTACCCGATATCTGGTGCCCCGCGTCTCGACATGCATTTCGAAGCGCACCATAGTCTATTATTTAAATTTCAATATAGTTAGTTTATGGATACATTACCCATTACAGTTTAATAACTTTGTCATATTTATGTAGTTTGTTGAGTTTTCCTAGTGTAACTGTACTTGCCTCTTGATACTCGCGTTACCACGCACTTCGAGGTGACTACCCATCATACACCCTTGCACGACATCGCTATTCAACATACACACATGCGATGTATTAACAATTAATTTATGAAATGCATCACAAATAAGCAATTCAACACACAATTAACTAGTGTATCTAGGTCGACTTGTGTCTTAGCCTACCCGCGGCGTCCACGTGGATCTGAGCTGGCTTCCATGTATGAAATCACGAGATGAATAACGACGTTAATAAAACGAGTCGTTACAGTTACAGCCCAGTTGGCTTCGCCTTTAAAATAATTGGACTACCACACTTGGTTGGTCACCCTCACTGTTACAAAATATTTTATGCAAAGTCTCTGAAGTATCTGGGTATCACTTGGTTGGTTGGATCCATAAATGTATTTTTTATAATAGTGTATCTGGGTGAAAATATTGATTATGAGAATAAATTTTCTTCTATTTTTTGTTTAGTTTTTTGTTTTTTGTTTTTTTTTTGGTTATCATTTCTGCAACATATAGCAATTAATACATTAGCAAATGGTTTCTGTATTGAGTAATTTTGTACTAATAATCTCCAACAAAAAGCATTAAATGCGTTGATATTGCTGAAATATTCTTATCAATGGAAAGTCAACTAGCATGAATGCACCTGTAGAATAAATTAAAGGAGTGACCTTATACCATATATCAGCATCCCTAACCATTAATGAACTCCACAAATGTGCCCCTAGTTTATATTTGTTAGAAAAGCTACCACATCAAGAGATTCATGAATGCTAAAAAACTTACCTTATCTCAAGATTCATGAATCTATATATATGGTAGTTGTGTATTGGATTTCACTATATATGTAAACATTCCATATATGTTATATACAAATCAATTATGCATATTAGGATAGCTAAATCAAAGGAAACATTGACTTTTGCTATGTATTTATGTACTAGTTGTTTTTCAATGAAAGATAAGGCAAATTCCTATTTTCTTCTTTCTTTTGTTATTTTACATGGCATCAGAGAGGTGACGATACCCATTTTTTGCCTCATTTTTTTTTTAATTTGCTATGGCTAATGATGATGGAAGTGAATCAGATCATAGCAACCCTTACTTTTTCCATCATTCCGATCATCCTAGACTGGTTCTTGTTTCCAAACCTCTTGATGGAGACAACTATTCGACTTGGTGCTAAGCGATGACCATCGCTCTGAATGCAAAATTCAAATTAAGTTTTATTGAAGGATCTCTTAAAACACCATCTTCCAAAACCAAATCAAAGGATCACGCAACACGGAGGAAGTGCAATGATATGGTGATATCTTGGATTCTTAATTCTTTAACTCCTGAAATTGCTGACAATGTTATTTTTTGTAGTTCAGCTCATGAAATTTGGAAAGATCTTAAAAATCGATTTTCTCACAGCAATGCACTAAGAATTTTTCAAATTGAGAGAGACATTGCTTGTCTTAGTCAAGACCAAATGTTTGTTGCAGCATATTACATAAAGCTTAAAAAGCTTTGTGATGAGTTAGGCTCATACAATGAAGTAATTTGCACGCGTGGTGCGAATTGATGCAGTTTCTTATGGGATTGAATGAGTCTTATAGCGCCATTCATGGTCAAATTCTTTTACAAAATCCATTACCTGATGTTGCGCAGGCATACTCTTCCATAGTTCAAGAAGAAAAGCAACGAAATCTAGGCATAACTCGAGACAAAATGGAGACTTCAGCTATGGTCGTCCGAAAGGATGAACCAATAGCCCTTGCTGTCAATCACAAATCTAGTTTTCGTGCTAATTCATCTAACTGAAAACCACTTCATTGTTCCTTTTATGACATAAATTGCCATGTCAAAGAAACTTGCTGGAAGTTAAATGGCTACTCGCTGGGTCACCCAAGCATGCTTCTATGAAAAACTCTCATCCCAAACACAATGGCAACAATCAATCTTCAGTTAATAATGTTAAAGAGGCTCCAATGATGCAATAGATTTAATCCATTATGAATGGATTGACGGATTTACAGTTGCAACAAATGTTATCTATTATGCAGGGTAATAAGCAATCTCAATCAACTATTCAAAAGGCAAACAACATCAATGCTCTTCCAGGTTTGACATCACTCAAACTAATAATTGATAGCGGTGCAACAGATCACATTACTTCTTCTCCTACTTTGCTCATCAACAGCAAGGAGAACACTTCCCTTTCACCAATTGTTATGCTAAATGGAGAAAAGGCTCCAATCATTTCGACCGGAAATTTACCTTTGAGTTCAATTATATATTTGAAAAATGTGCTTGGGGTGCCATCTTGCAAAGTAGATTTAATGTCTGTTAGTCGGGTAACAAAAAAATTTAAATTGTTCAGTGACTTTTTTTCCTTATTGGTGTATTTTGCAGGATTTGATGACGGGGAGGACGATTGGTGTAACTGCTCGAATTTAATTCGCCGTTATTAATGACGTGGTTGCAGACGTGGTCGACAACTCAGACGCTTGTGGGACCCTCAGTTAGGTCAGGGCGCGCTTGGAGTTAGGTAAATAGTTATTTTATGTGTTGATTTGTCTAATTTTGCGATGTTTATGTTGAAATAGATTAAACAACACTGTGATGTGTGTATTTATGTTACATTTAACGCGCGAGCCTGTGTGATAGGTATTCACCTCGATATGTGTGTCGATGCGGGTACCGGGTAGGCTAAAAGACTAAATACTAGGCCGGAGAAAATAGTACACACATGAAATGAATAAAATGGGTTAAATAATTAATATGTAACGCCTATTTGATGGTTAGGGTCATGATAGTACGCGTATGTCGCGATTCGGGACGCGAAATCGGGTGTCGGAACACCCGAGAGGCAACTTATTAGGTTAAGTACAAGGGAGAGTGTGACATTGGAGTCACTTTAAGAGTCATTAGGGGTTAGGAAATGGAGCAAAAAGTGCCCATTAGATGGCATTAAGATGCACATGTGAGGAGAGATCATGTGAGAGTATAAAAAGTCATATTTGACTTCATTTCCACCACATTTTCTCTCTCACACAAGAAATCCGAAAATTGGAGATAAAAAACACAAGGGTTTGGAGCAACAAAAGTGGTGATTTGAGGAATTTGGAGAGGTTAATTCACCAAAGCAAGGTAAGCTTCACTATCACCTCAACTTTCTTCATCTTTTTGTATGAATTGTTGGGGTGTTTGTGTGAATTTGTAATGGAGTGTTATGTGGTTATTTTGGTGGGTTTCAAATGCTATGAAGTTGAGTAATATATGTTGTTATTGTTGTTGTTGGTGGTGATGTTTTAAAAAATTATCAACAAAGCGTTGTTCTAAGCCTTAGTAGCGCAGCTAAGGAGGTCACCTAGCGTGCTACATGACGATTAGCACGCTAGGTGGAAACATATAGCACGCTAGTGTTCTTCCCGTTGAAGAACGTCTAGCTGCCCAGAATGCCTAGCGCGCTAGATACTGTAGATTTCAGAATGTTTTTACTAAGTAACATAAAATACATCCAATTGACTAAAAATCGATTATAAATGGAAATAGGTCATTTCGAGCGGTAATTTGGATATCGAGGATTCGGTGGAGCCGGACCGGGGGTTATTTATCGAGACACGAAGTGCGGTTTGAGGTGTGTAGTATCCCAACTAAGATTTCTTGAGCATTTACTTATTTTGGCTTTTGAATTCAAATTCTATCTTTCAATAATCTATTCTTGGTTTTGGTTTAAATGGACGCACGTTGAGGCTCTCCCTCCGTACCATCCTTGAGTAAATGTTCACTAGGCCATAACACGTGTGTCAGGGATCTCGGTGAATAGTTCAACCCAAGAGTCGTGTCAGGGGTTCTACGCCGACCAGCTAGCGGATCTAGATACTGGCCTTGCTTGAGTGGTACTCGCCGGCAATATTCTGTGGAGAGTCCGAAGTATGGCACTAATTTGACCCTAGGCTCTAGGAACACACTTTGAGCTTTCACTATTACTTATCCATGCGATAATCACAGTAGCCTGTATTTATTTCCGCATGTTATTTAATAGTTTTGTTTAAATTTCAGTATTTACTTTCAGTATTGCTCACTTAATTTCCTTGGGAATACTCACTCTGGACTCGTCATCTGCCTTTTGTGATGACTTAAGTGCAGATCTGAGTACAAGTCGTGGCAAGGGCAAGCGTGCAAAGTACCTGTGATTCAGAGCTATTACGCCAGACTTGTACGTTTGTATTATATATATATATATATATATATATATATATATATTGTTTTTATTTTGGGGATTTGGGATTGTGAGACACTTCATGACCCTATATTTTTGATATGTTGAGACATTTGAGGTGTATTCTTGATATATGATGACATATGGGTCTTCCACACTAGGTATCCGAGTTAAAAGCATGACTTTGATGTTTAATATTTTATTTTGTCATGTTTAAAGACTTCAGTTATGGTTTATTAAAGATTGAAACAATATTAAAACAGATGGCCTGAGTTCATTACCAATTTAAACAGTAAATTGTTGTTCATTGAGGTTAATAATGATTAAATGGTGGATGAAATTGCATGTGGGACACACCTAGCGCTGGTAGGCCAGGTTGTGGGCCCGCATTGGCCCCCGTGGCAGTTCATTTGGAAAATGGGCTGCTACAATTGGTTTGGGTAAACAACAAGATGGTCTATATTACTTGGTTGCAATGACATCAAATAAGTCATATGATCATCAATCTGCAGTAGCTAGTACCATACAATCATCTCATCTCCAAAACACCACTACATCTCTATGACATCAAGTCTAATAACAATTGTGAGATTTGTGCTCAATTTCTTCTACTAAACCTTTTCAATTAATTCATGGTGATATTTGGGGGCCATAAAAATCCCTTCTCTTTCTGGTGCTAAATATTTTTTGACTATTGTGAATGATTTTTCTCGTTTTACTTGGGTTTTTTTATGCATCATAAAAGTGAAACGCAACATCTACTTATTAATTTTTTCTCTTTCGTGAAAACCTAATTTGATACTAATATTGCAAATATTCAGGTTGACAATAGAGGAGAATTTTTTTCACTGAGAGATTTTTTTAAACAACAAGGCACAATTATCAACATTCGTATACTTACAACCCTCAACAAAATGGTGTTGCGGAGCGTAAGCACCGACACATCCTCGAGTCTGCACGAGCACTCCGTTTTCAAGTAAATCTCCTTTTACATTTTTAGGTAGATTGTGTTTCTACAACAGTTCATATAATTAATCGGTTACCCACAACGATACTTTCTCACCAAAGTCTTTTTGAGCGTCTCTATGGCAAAACTCCTTATTCTCATCTTAGAGTCTTTGGATGTCTTGCATATGCCACTAATGTTTATGTATCTCACAAGTTTGCTCCTCATGCTACACGTTGTGTTTTTCTTGGTTATCCTGGTGACAAAAAAGCTTATAAATTATATGATCTTGAAAATTATCGTGTTTTTACCAGTTTAGATGTTATATTTCACGAGAAAATCTTTCCTTATAAATCAATATCCTCACCTAATATTGACTCAGTTGCACCTATTGCCATATTAGAGAAAAATTCCCTTTAGGGACTTCATCAATTCAATCAACTCCCGTGGAAACCATCCCTACCACTAATGAGGCTCCGTCCTCATCTACTCCACTACGTCGCTCTGAGCGACCACATGTCCGCCCTGCAACTTTGCGTGAATATGTTTGCAATCAAGTTACATCTCCCAAACCATTATCACCCTCGACATCATTTCCCAACAAAGGTACACGGTATTCTCTTTGCAATTTTATCTCTTATCGCCGTTATTCACCCTAACATCATTATTTTATTGCTACTATTACTAATGATGTTAAGCCTGCATGTTATGAGGAAGCTGCATCTCAACGTCATTGGCAAGAAGCTATGCAATTTGAGTTGGCTGCTTTAGAAGCCAACAATACTTGGTCACTCACATCTTTGCCTTCTGATAAGAAGGCTATTGGTTGTCGTTGGGTGTACAAAATTAAGCGCAAATCAAATGGATCTCTTGAGCGCTATAAAGCGCGTTTAGTTGCAAAAGGCTACATACAACTTGAAGGTGTAGATTATCATGACACTTTCTCGCCTACTGCTAAAATGGTTACAATACGTTGCTTATTAGCTATAGTAGCTGCTCAGAAATGGTTTCTTCACCAACTTGATGTTAACAATACATTCCTTCATGGAGATCTTTCTGAAGAAATTTCCATGTCTCTTCCTCCTGGTCTTTAGCAACATGGAGAGAACCTTGTGTGTCGCCTCAACAAATCCTTATATGGTTAGAAACAGGCCTCTCATCAATGGTTTGCAAAATTCTCTACAATTATTCAAGACGATGGTTTTATTCAGTCTAAAGCAGACTACTCCTTGTTTACATGTAAGAAAGAAAAATCTTTTACAACCATTTTCATCAATGTTGATGATATTTTGATTACTGGTAATGATCCTACTGCCATATTTGGACTCAAAAAATTTCTTCATAATCGTTTTCGAATAAAAGATTTGTGTGATTTGAAATATTTTTTAGGCATTGAGGTTTCTATATTACGGAAAGGTATTTTTGTTTCACAAATGAAATATGCTTTATAAATCATAAAAGATGGAGGATATTTAGGAGCAAAACCTGTGGATTTTCCTATGGAACAAAATTTAAAGTTATCAGATTCGGGGGAATTGTTGAAAGATATTTCCTTATATAGGCAACTGGTAGGGCGCTTAATTTATTTAACCATTACTCGTCAGGATATTACTTATTCAGTACACATATTGAGTAGATTTATGGAGGCACCATGTATGTAACGGCCCATTTTCCAAATGGACCGCCACGGGGGCCAATGCGGGCCCACAACCTGGCCTACCAGCGCCAACTATGTCCCACATGCAATCTCATCCACTATTTAATCATTATTAACCTCAATTAACAACAATTTACTGTTTAAATTGTTAATGAACTCAAATCATCTGCTTATAATATCGTTTGAAACCATAATAAATAGCCACAACGTAAGTATTTTATCGTGACAATAAAAAATATGAAACATTATAGTCATGCATCTAACTCTGATACCTAGTGTGGAAAACCCATAGAAAAAAACATATATCAGATATAAACCTCAAAGATCTCAAAATATCAATGTATATGGTCCTGAAACATCTCACAATTCCTAAATCCCCAAAATAAAACAAAATATGTATAATACAAAAGTACAAGCCTGGCTCAATATCTCTGAATCATAGGTATTTCGGGAGCGCACAGCTCGTACTAGGATCGCACTAAAGCCATCACAAAAAAGCAGATTATGAGTCCTGAGTGAGTATTCTCAAGGAAATTAAGTAAGCAATATTGAAAGTAAATACTGGAATTGAAACAAAACTATTAAATAAACATGCAGAAATAAATACAGGCAATTGTGATCATCGCATGCATAAGTAATAGTGCAAGCTCGAAGTGTGTTCCTAGAGCCTAGGGTCAGACTAGCGCTATACTTCGGACTCCCCACAGACTACTGCCGGCGAGTAGCACTCAAGCAAGGCCGCTATCTATATCCGCTAGGTGGTCGACATAGTACCTACGACGCACCTACACGTGCCCCGACGCGACTCTCGGGTCAAACTATTCACCAAGATCCCTGACGCACTTGCTATGGACTAGTGGACATACACACTTGAATGGCACGGAGGGAGAGCCTCAACGTCCGTCTATTTAAACCAAACCAAGAATAGAGTATTGAAAGACAAAATATGAATTCAAAAGCCAAAATAAATATTGCTCAAGAAATTTCAGTCGGTATATTACACACCTCAAACCGCACTCCGTGTCTCGGTAAATAACCCCGGTCACAGCTCGTCGAATCCCCGATATCCAAATTGCCTCCGAAATGACCTATTTCCATTTATAAGTGTTTTTTAGTCAATTGGATGTATTTTATGTTACTTGGCAAAAATGGTATAAAACCTACAAGATCTAGTGCGGTAGGTCTGAGGATTAGCGCGCTAGATTTCTGGGCAGCTAACTTGTGACGACCCCTTCTTCTAAACAGGGCACCGCCCGACCTAATCCTATAATCAAGCCTTAATCCTAACCACGTAAGACTTAATTACCTATTAGTCAGCCTTTTGTCCCTACATTCTCCGATACATATGTCCAAATTATTATTAGATTTCAAAGTAAATTAAAACTTTTTATCATTTTAATATTGTCACTTAGTTTAAAGATTATGCGGAAGCTCTTATTACTCAAAATTCCTAAGTGTGGAATACCAGTAATACACAGCATCACATGCATGTATATATATCAGTCTCAAAATAGGAAACTATACACTCAACCCACCATACAACCCAAAAAGGCATAATAAAGACATAAACAGTAATAATACAACAAAAGTCGAGTCATACAAAATGAGATATGAGAGTCACCGAAATGCTCAAAGAAAGTCATTTTCTCATTCCCTGGTCTGCTGCTGCTCGACGAACCTACACCCACCATCACAAACTAAACGGTGAGTATATGGATATTTAAGTAATAATTGGAGAATTATATGCCACATTTTCAAAATATAGAAAAGTATTTAAAAGCATAAAGTAGCAAAAGAGTTGCTGAATCAAGTAATGCACGTAAATACCACAGTTAAAAATGTATAGACTGACACAGGCTAAGTCGAGATGATCTACGTCCGGTCGGCGGTGAGAACTATCACCTAACCTTTTCCACTACTATATGGATTGCGCTCAACATATCTCATACAACTAGCGGAGCTGCGCTCTACGCATATACATCATCTATCTCATGCTTGCCGACCACCCCGAGTCCCATAACTCGTGTGCCGCGCAAGTGTAGTGGTGAGTGCCGGAACCCCGGTAGACCCATGTCCCCGTGAACCGCGCATCTCTTATGCAATTGACACTAGATCATCCCTGAAACGACTCCGACCTAGGGTTGGGTCGCCCGACCCGAACCATTACCCAAGCCCGATACCTAAACCAGGCACAAATAACGGCAGCACGCCTAATTCAACTTTGTGGAACTACTGTTGTACATATGAAACAATGATTACGGAATTTAAAACTAAAAATGTTCCATATGTTAAGCAAATAATTCTAAACAAATGTGTTCAAGTATCCCTAAGTAACTGCAAACGTATACTACCATGGTATTAAGTCAACAAGTCTCGAGGTTTAGAATCTACCCCATTAAGTATTTAATACACCCCATATTTAGATGTTTTGAATATCGATAATATAAATAGCATGCAAAGTTTACATCAAAAGCAAAACTCTACTCTATCGCCTTCCCTTTATCCCACGCTGTTATTGATGAAGACGGACCTGGATAGTAAATGGGGTGAGCTAAAAGAACCAACGGAGCTCAGTAAATGCGGGAAACCAGCTCAAACATCAAACACGCAAGTACTACTTAATAAAGATGCAAGATCTAACATGGAGTTGAAATCAAATCATCAAGCATTTAATAGAAAACATGGAAAATAAGATTCATATCTATAATTAAATGTAAACCATCCATTTTATTCATTTAAGACAAGTTCCAATATGCTTTTAAACCATACTAGCAAAAGGTTTGAAAATCATAAATGAAATTAAAACATTCATGCATAAGGGCCCACAAGAGATATACCATAATGAATAATAATATTTATAAGTCATTAGTCCATTCAATGCATACTAGTTATTGACTTGATTCAGGTGAGTGATTCATTTACTCTCGATGTGATGAAGATCACTAGTGAACACAATGGTCATTGTGTCCCCTCAATGGCCCCATCAAACCGACAGTAAGTTCATCCAAGCCGTCGCCGATATGTACACCAAGATCACTTAGAGTTTTCATGAGAAGTTTACCATCGCTCAAGTCCTTGATAATTTAGCCCCATCTCCTTAGCCAATAAGTAATTCCATCTCCTTGCCCAGGAGAAGTAATCCCAATTTTTTTTTGTGCAACACATATACAACCATAGATAAGTAAATCAAGTCAATATCATAATGCAACCTATTCCCAAGTCTTGAGTTCAAATCATGAATCTTAATTATCTAATAACATGCCATATTTGATACTTGAGCGAAGCTCCCCACTTACCTCGACTCGCCTCCATATCCTTTCCCGATCCTTGCGCGTATGGGATTCTATATGAACCGTTTCGCCAATCTATACAATTTAAGACTCATTCGCATTAATTCGCAAATTCTCATTTCAAAATTACTCAATTTCTAATTTATTAGCCAATTACTTTGGGTACACTAGTGTGGGTATCGCGAGTTTCGCGTTCTCGAGAACCCTCGACAGGGTGCAGTAGTGCGCCCTGAAGTCCACAAATTTCATTTTTATTTATTTTATTATAACTATTTCTATTATATGTATATATAATCTTATATCATATATATAGAATGTTATAGTTTATTATTATAACTATTATATATATCCAGGGACAATTTTTGGCCCCTGTTGAGTTGGGGGGTGGCCAAGGGTCAAAATGACTCCTGACCTCGGCAGCGAGCACGACTCACATTAGGAGGCCCCTCCTCCCCATTGGTGGTAGCGGTCCACCACCGCCACTACTCTGGTGGCGGTGGGTCCGCCGCCCTAGACCGACGGCGGCGGTGGCGAGGCTGCCGCCGCCCTTCCTCGGCGTTGCCGACGATGCCGCCTTTTTGGGTTTCTCCACCAAAGTTTCACAAACTTAAAATCAAAAGGAGAAAATAATGTGGTTTTCACTATTATTGAAACAAACACAAGCTTGTGATTCTTTTAGACAATAAAAGAAAGTGGGTTTACCTTCAATGGAGGTCTCCTTAGTTTCAAAGCATCGCACTTCCCCCAAACAAGTGCTATCTCCTTTTCCCTCTAACTTTTTGTGTGCGCACAAACGGAGGCTATGGTTTACAAAAAAAATTATATAGTGGGACCAATTTAGTTTAAGGTTTACGAAATTACTAAATTACCCCTGAGATGGGTATTTTTTATTTTTGGGTCGTCACAATCCCTACTTTAGTTTTCAAAGATAAATAGTTCTGATTCTCTAAGATTCCAAAACAAGTTAGGCTACAAAGCCCAATGAAATAGTGTACAAGTCTAATTCAATCAAACACATCCCAATAGCATGCTTTAGATCGACTATCTATCAAAAATATCATCAAGAATAGAAATTGAATCAATGAAACACTTCACAAAGCATCATGTCACAATATTCAATCATGAATAGACACAAGAATAACATGATGTGGGATTACAAGTAGCAATGTTTACAAATAGATCATAAAATAATAAGAGTCAATGAAATGAAATATAGAATTCTCACAGCTTTACTTACAATTCACAATGCTTGTCATAGCCTATCCGATCTCTCGATACTCCAAAATGCATTCCCGGACTCCCGACATCTCCCCTTAGTTCCCTAAAGTTGTTTGATAGGTTTTAGAATGAATTTGGACCCATTTATATTGTTTAAACCATTTTTGGAACTTGCTGATTTTTAGTACTGGCTAGGAAATTAGCGAGCTAATTTTGAACAGTAGCACGCTAATTGCCGCATTACCGCGCTACCTCGACTTTTTAGCGAGCTAATCAATATTAGTGTGCTACTTTTGACATTAGCGTGATAATTCAAATATTTAGCGCGCTAATTAATATTAGCGAGCTAGATTTTCTACCTAGCGCTCTATGTGTAGCAGAACCCAGAATTCTGCATTTCGAATTCTGTGTTTTTGCTTCACATAGGCCATGTTATACACACTACTAAAGGTCCCTAACATCAAACCTAACGTACAATAGCAACCACAACATCAAATTTCATGAATTCACCAACTTAAGCTTTGTTAATGGAGTGGAGGAGTTACCTAGCTTGAAGAACTCCTTCTTCTTCCCTCAACCTTCAATGATTTGCACACTTCTCTCATCCCCAAGAGCACTCCAGAAATCTCTCTTATTTCTCCTTCCTTCCTACCTAACGATTTAATGATGATGATAAGAAACCAATTGTTGACTTATATGTTGTTTGACCATTTAAATATATTTAAACTATAACCATTGATCGTTGTGTGCACACGTGTCTCGAGGCTTAACTAATGGACCACCTTAACACACTTGTCCCTCAAGTCATGAGTAAATGACTCCAATAGTTGACTCACTTGACCTTTTGATGAGTTAACACGTGTCTCGATGCAAATCATGTGATTATCAATTTATATTACTAACTTTAAGCACTTAATGTTTATTCAAATGTGACCACATTAAAGCCACTTACATAACCAACATTATTTCAAATAAATGAAGCTTACCCCATATGCCGCTACCTCGGTCTCACGTTGAACACACGACTCGAGGTACGTCCCCGCTCGGCTCGATACCTATACACCCGTATAAATTGACTTAATAGTCTACACGTATACAATACACTAGACATACATCACAACAAATATAAAATATACCTCGGCTCTTGTCTCGGTCAATGGACATATCACGGTATAGGTCCCACGGTATGGGTCGATGATCCTGTTTAAGGAATTTAACACAATTAGAGATTTTGGGCTGTTACATAACTGTTCTTCTTCAGGAAGAACATTAGCGCGCTATATTTTTACCTAGCGCGCTAGATGACCATATTAGCGCGCTAATAGCGTTCTAGACAGCAGTTTTGCTGAAACTTTTAGTTTCTCAACAACACCACCAACCACCACAACTACCACACATAAATCACTGAACTTCATAGCACTTAAAACCCACAAAAACAACTACTTAACAACCATTTAACAATTCCTATTTGATTCACACCAACACCTAAAAAACGTGCACCAAAAGATAAAGAAAGTTGAGGCAGTTGTGAATCTCACATTGCTTTGATGAATCTAACACTCCAAGCTCCTCAATTGATCAATTTTCCAACTCTAAAACCCTTGTTTCTTCTTCTCTATTTTCGGATTTTGAGATAAGGAGAGAAAAAGGTGGTGGAATGAAAGTCATTGACTTTTTATAGTCAAATTAGCATCCCTCCTCACTTGTGCATCTTTAGGCAATCCAATGAGCACCATTTGCTCCATTATTCACCCTCTAATGACTCCAATTGTAACACCAATGGCACACTTGCCCTTGTCTTTAACCCAAAAAGTCGTCTTTCTGGTGTTCTAACGCCTGGTCTCGTGTCTCGAACCGCGATATACGCATACTACCATGACCCTAACCACCAAATATACATTACATTTTAACATTTAACTCATTTTATTCATTTATTGTGTGTATTATTTCCATCGGCCTAGTATTTAGTCTTTTAGACTACCCGGTACCCGCGTCGACACGCATATCGAGGCAAATACTTAACGTCAAATGAAATATAATTACACACATAACGATGTCGTTTAATCTATTTCAATGTAAACATCGCAAATTAGACAAATCAGTACGTAAAATAACTATTTACCTATCTCCAAGCGTGCATTATCCTAGCTACGGGTCCCACGAGCGTCTGAGTTGTCAGCCACGTCTGCAACCACGTCATTAATAATGGATAATTAAATTTAGGTCGTTACAATGTAAGCCTCATATGGAAGTTGTTATGCGTGTATTGCGGTATTTAAAGAACAATCCTGGTCAAGGCTTATTTTTGCATCGAAAAATGATTTATCTCTACGTGCATTTAGCAACTCGGATTGGGGAGGTCGTCCAATGTCAAGAAAGTCAACTACAGGCTATTGTGTTTTCTTGAGATCTTCACTCATTTCTTGGCGAGCGAAGCGTCTGAACATTGTTTCTTTATCATCAGCAGAGGCTGAATATAGAGTTATGGTTGATACATGTTGTGAGTTATCTTGGTTACGATCATTATTGAAGGATTTGAGGGTGTTGCATCCAAAGCCAGCATTGTTGTATTGTGACAATAAGACAACCTTGCATATTGCAGCTAACCCAGTATTTCATGAAAGAACTAGACACATATAGATGGATTGTCATTTTATTCGAAACAAGATACAAGATGGTTCAATCACAACTGAGTATGTTCCTTCCGCTGAACAACTCGCTGACGTGTTCACCAAGGCACTTGGGAAAGAAGCTTTTTCTACAATGAAAAGCAAGTTGGGAGTTCTGGATATTCACTTTCCAACTTGAGGGGGATTGTTAGAAAAGCTACTATATCAAGGGATTCATGAATGCTAGAAAACTTACCTTATCACAAGATTCATGAATCTATATATATGGTAGTTGCGTATTGGATTTCACTATATATGTAAACATTCCATATATGTTATGTACAAATCAATTATGCATATTAAGATAGCTAAATCAAAGGAAACATTGACCTTTGCTATGTATATATATACTAGTTGTTTTTCAATGAAAAGGAAGGCAAATTCCTATTTTCTTCTTTCTTTTGTTATTTTACAATATTTGACCACCTTCACTCCTCAAAGAAAACTATCTTTTCATCTTTGTGATCCCCAACTTCCAACCCTTTGTTGCACATTATTTTCCACTCTCCTTAACTCAATTTGCTCCATGTCGCATTCCGAGATTGACTATTTGATCCTTAAAAGTTAAGATTCAACCAAAATAAATATTTTAACCATTCAAGAATATGAATCAAATTTCGATAAGATATTATAATCGAGATGTTGCATTTGGTGGTGAGTTGTTGAGTGTATGAATAAAGAGATGAGGAGGGCTTTAGAGATTAACAAGTAGAAGAGAAAATAAGATTGAGTTTATGGTTTAATTTGGGGTATGATATAAAAAATGAAATTCATATAGAAGGGAGAAAGTGAGTGTGTAGTGAGTGAGATAGGAGTATGGGATAAGTTTAAAGTTTCATTTAAAGAGGGGTGTAGTGAACGAAAAGTAAAGTTGATGAGAGGTGTGGAGAGTGAAAAGTAGAACAAGAAAATGAAATGAGTTCATGATTTAAAGTGTGGTTATTTATGTAATTTTGCCTACAGACATTTTTAATTTAAAAATGCATTAAATTAATTGGGGGCTGATATAAGGTAGTGTGTAACGACCCAAATTAATTAAACTAAGATTAGCGTTAATCTCGAGGATTAACGGTCGTAATTCTGGCGTTACGTGGACAACTCGGTTGGCTCGGACACGAGAACAGAGGAAATATGTTATTTATAGAATGGCGGTTGTGTATATGTGGTGTTTAAAATATTATTATATTGCACCGCATGTGTATATGTTGAATAACAATATCGTGCGAGGGTGTGTGACGAGTAGTTGCCTCAAAGTGTGTAACTACCTCAAAGTGTGTGTCAACACGAGTGTCAGGTAGGCGAACTATGGGTATGCTAGGAAACTAGACTAATCCATGTCAAGATGAATAGTAAATAAATTAAATGGGTAATGTGACCATAGGCTAAGTTAATTCAAATTAAAATAATAGGTTATGGCGTGCATCAAAATGCGTGTCGAGACGCGGGGCACTGATTGTCGGGTAGTCGAGAGTTAGTGAGACCACAAGTTCATATTTTTTTGTGACTAAAAACACTAACCATAGGTATTATGTGGGCCTAAGCTAAAGTGAATAAATTAAGTAAACCAAGGCCTATAGTTTAGTTAAATTAATTGGGAACTAAAGGATTTGTCTAGAGATGTGCAAAGAGACATCTAGGAACCAGATGAGTAGGAAATTAGTGTCACACGAGGAGAGTTAGTCGGAGTGAGTGGGCTAAGTGGCTGAAGGTGGACCATTATATAATCCTCGGGATACGTAAATGCATGAGGATGAAGGGCAAGGAATTAATCTCCAAGTGATATATATATTATAAGTTTGATTGTGACGGCCCCTCTCCTAATCTAGGGCACCGCCCGGCCTAATCTCGTAATTAAGCCCTAATCATATCCACGCAGGACTTAACTACGTATTAGTCAGCCTTTTCTAATTAAACCTTTTATTAAATGAATTATTAGCGGAAGTCTTATTGATTATGCGGAAGCCATTTATAATATCCTAAGTGTGGAAAACCAGGAAATGCCATCGCATAAATATATATAGTCTTCAAAATGCATTGAAATGATAAAATGGTCTAAGTCAAGTCGGGGAACTAACGCTCAACCCAATATACAACCCCAAAAAGTAAGCGAAAGACATATATAAACTATACAATCAAAATATCAAAAGAAGACCTACAATCGATGTAGTGACCGCCGCGGCTCGGGGATAATCGCCGATCTTCTCTTTGCCCTACTGCTAGTAGACGGCTCTGCACCCACCGTCATAAAAAGGACGGTGAGTACAAGAATAAAACAAGTAATCCCGATGACAAGTTTAATTTGCATTTCCAAATATTCAAATGGTATTTAAAAGCATATAAATTGGAAAACTGAATAATAAACCATATGCGAGTAAATACCAGAGTTAAACAAGTGATACTGACACTAGGCTAAGTAGTAGTGAGTTAGGTCCGGTCGGCAATGAAACGTGTCACCCCGACCCAATAATCATATAGCACAAGGGACTCTAACCCAAGTGTTACCAGGGACTCTAACCCGGTCAATAATCATATAACACAAGGGACTCTAACCCAAGTGTTACCAGGGACTCTAACCCCGGTGTGTAGACCACCTCAGGGACTCTAACCCCGAGTGTCATACAATGTCAAGTAACATGTGCCGACATCCCCAGGGACTCTAACCCCGTGATTCGCGCACACCTCGATCGAGTACGGGACCTAAATGCAAAAACTACTTTTTAAATTTCAAGAAATACCAAGTATGGATTGTCAAGGCATAGGCACATCTACACACCTAAACAAATAAGGAATACAAGTCCTCTTCAACATTTATAAGATATTCACTAGCCTAATAGCATGCTATTTATCATTCAATTCACATTTAAAACAACAAGAATAGACATAGCATGGAATGGAATCAATGAATTAAATTAAATGAATGGATATCATGCAAACTAGACTCATCAAATGAGCATAGACACAAAGAATCACATGATATAAGAGTACAAAGGTAAATAGTCAAAAGGACTATGCAAGGATAATAATAAATAGGAATGAAATGCCAAGTAAAATTGTCAATGGGTATACTCACAACAACAAAGTAAATTCCTAGCTTTACTGGCCTCCCGATACACCAAGTCTTGTATTCGCTCTCCTGTACCCTTTTCTTAGGTTCCTGAGTTTGGTGTCTCATTAGTTCAAGTATAGTGAGTTTATTGTGTATTCAAATTGGTTCAATAAACTTTATTTTATCTACATATAATTTTCCCAATTTTTCCAGAATTTTTCCAAATTCTCTTTCATTTTTTTTTCCATTTTTTCTCTTCTTTCTTTTTTTTTTTTTTTTTTTTTTATCGTTTGGGTCGGGTCGACCCAAACGGGTCGGACTCCGACCGACTGGGCGGGCGTAACAGTCCAGAGCTCGGCCCATGGGCCGAGCTCGGCCCGTCTCGGGGCCCGGCAACAAAGAGTGGGCGCACACGATGAGGCGCGCGCGTGTGCACTTCCTTCCTCCCGATCGACTGGTTTGATCGGGAGGAAGGAAGAAACCTTTTTTTTTTTTTTTTTTTTTTTTTTGTTTTCAAATCGGTGATGGGGTTCACCAGCATGGTGGAGCCGATGGCGGGGAGGCACCCCCGCCATCACCCACCATGATCATGGGGTTCGGCCATGGAGGCCGAACCCCGCATCTTTGGCCACCCACCGCCAACACCCAAACAACAACAACCACAACGACTCACCTCGATCCTTCCCCGCGTCACTTCTCCTCCTCCTCCTCTCCTTTTCTTCTTCCTCGCTCTCGGTTTTTCTCCCCTGTTTTGGCCGATCGTTTGTGTTTGTGTTTTGTGTTTGCATGTGTGTTGTGTGTGTATGTGATGTAGGTGTAAGTGGGTAGGTGGGGGTGGTGGCACGTGGTGGGAGAGTTTGGACATGTGTTGCTGTGATTGAACAAGTGTGACTTGAATTGGGACAAGTGTGACTTTAGTTGGGACAAGTGTGACACATGTTCGTGACACCGCTAGGACACTCGCCCGTGTTTCCGGGCGTTTCGACGCCCGATTTTTACGTCCGAATCATGATATCCGCGTACCGCCGCGTCGGTAATTACTCAATATATATATTCCATATTATTTACTTGACTATATAGGCTTATAAGTAATTCCTTATTTCATATTAGTATTAAATAAGGTTTACCAAAATGCTAACTACCCGATACCCGCGTCGACACGCATATCGAGGCGTGTTCCCGCTCTTGTCTCGACACCTACAACTGTACCAAAACGACTTAGTAAGTCTACACAATACATAACACTAGGCACACATCAATACAAAAATACGATATACCTCGGCCATGTGCCTCGGTCGGTGCACGTATCACAGTATAGATCCCACGTCAAGGGTCGGTGATCCTGATTAAGGAATTAAAATGGGTTTTGAGATTTGGGCCGTGACATTGATCAACACATGCAAATGAACCAAATCAACTACACTTGTTGGGGAAGAAGAATGAGACTGCTAGAATTGGAATTCAACCAACTTGGAGCTCAATTGGAGGATTATAACCTAGCTAATCATCTTCTTCATCATCTCCTCTATCTAATGAACCTATTTTTGGGAGTTTTAATGGAAAATCGAATTTATGGGTTATATCCCTAGTTTTTGGTGATATTTTGATGAATTATATGTTAAATGATCGTTTCCAATAAGGAATTATCAATAGTTTTGATGAAATTGGGTTTTTGGACAATTTGGAAAAATTAGTGGATTTTATGAAATTAATTAATTTAATCAAATTGATGTTCTGAGTTGAGGTAAATGATGTTTTGAGATTAATTTGATGTAGAGAAGGTGTAAAACCAGTTTAGGTAGCCAAATTGGAAGAGAAAGACAAAAATTCTCGATTTGGGAATTCTGTCCCAGAGGCTAGGTAGCGCGCTACCTAGGGAGGATAGCGCGTTAATCATTCTGGGTTTCCTGTTGTTCTTCAGGATGAAGAACAGCACCACGCTACATCATTCATCTAGCACACTACCACTACATAGCGCGCTACACCAAGCCTATAGCGCTAACTGCAGATCAAAAATGGAAATTAAAAGTTGTTTTGGTAAATTTTCACCTAATACATGTCTAAACACTAGGGAATGACTTGAAACTATAAAATTGGACTTCAGGAACTTAGGGGACCGTAGCTCGGTGTTGGGGAGCTGTCGGGTCAGATACGGGAGTTCGGGGAAGTCAGAGCGCAGATTAAGGTTCGTAAACCCATTGGAATGCCTCACAGAATTCTTGTTTTGGTTTATCGATTTCGTATTACATGTGTGACTGCTGGTGGGCACACATGTGGTTTTCAATCCCATTTCGATTTGCGAATATATTGGTTGTGGCTAAATCGTTTGCGCGGGTTACTTGTGATAGTGCTCGTGTCGATGGCAGTAGAATATATCTACGACCGTCGGTGGGGATTAGGGTGGTCCTGATGCGTAACAGCGTTGGGAAGGAACCTGCCGTTTACTGAAGTTGAGGTTTAGTCACTGTAAGCCTGTAAGTATATACGTGGTTCCCATTCGATTTATCGATTATTGGCTGGTGTAGGTCAAGGTTTTCTCGTTATTATACAGATGTTTAATGATTTATGCTTTATTTATGAACTGGTTTAGTTGGTATATGTTGTTATTTATTTCATGCTACTTATTTTGCTTGTCGTGTACCGCCTACATTCATGAGAATATGACGTACTGTTGCTAGGTGTTATATTTGCATGTCTCGTAGTTTGTAGTTTTATTTCATGAATATTGTGTGGATTTCTCTTGGTATTTTACTCACAAAACTCGTCACTGTATTTGTTGGGTGACTGAGTACATATCCTTCGACGAGCAAGGGCAAGGGCAAGGAGGTACTGGGCGACTACCTCTGAGATAGTAGAGCCAGCTCGTGTGTCGTAACGGCCCACTTGCCAAATGGATCGCCACGGGGGCCGATGCGGGCCCACGACCTGGCCTACCAGCGCCAGCTGTGGCCCACATGCCAACTCATCTACCATTTTAATCATTATGAACCACAATTGACAACAATTTATTGTTTAAATTGTTACTGGACTCGAGTCATCTGTTTATATCATTTTCAACCCAAATATGCAATTAACTCTGATACCTAGTGTGAAAAACTCATATATCATATGTACCTCAATGTATCAAAATATCAACATTATAGAGTCCCAGTGTCTCGCAAAAATCCCAAATCTCATAATAAAACAAAATAAGTATATACAAACGTACAAGCCTGGCTAAACGTCTTTGTATTCCTAGCTGACTTGCCCTTGCCCTGCCCCGGCGTCATCTTGGGATCTACACTCAAGTCATCACAAAAAATAGATGACGAGTCCATAGTGAGTATTCCCAAGGAAATTAAGTGAGCAATACGAAAAATAAATACTGGAATTTAAACAAAACTATTAAATAAACATGCAGAAATAAAATACAGGCAACTGTGCTCATCGCATGCATATGTAATAGTGGAAGCTCAAAGTGTGTGTTCCTAGCCCCTAGGGTCAGACTAGCGCCATACTTCGGACTCCCAACTGACTGCTGTCGGCGAGTGGCACTCAAGCGAGGCCAATATCTAGATCCACTAGGTGGTCGACGCGGAACCTACGACGCACCCACACGTGCACGTCACTCTCTCGAGTAGCCCTATTCACCGAGATGGCACACGTGCTATGGCCTAGTGGACGTACACACAGAAATGGCACGGAGAGAGAGCCTCAATGTTCGTCCATTATACACATACCAGGAATAGAGTATTAAAAGACAGGAAATGAATTCAAAAGCAAAAGTAAATACTGCTCAAGAAATCTCAGTTGGGATACTACACACCTCACACCGCACTTCGTGTCCCGTCACTAACCCCCGGTCTGGCTCCGCCTAGTCCCGGATATCCTAAATTACAGTCTGTAATGACATATGTCCGTATCATTGATATTAAGTTATTTGTATGTGTTTTAAGTCATTTCACACCAATTATGTCAAAACAGGGGTGCATTAGCGCGCTAGGTCTGGCATTAGTGCGCTAAATACCCAGCCCGTTAGACGTTCTTAGCCCAAACGAACATTAGCGCGCTAATTTTATGTTCTAGCGCGCTAATTGTCATTAGCGCCCTAGATCCTGCGATTAGCGCGCTAATCGCGTCGGGACAAGAAACTCGTCAAAATTTCTGGGTTTTCTTCTCCCCCAACAACCCAACAACAGCCACAACACCAACCACAACACTTCAAAACACTAGAAACACAACGAAACAACAACTCACACATCTCCAAAACTTCACCAACATCTACAAAAGTAAGATAAAAATATAGAGGAAGTGAAGGTGTAAGTGATTCTCACATTGGATTTGATGTTTTCCCACTTCAAGCTTCATAAATCATCAAGTTTGCGAGTCCAAACCCTTGCTTCTTCACTCAAATTTTCGGATGAAATGGTGAGGAGAGAGAAAAATGTGGTGGAGAATGAGATAATGTTGACTTTTATAGTTGGTTTGACATCTCATATCACTCACACATCTCAAGGAGATCAAATGAACTCCATTTGTGCCCTTTCTAAGCTCTAATTACTCCAATTGGGACACCTTTGGCACACTCACCTTTGTATTTCACTCAAAAAGTCCATTTTCGGGTGTTCCGACGCCCGGTTTCTCGATACTCGCCTGATAGCTGTTGTTGTAGGCAAACTCACACAAACTCACCAAACTGTAGAATACATGTCCTGAGCATATCCTCGAGAATCTAATCAACCTCTCTGACTGCCCGTCAGTCTGAGGATGGTACGCAGTACTGAACTGTAACCGAGTGTCAAACTGTTCCTCCATACTCTCCCCAAGTCTCGATGTAAACCTCGGATCTCTGTCAGAAACAATGGAGACTGGTACACCGTGCAATATGACAATCTCTCTCTCGAAGATAGTGCTCAGCTGTGTAACTGAATATCTCATGGCAATTGGTATAAAGTGTGTCGACTTCGTCAACCTGTCAATAACTACCCAAATCGCATCGTGTCTCCTCGTCGTCTGAGGTAGGCCACTAACGAAGTACATAGTTACGTGTTCCCACTTCTAATGAGGAATGGGCGGCGACTGTAGTAACCCAGTCGGTCTCATGCGCTCAGCTTTCACCTGCTGGCATATATGACAACTTCGGACGTATCTACCCACGTCAGCCTTCATCCCTGGCCACCAAAACAGTCTCTGCAGATCATGATACATTTTGATCCAACCAGGATGAACTATATATCGTGACCGGTGTGCATCCTCGAGAATGATGTCCCTGAGCTCTGATACCCCTGGTATCCACGAATGACCCATGTGTCTTGAGCACCCGTCTGACCCCTCAGACCACTCTGTGCACCCCGGATCCTGAGCCAGGCCACTGATCCACACATATCGGTTATCAGCTCTCTGCAACTCAGGAAGCCGCTCTAGAGACATTGTAGGAACTCGCATTTGACAGCAAATCTGTAGCTCAGCAATAGCCTCTGTCAAACACAACAGCGATGCTGCCTCAAACAACCCGTGCTCATGTGTCATATCCTGCAGTACTGTCTGGCTCTCAATGTCGCTCCTGCTCGGCACATCAGCGACGACATTCACCTTACCTGGATGATACTCGATGGTGAAACCATCGCCGCTGTCGCATGTTCAGCTCCCACTGAGTGAATAGGTACCTCAAGCTCTGATGATCTGTGTACAACACGAACCGTTCACCATACAGATAATGCCTCGAGGCCTTCAGTGCAAACACGACCGGTGCAAGCTCCAGGTCGTGCACTGGATAGTTCACCTCGTGAGGTCTCAATCGTCGAGATAAATAGACCACTAGGTGTCCATCCTGCATCAACACGCCACCCAACCCAGTGCCTGATGCATCAGTATAAATGGAAAAACCTTTACCAGCTACAGGTAAAGCCAACACTGGCGCCGAAGTCAATTTCCTCTTCGGCTCCCAAAAAGCATCCTCACATTCCTGTGACCATTCAAATCTAACATCCTTCTTGGTTAGCCTCGTCAACGGCGCTGCTATCATCGAGAAGTCCTGCACAAAATGCCTGTAATATCCTGCCAAACCCAAGAAACTTCGGATGTCAGATACAGACTCAAGTGTCTTCCAGTCAATAATCGCCTGAATCTTGTCACCATCAACTGATATACCCTGACCGCTGATGACATGACCCAAGAACTTCACCTCACTCAGTCAAAATGCACACTTGCTGAACTTGGCATACAGTCTGTGCTCTCTCAGCGTCGTCAATACCTCTCGGAGATGCCTCTCATGCTCCACACGAGTCTTACTGTATATAAGGATGTCATTGATAAACACAATGACATATCGATCAAGGAATGGCCTCAACACCTTGTGCATCAAATCCATGAAGATCGTCGGTGCATTCGTCAGCCCAAACGACATGACTATAAACTCGAACAAGCCATAACGCGTGCTAAACACAGTCTTCTCTACATCCTCCTATCGAATCCGCAACTGATGATATCCTGATCGTAAATCGATCTTCGAGAAGAACTTGGCCCCAGCCAACTGATCGAATAGATCATCGATTCCCAGAAGTGGGTAACGATTCTGAATCATCACCTGATTCAACTTTTGGTAGTCCACGCACATCCGCATCAAGCTGTCTTTCTTCTTCACCAACAGAACTGGAGCTCCCTTAGGCGACATGTTGAGTGAATGAAACCCTTCTGCAGTAAGTCATCTAATTGGGTCCTCAACTCCTTGTGCTCCGATGCTGATATCCTATACGGTGCTGTAGATTGGCTGAGTGCCCGGGATCAACTCAATGATAAACTCCAAAGCTCTCAGTGGTGGTAATCCTGACAAATCATCAAGAAACACGTCCGAAAACTCACAGACAATAGGGACATCCTCAACCTTCAGCATCGTCTTCCGTTCAGGCTCAACCATAGCCGTGTGCGCCTCCATCTCCTGGGACGTAGCTAATTTGCCTCGAGTAATAGGTAATGCAATTGCAACTCCAGCATATGTTAACCTTGGAATCCCCTCGATGTCAAACGTCACAGTCTTGCTGAAACAGTCGATTTGTGCATGGTAAGATGATAGCCAATCCATACTGAACATCGTGTCAAACTCCAAGTACTCTAACACTCTCAACTCGGCCGATAGCCGATGTCCCTCGATCTCCACAACACAATTCCGACAAATCTGGTTAGAGTAAATCTTATCCTCAGCTGACGTGCTGAGAACAAGATGTGTATCTAAAGTCTGTGCATGTAATCCTAACTTTCCTACCATGCGTCCATAAATAAAAGACAAAGTACTACCCGAATCCATCATAACATGCATAGGAAAACCACAGACAGATAACGTACCCTCTACTAGCTGTTTGGGCACCTCCCTGTCCGGCTGTGCGACCACAAATGCTACAGACTGTGCCCTATCTCTTGCATGTTTTGTCTGCGGTGGTATTTGTGCTGGTCTAGTGCAATTCACGACAACATGCCCCACTTGACCGCACTGGTAACATGTGCGAGTCTCGGATCTGCCAGAACTCCGCTGACTCGGCGTCTGACTCTGGCCTCTCGGACCTTTGTCCTGCCTCTGCTGCCTAGACCGATCAACGGGTGCAGAAGACGTAGAATATGCCGACTGACAGTCATCACGTCGATCTTTGTCCTCACGACGGTCTCTGTCACATCTGCTACCCTAACCAGACTGCCAATTTCCTCGACGAGGTCTTTGGCTCTGTCTCTGCCAGTCTTGATCCCTCTGTCTCTTTGGCCTCTGATTAGACCGATATCCTAATGTCGGCTGAATCTGCTGACACTGTAACGCTGCCTGAATTGCTCATCGACTGGCCCTCTGAACCATGTAGGTCTCATGTGCGAGGCACCTGTCGTAGACCTCAGTCAGTGTACGAGCTCCGTTAGATACCATGGTGCTCGCCATCCGCTCATCCAGACCCTGGTAAAAATAATATATCTGCAGTCAGTCGGTACACTGCTATGTCCATGGAGTACGATAACAGATATTTGAACCTCTCCATGTAAACGGTGATCGATATATCACCCGAAACCAAGGACAGAAACTCATCCCTCAAGCGGACCCTGACCTCCATCGGTATATACTCATCCATGAATATTGTCTGGAACTTTGCCTAGTAGAAACAACAGGATGAGTCGCAGTGTAAGTAGTCCACCATATCGCTGCATCGGCTCTCAAACAAAAACTTGATAACCTCGGTCGATCGCGCTACTTAACCCGCAACAAGTCATGTAGCCTCTCATGTGACAACAACCACCTCCCGGCTACCTCTGGGTCTCTAGCCTCATAGAAATACCCTGGAGAGAACTTGAGGAAGTCTCTCATCTTTTTAGCCTCTATTGTCATCTAACTCCCAAAAGTCGATGCCACTGCTGGCTGCTCGGTCGTAGCAGGTGTAACCACCACCGCAGCCTCCACTGGTCCTGCGGCTGGTGTAACCTTCTCTGTCTTTGATACGGCCGCCTACACTTGAATCTCGGTGGAAGTAGGCGCTACGACTGCCTGCGTAGTCGTCGGTGTAGCCACAACGGTAGTAGGAGCAAGAGTAACCTCTCGAGCTCTCAACATATTCATAAGCATCGCGAACCTATCGTCCATCGTCCGTTCCAACGACTCCAAAGTTAGGGTCGGTCTCGTTGGATCACTCGTATCTCCAACCTAAGGCTGTGTATCTGATGGTTGTCTATCTATTGGTATCTGCATTGAAGAACGTGCACCCAATCAGCCTCAATATCATTATATGTGTATCTATATATAATACACTCAAAATATAACACCTATATCCATGATTTCTACCCATCTCACCTCTCTTTCCAATTAGGACTCTAAACAATTCCATTAGGTTTCCACATCTACAATTTATTTATCAGATTTATCCTCAAACTATTCCACCAATGTACCAGTATCAGAGTTAACTTCCAAGTCCTCGAGGTTCACTAACCTCGCTCTAATACCAAAATGTAACGGCCCACTTACCAAATGGATTGCCACGGGGGCCGATGCGGGCCCACTTGCCAAATGGCTCGCTCTGATACCAGCGCCAGCTGTGACCCACATGCCAACTCATCCACCATTTTAATCATTATGAACCACAAATGACAACAATTTACTGTTTAAATTGTTACTGGACGCAAGTCATCTGTTTAGATCATTTTCAACCCAAATAAATCACAACGTAAGTCATGCAATTAACTCAGATACCTAGTGTGGACATATATCATATGTACTTTAATGTATCAAAATATCAACATTACAAAGTCCTAGTGTCTCGCAAAAATCCCAAATCTCATAATAAAACAAAATAAGTATATACAAACGTACAAGCCTGGCTAAACGTCTCTGTATTCCGGCAGCTTGCCCTTGCCTCAGCTCGTACTAGGATCTCGCAAAAATCCCAAATCCCATAATTAAAATAATTAATTTTGAAAATGTGTAGGTAAGATCTTACCTCGAGTTTCGTGTTCGTTGGCAGTAGTCGAGGTTGAGATGGGGTTTAATTTGGTGTAAGCTTGGTTAAATATGATAAGAGAATGGGTTTGTGAGAGTTGGGTATGTCATGGACAAATTTAAGATTTTTTATAACCAATATTGTGGACATTTAATGAAGATGGACTATTTTGTCGAGAGTTTGGTTCAATTTGGTGGAAAATGGGATCGAAAACGAACACTGGAAGTCAAAACACGTCAAAATAGGACTTTCGGGAATTAATAAATATATATTTATATATATATAAATATATAAAAACAATGAAATGAAAAAAAAACTCATTTGGTTTCACTTGAACGAACGAACAGTTCGTTCGTCCCTAAACCCCTCGATTTGGATTTTCGCTCGTGGAGCTCCCAACATCTGTTTTGCCCGGTTTCTTTCCTCAAAATCGTAGAAGATCGCAAGACGGTCAATTCAAGCTAAGTTTCCGCGGCAGAAACGAGGTATTCAGCCCACAATTTGGTAAATTCTCAATGCCATGCATTTTTCCTCAATTAAAATTTGAATTCTATCGATTTTTCAATTTCTTTCGTGGGGTTTCGATAGAAATTGGTATGAATTGTCATTAATTGGTGTATTGGATTGATTTGCGTCAATTTGGGATAAATTTCACCAATGTGGGTTAGAGTTTTGATGATTTGAATTAATGCAAGTCAGTTGATAACTGTTTTCGAGATGTTTTATACTTGATTTTCGACTTCACGAGCCGTGGAAATATTTTGATGTTGGTATCGAGTGGTTTCGTGGCATTTATTATTGAGTTTTGAGGATTTAATTGCAAAAATATTTATTTGGAGACATTTTCTAGTTGAAAATAAATAAAGTTTGTCAAGTTGACATGTCATATTAGAAAATTCGTAACTTCTCTGTTTATGATCCGATTTGAGTATTCTTGGAGTTTATGGAAAGTACGTCATGAGTACTACAAGTTCATTTTTGGTTGTCATGACAGATTATGAGGTTTTCAGAGTTAAAATCGTAACTCTAGTGGGCTAGTTGATAATACTTTGAAATTATTATAAAGTATTATTTTTAGAAATAAGTCTCGAGCTTATTTTGGTTGCAGTATTTATATGGTTTAAGAGTTATAAACCAAAGATATTGGACTTGAAGTGATACTAAATGATATCAGGAATCTAAGGAAGAGATATGGCGGTTTGAGAACCCGTTTTGGAGTGTCGAGAGGCCAGATATGCTAGGAATAAGCATGTGGATTGAGGTAAGTAAACTAGCTAGGAATTGTCCAATAATTTCATTTTATGCTATTGAATATTGTTGTTCATTGCTTTGATATCTATCCTTGGAATTCCATTCTAATTGAGTTGTCCGAGGGCAAGTGAGTCAACGATGGTCCTTGGAAGGAGTGGCGGGTTGAGGTAACATACCAGCGTCATGACCTCGGGATGAACTGCACTGGTTACTAATTTTGACGGGGTGTGAGGTCTTAGCGTGGCTATTCCAGGAAGTCTCACTATCTCGTGGGTTTAGGGCTTGTGAGTGTACCAAGTCCTAGAACTCGAGTTTTGTTGTTTTGCCAAGACTCAACGACTTATTAGTCGGGACTACTTGCGCCTCTCTGTTTGCATCTTTATACACTCTTGTATCGATTACTTCAAATTTATTTAGAGTCTTTTATTTATTCATGTGTCCTTATACCTTTCTTGTTATCTGCATGAATATGGAGTGATTTATTTATTTCGAAATGTTGTTTAGTATCCTACCGGCGTTACTTACCTGGGCTCGTTATTCTTGTGTTTAACTGAGTGCAGATCTAAAATCGAGTAAGGGAGAGGGGCTAGCGCTAGGAGACTTATTGTGAGGACTTTGGAGCCGCTTTCCCCCTCGCATTTTTGTAGGTTTTGTATTACTTACGTATATTGATTTTTATCACATGGGGTTTATGGGTTTTGTGAGATATTTACATGGAGTATATATGGGGTTTCCACACTCTAGGTTGTTCTAACTGATTTGTGTAGAGTTGTTTAGGTTTGTTTAAGTTGAAATCGTTTCCGTATAAACTTTGATAACTTAAAAATTTAAATAACTCACTATAAATAATGAAATATGGTTAGGAAGGCTGACTAGGCTTGCGTTGACGTCGCGAGGATCGACTCGGGGTCCGCGTAAGTCTAGGCCGGGCGGGGCTCAGTTTGGGTTGTGGAACTAGGGTCGTCACAGTTGGTATCAGAGCCGAAGTTTTAAATACTCGACTCTTGATTTAAATCACAATCCATTAAGACACAAACCGGCGGAAGTTAGGAATGGTTGGAACTTAGAGTGAAACCCCTATGATCCTGACTTAAGTCTTAGTTGGGAAGTGATAAGAGTTGGAGAAATTAAAATTTGGACTATATGAGCTATTTGATGTATTGTATATTTTTACTATCGATAAATATATCATGATCGAGAAATCGCATTCTTTGCAGATTGCGATGGTCGATCAGCCCGAGATCAACATACTGGTCCGGATGACGTTCAAGAGAGGTTAGATGCGATGTCCCAGCTGGTCACCTCACATGACCAGTAACTTCCGGAGATTCTCTGACTTTTGAGAGCACAGGCTACAACATCGCCTTCTACATCTCGCAGCAGAAGAAGACACTGTGTACTGGGCGGGAGTGTGCGAGTGCGCGACAAGACAAAGCCATTGTTACGACTCCTAAAGGCCGACTGGACTGAGGAGTACAGTCCAGCCGAAAGAGTACCATCTACTCTTGATACACCGGTGGACGATACGCCGAGCATGCCCACTGATGGGAGCACTTGAGTGACGGCTGAGGCGAGGTAGTCTCGCGAGTTTCAGAGACATCACCCGGAGAAGTTTCATGGTGGTACGGATCTCGGAGCAGTAGAGAACTTTATGAGGAGTCACGAGAAGATTCATGACGTTTTAGCCACACCATAGCATATGAGGCCAAGCATCACATCAGCTTCGTTGTTCGGGGAGGCTGATGTTTGGTGGCGTAGCATGATGGCTACGAAGGGGAAGCCCAAGGATTGGGCTGAATTCAAAGAGAGGTTCAATCAAAAGTATTTCCCTCACTCGGCCAGGAATATGAAGATGACCGAGTTTCTGAACATCCGACAGGCGGCTGACGAGACAGTGATGCAGTATATGGGCCGATATTTGCGGTTGATGGACTATGCCGAAGGCATAACTGATACGGACGCTGACTAGGCCTATTACTTTTATGAATGGCTTGTTGGGTGAGATCAGGTCTATGGTGGTGACCACAGCTCCGTGGACTTTACAGGAAGTGTATGAGAGGAGTTTGGCCAGTGAGACTTTTTTGACCACGCGCACTGGTCTAGTAGCCGCAGCTCCACCACCAACACATTCAGATGTCAGATCGGGTGGTGATGGGATGAGGAAGAGACCTAGACAGTGGAGGTCGAGAGATCGAGCTTAGAGTGTGGGGTATGTTGCATCTCCACCTTCTGCAGCGCGTTCTGCGTCAATACCATCTGGTCCAGTACAGAGTTATATTAGCACATCATAGCTGCTGGCATCGTCAGGTTCTCAGCGACACCAATATCAGATGACTGAGGGTAGTGACAGTGGTCAGAGGCAGAGGTATGGACGAGGACAGAGTGTTCCATCTAGATCGAGATCTCAGCGTACTTATTGGGAGTGTGGACAGCCAGGTCCCTTCGCCAGTACGTGTCCACGATTGGGCAGAGGGCAGCCACAGCAGAGCGGGAGCAGGTTCATGTTGTTGTCGAGCCAGATCCGATTGCTACCCGTAACCTGATAGAGGGTATGCTTTATATTTGTAATCGTTTTATGTATACTATGATATATTTTGGTGCTATGATATCTTTTATTTCTGGTCGCTTGGTCGATGAGTTGGGTTTGAAACCCACTAGACTAGAGAGACTGGCGGACAGGAAAAAAGACTGATTCACATTCTCGCGGATATACTGAGGATGTGTATGTTAGAGACGGTGGACTAAGTCAATGACTACCAGACTCGCCAAACATGCGTACTTAAACCCTCAAGGCGCGTATTCTAGTCTAGAGAGGCGCAAGACTGTTCCCAATATATATTTCGAGGATGTTGCCCTGACATATATTGGGGGAGGACATAGATGGTGTGGGTATGGCCTTGGGCGGGTATTGCCTTGGGCCTTAAATTCTTCCTTTGTGAATTGCTTCAATTTCGAGGACAAAATTCTAATTAGTTGGGAAGACTGTAACGACCCTAAAAATCTAACTCGTGCAACGTGCCATTTCAGGGTCGTATGTGGGATCCACTTGTCGTGATCCGTATGTCCAAATCTCGGGTGTAGACACCGAAGTATGTTATTTTTGTGTGATGCTTGTATTATTTATTATACAAAAGATCGAACAATTTAAAATAATTAATTTTGAATATGTGTAGGTAAGATCTTACCTCGATTTTTGTGTCCGTTAGTAGTAGTCGAGGTTGAGATAAGGTTTAATTTGGTGTAATCTTGGTTAAATATGGCAAGAGAATTGATTTGTGAGAGTTGGGTATGTCATGGACAAAATTAAGATTTTTGGGCCAAAACCAGTATTTTGGACATTTAATGAAGATGAACTATTTTGTCGAGAGTTTGGTTCAATTTGGTGAAAAATGGGATCGAAAACGAGTACTGGAAGTCAAAACACGTCAAAATAGGACTTTCGAGAATTAATAAACATATATTTATAGATATAAATATATATAAACAATGAAATGAAAAAAAAAACTCATTTGGTTTCACTTGAACTAACGAACAGTTCGTTCGTCCCTAAACCCCTCAGATTTTGGTTTTCGCTCGAGGAGCTCCCAACATTCGATTTTCTCCCGGTTTCTTTTCTCAAAATCGTAGAGGATCGCAAGACGATCAATTCGAGCTAAGTTTCCGCGGCAGAAACGAGTTATTCAGCCCGTAATTTGGTAAATTCTCAATGTCAGGCATTTTTCTTCAATTCAATTTGAATTCTCGCGATTTTTCAATTTCTTTCGCGGGGCTTCGATAGAAATTGATATGAATTGTCGTTAATTGGTGTATTAGATTGATTTGCGTCAATTTTGGATAAATTTCACCGATGTGGGTTATGGTTTTGATAATTTAAATTAACGCAAGTCAGTTGATAACTGTTTTGGAGATGTTTTATACTTGATATTTGACTCCACGAGCCGTGGAAATATTTTGTGTTGGTATCGAGTGGTTTCGTGGCATTTATTATTGAGTTTTGAGGATTTAATTGCACAAATATTGATTTGGAGATATTTTCTAGCTGAAAATAAATAAAGTTCGTCAAGTTGACATGACATATTAGAAAATTCGTAACTTCTCCGTTTATGATCTGATTTGAGTATTCTTGGAGTCTATGGAAAGTACGTCATGAGTACTACAAGTTTTTTTTTGGTTGTCATGACAAATTATGAGGTTTTCAGAGTTAAAACCGTAACTCTAGTGGGCTAGTTGATAATACTTTGAAATTATTATAAAGTATTATTTTTAGAAATAAGTCTCGAGCGTACTTTGGTCGCAGTATTTGTATGGTTTAAGAGTTCTAAACCAAGGATATTGGACTTGAAGTGATACTAAATGATATCAGGAATCTAAGGAAGAGATATGGCGGTTTGAGAACGCGTTTCGGAGTGTCGAGAGGCCAGATAGGCTATGAATAAGCATGTGGATTGAGGTAAGTAAACCAGCTAGGAAATTGTACGGTAATTTCATTTTATGCTATTGAATATTGTTGTTCATTGCTTTGATATATATCCTTGGAATTCCATTCTAATTGAGTTGTCCGAGGGCAAATGAGTCAACGGTGGTCCTTGGAAGGAGTGGCGGGTTGAGGTAACATACCAGCGTCATGACCTCGGGATGCACTGCACTGGTTACTAATTTTGACGGGGTGTGAGGTCTTAGCGTGGCTATTCCATGAAGTCTCACTATCTCGTGGGTTTAGGGCTTGTGAGTGTACCATGTCCTAGAACCCGAGTCTTGCTATTTTGCAAAGACTCAACGACTTATTAGTCGGAACTACTTGCGCCTCTTTGTTAGCATCTTTGGACACTCTTGTATCGATTGCTTCAAATTTATTTACAGTCTTTTATTTATTTATGTGTCCTTATATCTTTCTTGTTATTTGCATGAATATGGACTTATTTTTTTATTTCAAAATGATGTTTAGTATCCTACTGGCGTTACTTACCTGGGCTCGTTATTCTTGTGTTTAACTGAGTGCAGATCCGAAATCGAGTAAGGGAGAGGGGCCAGCGCTAGGAGATTTATTGTGAGGACTTTGGAGCTGCTTTCCCCCTTGCATTTTTGTAGGTTTTGTATTACTTACGTATATTGATTTTTATCACATGAGGTTTATGGGTTTTGTGAGATATTTACATGGAGTATATACGAGGTTTCCACACTCTAGGCTGTCCTAACTGATTTGTGTAGAGTTGTTTAGATTTGTTTAAGTTGAAATCGCTTCCGCATAAACTTTGATAACTTACAAATTTGAATAACTCACTATAAATAATGAAATATGGTTAGGAAGGCTGACTAGGCTTGCGTTGACATCGCGAGGATTGACTCGGGGTCCACGTAAGTCTAGGCCGGGCAAGGCTTAGTTTGGGTTGTGGAATTGGGCCGTCACAAGACATTAGCACGTTAAATGCCCCGCCGTTAGACGTTCTTAGCCCAGACGAACATTAGCGCGCTAATTTTCTGGTCTAGCGCGCTAATTGTCATTAGCGCCCTAGATTCTACGATTAGCGTGCTAATCGCGTTCTGGATAGTAAAACTGTCAAAATTTCTGGGTTTTCTTCTCCCCCAACAACCCAACAACAGCCACAACACCAACCGCAACACTTCAAAACACTAGAAACACAACGAAACAACAACTCACACATCTCCAAAACTTCACCAACATCTACAAAAGTAAGATCAAAAGATAGAGGAAATGAAGGTGTAAGTGATTCTCACCTTGGATTTGATGTTTTCCCACTTCAAGCTCCATAAATCATCAAGTTTGTGAGTCTAAACCCTTGCTTCTTCACTCAAATTTTCGGATGAAATGGAGAGGAGAGAGAAAGGTGGTGGAGAATGAGATAATGTTGACTTCTATAGTTGGTTTGACATCTCATCTCACTCACACATCTAAAGAGATCAAATGAACTCCATTTGCTCCCTTTCTAAGCTCTTATGACTCCAATTGGGACACCTTTGGCACACTCACCTTTGTATTTCACTCAAAAAGTCCATTTTCGGGTGTTCCGACGCCCGATTTCTCGTCTCGAACCGCAACATATGCATAGTACCATGTCCCTAACCACCATATATACATTTTATATTAATTATTCAACCAATTTTATGGAGTTTATGTGTATTAGTTCCCCCGGCCTAGTGTTAAGTCGGTTAAACTACCCGGTTCCCGCGTCGACACGCATATCGAGGCGACTACTTAACACACAGTCTCGCAATTCAAATGTACTATAATAACACACATTGCGATGCCATTTACGCTATTTCAATATAAACATCGCAAATTAATCAATTCAACACACAAAAGTACTATTTACCTAGCTCTAGGCACGCATAAGCCTAACTGCTGGTCCCACGAGCGTCTGAGCTGTCCACCATGTCTGCAAACACATCATAAATAACGGGGAATTATATTCAGGTCGTTACATGTGTGACTACAATATGTATTTATTTTACTTTTGTTGGGTTTTGGGAACTATAGAACACTGATTACATGTATATGAATCTTTTGTTTATCTCGCCTTGATATATACACGATATCTTTTGTCGGGCTTTTCACTACTTAGGATTGTTAAATACTGCATAACTTACTTGATTTAAGACTTCCGCTGTAAAATTGTTATATAACTGGATAAATTGATTAACTGGCTAATAGAATCGTTAATATTTATATGAAAATTAATTAGCTAAGTTAGGGTTAAATGGAAAAGTGTAAGTAGCCCGGTAGGTCGCGGAACGTCAAGGATAAGCGAGCCGTGATGTAGGAAGGCTTCGTGACGTGGGATGCGACGTGGCGAGTAACAAAGCGGCCTGAAATTTGGAGCCGCTACATAGCGGGGGGCTAATAGTCGCTCCCAAATTTAATAGGGAGACTATATATTTAATTGAATTATTTCTAACTTATCTTTCATTATATTTGAACTAATTGGAGACCTCTTATACTTAGTAACTCCACGTATAATTAACTGAATTACTATGTTCTAATCAAGCCTCACATGCAATATACTCCACCACATATCCCCATGAAACCGAAGATTGCAAAGAAAGCATCAGTTGTAGCTGCAAAACATTCACAACGACTAGGGTGAACCTTAAAAAGAAGAAAGAACAACTACAAATGTTAAGATAACACACTTTTGACAACTACATAATTATAGTCATTTAAATACACTTTGAAACACATGCGTAGGGCAGGCAAAAATCCGGGACCGGACATAAACGAGACCGGACACCCATTTTTATAATGATTAAATTTGGTGCCCGGACCCGGTCCCATTTTTGAAACGGGCAATTTTTTTTTTTTTTGTCCGATTCCCGTATGTTTGTAAAACATACGCTCCCGTTCCGTTTTTGTAGAGCGAGCGTGGCGTGATCGGAAGCGAGGGTGACGCAATCGCAAGGCGAGTGTCGCCGACGCCCGACCGCCGTGCGCGAGACTGGCAAGAGCCGGGGCTTTGGAGGGAGAGGTCGCACGATCGGTGAGGCCGAGGCCGCACAGCGGTGCCGCGGTGGCGATCGGCGAGCGCGAGACGGCGAAAGAGAGCGAGAAGCGGTGTTGAGGAGCAGGAGGCGGTGTTGAGGAGCGAGGAGGCGGTGTTGAGGAGAGCGAGAGGCGGTGTGCAGAGAGGCGCGGTGCCGAGAGAGCGGCGGTGTTGAGGAGAGCAAAAGCGGTGTTTGGGGAGAGCGAGAGAGTGAGATGCGAGAGAGAGAGAGAGTGAGACGCGCGAGAGGGAGGCAGAGAGAGAGAGCGCGCGAGAAGAGAGAGAGAGAGAGAGTGAGAGCGCGAGAGGGGGAGAGAGAGAGTGAGACGCGAGAGAGCGAGATGCGAGAGAGACGGTGAGAGGCGGAGTGAGGCAGGTGAGAGGCGGAGTGAGGCGTTAAGGTTTGTTGAGGAGAGAGGTGAGCAGACGCAGCATGTGATCAGCAGAGAGCGGGGAGGAACTCGAGGGAGATGTTAAAAACTTAAAATACATTGTGAAATTACCTATATGCCCTTCAAATTAATCACTAACGGGTACCCGTTTTTTTGAAATTTTTGCGCGGTCCCGGTCCCGTATTTTTAAACGGACACAAAAAATTGTCCAATTCCGTATGTTTTTCACAAAAATATTGCCCGGTCCCGTTTAAAATGGGTCCGGACAAAACCGGACAAACGGGACCGGACAACTTTTGCCACCCCTACACATGCGCGAACGCATCTAGATGCAAAATTTAGATGATGTCAAAAACGGAATCAAAAGAATATCATTTATCAACCAGTCATTTTTTCCTACTAAGTAAGTACTATGTCTTAAATATGCATCAAATCAAGCAAAGTAAAAAAGTTTGATTCATCCAACGAGACCCAAAATAATTTGAGATCGAAGCTTCAGTATTGCTGTTGAAGTGTTCCAACTCAAATCAAGGTTAAAATTGACAGATTTTTATCAGGATAATAGCATCATGACATAAATAAACAAATTTAAACACATAAAGTTGTTTTTTTTATTATTTTTACTTTATTTATGTTAAAAACTGTTTTGTGAAAAAGTTTGGTGACGACCTTTTACTTTTCTTTTTTTTAAATGATTGGTTGACGCCACATTTCACACTTAGTTGTTGTCTCTTCAAATACTGCATAAATTTGTCTTAACGTATCTCGAAGTCAATCCAAAGCACACAACAAATTCACTTTAGCATTTCAATTTTCTTTTCTTTTCTTTTTTGCTTTCTTTTATAATTTGGTTACGTTATTGCGATTGGACCACTCTTTTCCGTGCGAAGAAAAGGCTCGCGAGTCGCGACACGAGCACTGCCCGAAAATCACGGGCAGCTCGGGCAATTTATTCTGTGGGCCCCGCCGCATGGGGCTCTCAACCCAAACCTCAACGCTGCTTACGTCATATGCTCCCCTCTCTCTCCTGCCCGCTCACCAAAACCTGCCCCCCCTCTCTCTCTAAAACTCAAATGCCACGTTGACTCACTTCTAACACTCACATTGGACAACAACTTGCTGGTATCCTCTACACAGACATCGATTCTTGTTTACACATTCATCGATGCATAAATCGAGGGACTAACAATTGTGAGATGAACGTGTCATGAAATCGTTTCCCCAAACAAAGAGAACAAAAAATGATTGTGTTTTCATTTGCTCTCTCTCTGCGTTTCTAGGGTTCCGAGGTTCCACGCTTTGTTCTTCAAATCTCACCAAACACTCACACAAATTTGGTCATTTTTTGCGTAGATTTCGCTCGATTTGGGTTCGGCATTGTTAGGGTTTCAATTCGCCTCTCTCGATTGAACCGATCGTGCTCGATTTCGTTGTGGTTTCGGATTGTTAGCTTTCGCGGATTCGTGTTCGAGTTTTGGTTCGATTGGCTGAGAACAGCGTGAATTGTGCGATCGAGGAGTGGCGGATCGTTGATCAGGCGTGGATTTTGTTGAGAATTTGTTTGGATCTTGTTGTTTAACATGTTTGTGATGTGTTCATAGCGAGGGATAGTTGAATTTGAATCGTTGTGTTGAAGTGGCGGCGAAAGATTTGGTTTTGGATTGGTTTTTGAGATGAGGAGGTTTGGATTGGATGTGAGTGGTTGTGGATTAGTTGAATTGTTGTGAGTTGTGAGGGAGCGGCGTTTTTGTGGAGAATGTACTCTTCTGGGACGGATTCAATTCGGGCGAGCGGCGCGGCTGCGGGCGCGGTGTTGATTCCTACGACGTTTGTGTGGCCGTATGGAGGGAGAAGGGTTTTCCTTAGTGGCTCTTTCACAGGGTGAGTCTCATTGCATTGAAAAGCAATCTGATTTGGTTCAAAATTTTGATAGGATTCTTAAATAGTGATTAATTCGAAGGGGTTCGACTTCTTCATTGTGGCTTATAGTTTAATTGATTGTTGGGTGTTTTTGATTTCTTGTTACCCTTTACAATGTATAGGTGGTCGGAGCATCTACCGATGTCCCCGTGGAAGGTTGCCCTACTGTGTTTCAGGCAATTTGCAGCTTAACACCAGGGTATCACGAGGTTAGTGCTTGTCGTTAGCTTGTTCTTATAATTTTTGCACATTCTTTTGGAATGAATTTGAACTTCATAGGGTTGAATGGTTTTTAGTAGAAATTAGTATTTTGGTTAGGTTGAGTGGCTGCAATGAACTTCACTATAGTTATTTATTTTGTTTTACATTGTAGCTAACATTTTTATTGACATTCATGTTTCTTTTAGTTCTTTGGACTTTTTCAGTGTCGTGTTATGGTTTGGTAATTTTGATTTGCTGTACTTTTCATTGAGGATCTGTCTCTTAAGCTCTTAGTTTGTTAAATAGAAAGTGTGAGCAAGTACAACAAAGACTTTTAGTAATAAAGTGAATTTAGACTTATTGCTGCTCTAAGGACATGGAATTTCGACCCAATGGATTTGTTCATGTTATTTTAAAGTTTCTTCATTTATATAGGTTTTTGATGATTTTGAATGAGGTAATGTAAATGCATTCAACCATTGCGTTATTCTTTTGAATGAGCTCTATTGATGATTTTGAAGATTTCTCATGGAATCTGTAAATGTTGAGGTTGGGAAGCTTGGGATGTCTATTGTAGTTATAGGTCTCTTGAATTGGCTTGCAAATTATAGACTTAGAGTTAGAGTTTAACACATTATTAAATAAAACGTTAAAGGCAGCAAGTGGAAGAATGGAGCATCGAGGATTATTGTTCTTTCTACTGTTGACAATGAGAAAGTAGCAGCAATCTTTTGTGTTATTGTCTTGTGCCAACAACCATGTATTACCTTGGGTTGCAGTGTTCACGTGTTGTCCTTTCTACAAGGGCAAAGTTTGAATTGATTGGGCATTTTGACAGATGAGGGTGCTTTGGAGAAGAATTGAATAGTTGGTTATGTAACTTCAAGACTTAATAGGCAATTGGAATCAAAGGTCCCACCCATTTTTATAGAATGTGGTTAGGGAAGGGGGAAAAGCCATTCTATATGATGGCGGTAGGCTAAAATTGCTTATCTATATACCGTTACACTGCTTTTTGAATGAAATTTAGGTCTGTCGTCTTGATACATGCGAGGCAATGTGCCTTTTCTCTATTGGAAATTGAAGGTCCTCTTCATCTCTCTGCCACCAAACTTCTGTTTGAGATTGGTGATTGGTTCAGTGGTAGGATCTAAGCATTTGCAACTATTTAAACTTGGATGCAAAGGAACATATGATATTCAAACAGTGTTCGAGATCTATACTAAGGATGGTGCTTATCTGGGGCAACATAGAATAATAATGATTATATAATGCTGAACCAAGAGAGAGAAGTAAGATAATGAAAAAGAGAAGACAATCAGAAATCTAATTTTTTATTATCATTGAATGCAGTCTAAATTTTTAACTGTAATTATCAAAGAAAGTGGGTTAAAACCCTAAGGAAATATTTATAGAATCTAGAAGAGAACTAATTAAACTTTTCATATGTTGAGTTTTCTTAATACTCAGATATACTTCTAATTTGTCAGACTCTTTATTCATAATTTCCGTTGATTGAACAAAACGAACTTTACATTTAGGAAATCAACTTTTGTTTTTTTTTTGATAAGAAACCAACTTAAGTGCGACAACCTTTACTCCAACATGAGTCAAGCCCCCAACCTCACCTTTGGCAAGTGATGCCTCATCCTTCTCACTAGAGATGTTTAGGAACACTTAGGAAGTCAACTGAAGACTCTAAATATAGTTGAGAACTAGTTATAGAAAACCCTATTTAATTTAGGACTCTTCAATAGTTTGTATAAATTGAAATCTCGATCATCTTAGTACTCTAGGTGTAGCTGAACACATCCTCCATCATTTTTCCTGTTTGTTGATCCCAATTCCTACAAGTTATCTTGCATCAAAGGATGGGATAATGAAGTTATTGCAGTCAAAATTAATAAGGAAGTTACTGCAGTCAAAATTAATTTTACAATAGGAACAGATAAATAGATGATAGAATCTGATTGAACGCAAAAAAAGAGAGCATTGTCAATCAGAGAGAAATTTTCAAGGTTGACATGAACATACATTCAAGCTGTATTATAGAATACTTGGTTCAAACATCATCCATATAGATTACAAATTTAGGGTAAGCACTGGCTTTTGGGCAAGAATTGATAGGTTGCAGCTCCCTGGCAGTTTACGTGAGATAGGCAAACCGATGCTTTGGTGGGTAGTACACTAACATACAATCAACTCAAATAACATACAATCAACTAGCATAATATCACACTCCAATTAATTTTTTTTTAAATCATCATTATCAATATTCCACCACAATCAACCATCATCAAACTTCGGAATAGTTCATAATCATCATCATAAGCATCAATTTCAGAATTATTTTCAAGTTCTGTTTTTTGTTGAAAAATTATTTCAAGCCTAGTGTTCTGTTCACTTGAGGTGTTTCTAGGTGACATCTCACTACCCTTATTTGAGGATCTTGCGGAAAAAACCAACCAAATTAATGACACGCATCTTTTAGAAAAGGTCTTGTTCTTTTTTGTTTATAAGTAGCAGTTATTTGTTTTATTTGTGTTTCCATTGCCTCTTTACTTCTAGTAGTTCTTAAGTTAAACTTTAGTTGTTACTTCTCTCTCTTCTTCCTAGAAGGGAAATAGAGAAAATATGTTCTCTAGGTTTATGCCGAATTTTATTGGGGAATACAGTATGAGCGAGGGTTGCGATAGGTTGACAGCCAACGTAAAACTTTTGTCCCTTTTTATGAAATAGATCAAACACATATAAATGTTGGGGCGTTCCCACCTAGCGACGCGCTGCATCGGACGCACTTAATCGAGCACAATGGAAAAGTTTGATTCATGTAGCCGACCCCAATTAAGTTGGGACTGAGGCTATGTTGTTGTTGTTGTACAGTAAGAGTGAGGTGGATTCTATAGAGCTCCAAACTCGTATAAACTTAGCCTTGTTGGTTTCCTTGAATAGTGGATTCCTTGTGGCTTTGTAGCGCTAAAGCTGCTCTACTTCTTTGATGCCTCGAATTCCTCAATGATGCTAGAAGCCACATAACTGAGAGAAGATGCTCATCATAGAGAAACAATATGTATTTTCCATGTGAAAGTATGTTGAAGAAATTTATCCAACGCTGGAACACCCTCATCAACATTTGAAATTATCATCTTTTTTTTTTTTTTTTTTTTTTGAGAAAGAAATTATCATCTTATTTTGATGTATATAGAAAATTGATGTGTAGTTTATAGTCATACCTCATGTAATTTATATATTTATGTTACCTTGGCGCTTTCGATTAAGAACTATTAAGTCTCGTAATAATTGTATTTCAGTTCTTATTTTTTATATCTATTTTAACATGTAACTTTAAGAGTCACAAAATTGGAGTTTATGAGAATAATAATTAGGGAGCTCAGATTTTTGGTTTATCATTTTTAACTTACGAACAGAATCATAGGATCTTCTTGCTTTTTTTTGGGGAACTCTTCCTGCAAAAGGCCTTTACAGTTTCATTAGAAATTTGCTGGTAGTGCATGTGATTTCATTGCCATTCACAAGATCTTGGATGCACAAGCAGATGCTTGGAGTATAATAGTTTTTATTTTGTTACTGATTTTTTTCTTCAAATGCAGTATAAATATTTTGTCGATGGGGAGTGGCGGCATGATGAGCGACAACCTTTTGTTGCTAGCAACTATGGGATAGTGAACACTATTCTGATATCTAGAGAACCTGATCCTATTCCTGCAATCTTTCAAGAGCCTGAATCTATCCCTGCAGCCTTTGGTCCAGAAACACCTGGCTCTAGATCTAACATGGATGTTGATAATGATGCCTTCCAGCGTGTGGTAAGTATATTTTTTTGTGAATCTTTACCTTCATTTATATACAGCAGCAATGCATTTGGTGTATCACAGAAATGCATGTGTCATGCAGTCACACCCCCGCTCAGCTATTTCTGCTCATGGGCATGTTTTTGCATTTGCTTTGCTCATTTCGTTGACAATATAGAAGGCTTCCTTTTATGGTCTCTATTAGTATTTTATGTTTCTCGATCTATTTATTGATGTGTCAAGTATTATCTCTTGTTTTTCTTCCCTAATTTCGTCTATTATCTTTTTAATGTGTTCTATTGCTGCTCTTTTCCCCATCAAGAACAGGTCACACTATCAGATGGTTCTATTCAGGAGGTAATTCCAAGAATTTCGGAGGCTGATTTGCAAGTCTCCCATCATCGAATTTCTATATTCTTATCTCGACATACAGCTTATGAGTTGCTTCCTGAGTCAGGCAAGGTTTGGATACTTCACATTTTCCTTTATATCCTGCTTTTGTTACTTAAAAAGATGATTTTAAACTTAGCGTCTGATATATGTTAATCGTCATTATAGGTCATTGCACTGGATGTAAATTTACCCGTTAAACAAGCATTTCACATTCTCTATGAACAGGTATCTTTTCATATTTTTAGTTCAAACATTTAACATCAACAGAAGTCCAGCTCGGATTTGATTTTGTTGCAGGCAGAATTGTTGATCTTTTCACTTCTTTGATGTTCAATGATAATGGCAGATCCTTTATTTTGTAAAAAAACTAATAGTGATATTGGAGATATTGGATTTGATCTTGCAATTATTGTGTAATTATCCAAATGTTGTTATCTGGAACATTTGTCATTTCTAAGTATCAAGATAATATGCAATTTGAAGCTGGTGCAAGAGTGCTCGATGTTTCTATGTTTGAATAAATATGAATTTGCCTTTTTAATGCTCATTCACTACTCGAAAATTTGTTACCTGGCGGTAAGTGGTTCAATTGATGGCATGGTATTGAATATTTGAATGCTGTCCATTCTATCATTTTTTTTTTTTTTTTTTTTTTTTTTGATGGATTTGGCCCTATTGTTTGGTTGCTACTAAGGATTGGACAACTGACTTTTCTATATATTTTCTCCTAGTGGAAGTCCATAATTAATTCGAGGATGTTCAATTCGACCAAGAGTATTATTGTAAAAACTGCAAACTTAGAAAAATTAAAAATGTGAATAGATATATTAGAATTTAGTAAAGCAATCTTAATGGTAAATTTAGTAGAACAATTCCGATGGTAAATTACTAAATTTTAATATATTGAAGGATTAATATAATCCATAATAAGATACTTTATGAATTGTGGCATTTTAATAGGAAATTTATTGTGTTTATAGAAGTCGTTCTCTTATGTGATGTATGGATTGGAAGTTGGAAAATATACACAAAAAATAAGGAGTTAAAACATTATTTGTTGCTTAAGAAGGTTTCAAAGCAAACAAGTTAATGGTTTTATGTTGATGAACACTTTTTGATAATACATATTGGTAACTATGTTTTTAAGTTCAATACTTTTTTAAACGTGTTAGTAACTACTAACTTGTTTTTGGTAGATGTATTTTTTAAGTTCAATACTTCTATATTATAAAAATTAATGTACTCTTTTTGGTACATGTTGATGAACTTTAACCCTAAACCCTGACCATGGCATAAAATTTTTTCAAACTAATGAAAAATCAAAGTTTTATGAACATCAAATGAACAATTTGATACACACAAAATTTTATTATTTTTCCATCGAAGTTAGGAAAAATCAACATGATTTGTAAACTTGAATGTTGATTTGAAAAAGAAGAAATATTACCATCATTTTCTACTAATTGTTACTATTTAATACAACATCAACAACAACCAGGCCTCAACCTCAAATTACTTGGGTTGTCTGATAATCACTCTTTAATAATGCAAGACTAGATTTCGATCTCAAGCGTGATTGCAAAAAGAATAACGAATGGTAGAAAAGGATCAGATCCATTAAATTGAACTTAAAAACCTTAACATTAGGTATATGAAAAGGACAATGGAATATTATTGAATAACATGATTCTTTAATGCGCATGGACAAAAACTGGATGTCACTTATGCTTAAGTTATTTATACTTCATCAGTGTTGAGATTTACGAGAACTTCTACACCTGAGTTAAATTTTCTTGAATGAATAATTCGCTTATTCATTACTTTAAAACTACTCTAAGAAAAAGTAGAAAGACCTTTGCTGATACCATCCTTCACTGGTATTTCTATGCAAGGTAGGATAATCTTTCAAGTGAGGGGCTGCAAATTCTCCAATGAGCTCAGTGAGACCTTAAAGAATTAGTTCGAATTTTAAGTGACCCGTTCTAGGGTCAAGTTGAATTTTGATTCTTGACCTTAACTAGAAGGTTTGAGCATTTAGCTTTTGAACCTAACAATTGAAGCAATGTTTCAACCCAAAGAATCTTTGAACTATTCATATAATTAGGAGTTTGAAGTATGTTTACAAATATTGATTGAATGAAAGAATATGCTTATTATTTTTATTTTGATAACTTCATATAATTTGTGAAAATTTGAAGAAACTGAAGTATTTCATCAAGTGCTTATATTTCTCATTACATGTGATTCGTAATTCGTAATTGAACCACTGGAAAATTTAAAGCACTCCTCGAATTACTTCGAATTTTGATTCCTGGTTGCGAAGTTCTAGTTGGCCTGCATGGCATTTCTTGCTATCTTCTTATCTATTTTTTAGATGGTATATACTTTATTGAACCAAGTGTTATTCAGGGAATTCCTTTGGCTCCGCTATGGGATTTTTGCAAGGGACAATTTGTCGGAGTTCTGAGTCCATTGGATTTCATCTTGATTTTGCGAGAGGTATGTGCATTTTTGGAAAACTTATTTATATATAGTAGAGATTTATGTGAAATCCATGATGAAAAGATGGCAGAAGTTTGCACTTCTCTACGATGCAGAATTAAGTGTATGTTGATATGACCTGACACAATTGAGAATGATATATATTTCATGCATTGACTGAGTATTTGCAAAGATCGATGATTTGTCACGTAGAAGTTTTACTATAAAATCTGCTATCATAAAGAAGTTATGCCTAAATATATTGAAATTTATGAATTATGATATTTTAATTCTTAATACATATTTCACTCGTGTTTATGTGTCATTTTTCTATTATTTATTTATTTATTTATTTTTAACTTTTGTTAACGTATGAATTTATAGTTGAAAAATTGTTGCAACAAGTGCAGGAGATCTATGAAGAGTTTATAACTTTATTTGTTAGTTAATAAGTTTTTTTTTTTTTTTTTTTTTTTAAAAAAAAAAATTGAGAATGTGAACCATGTGGGTTGATTAAAATTCTTGGTTTGCATATCTTATTTTAATGAAAAATTCGAAGATTGATTTTACTACTATATTACTATTCAGCAGCTTAAATCAGACATAAAAGCTGTGGTGTTGAGTTTGACGTTTATATTATATTAGAATTTAGAATTTAATATATATATATATACCGATGCGTTAAAACTAAAATGAAGAAATTTGGATGAGTAGATTATGTTGTACACATGATCTTATTATTATGGTTTTTCTTTTTAATTGCATGTACCTTTGATAGAATCATAGTAGTTGTGGAAGTAAATGACACAATTAATTTAGTAGTTGTGCGTGTCCTAAACATTCTACAGGAGTTAGGACTTTATGTATGGATGAGTAAGTTTTGAACGAGGCACACATTTAGTTGGGTGGGTAACATAGAAACTCGTAATATGCCCTTTTTTTTGTAAAGGGCATGAAATACCCTGTTGGCTTAGAGGTCGGGGATGCACAACCTCTACTGAAGTTTGGTATTTTTAGTGAGAGTGGTAAGTAAGATGTAGGTACCGTGTTACGTGTATTAATGCATTTGCATCATGATGGGGTTCATTTCCTTCCTTTTTGTTGCTATAATATCTTGTTTTGTTTAGGCAAAACTAATATTTTGGTCCCTGAACTTTGAAGGTTTTACACTTTTGGTCCCTCAACTTTGAAAACAACACATTTAGTCCCTCAACTTTTCATATTGTGTAAATTAAGTCCTTTTGTTAATCCAGCCATGATTATTGATGACGTGGCGCCACGTGGCGCCACGTGGCAATGAACCAACTGGTTCAATGAACCACCCGGTTCAATGAACCACCCGGTTCAATGAACCCCAAACAAATGAACCCCAAAGAAAAAGCGGTTCATTGAACCCCAAGAATGAACCCCAAAGAAAAACCCCACCCTTGTTTTCTCTCTCACGTTCCTCTTTCTCTCCACGATTTCTCTCCTCTCTCTATTTCTCTCTTGCTCTCTCGCGTTCTCTCCTCCACGGCTCTCCCGCTCTCCTCGCGCTCGCTCGCGCTCTCGGCCTCGCGCCCGCGCCTCGCGACCGCTCTCTCTCTCGCGCGCGACGCCGCCGCCGCGCGACCTCCGCTCGCGACCGCCCAAGCCTCGCGATCGCCATCGTTTTCGCGACCGCCGCTCATCGCGACCGCCATCGCAACAGCTTCTCTAGTTTTTCTTTTTAATTTATGAGCATCGGTGTCATATTTATCTCGTATATTGGCGTTGATTGAAGTTGTGCATATGCATATATGTGAAATGATTTTAGAGAAAGAATGTTTCCTTCAAGACATTTCGAATCTAGGCAATTGCAATTTTTTTTGGTTCATGTTGACGCAATTGAATTGAAAATGATTAATACATCCGAGTCATCCAAATAACACAAAAGAGTACCTAAAAACATTAATTGCTATGGTTCCACAACCTATTTATGGGTGAATCACTTTTAGCAACCAAAGGCATTCTTCTGTTGTAGTTGAGATTGAAGTACCTCACTACTTGCAATCATGAATGCTTTCTTTCGTGGAGAGAAAGAGGAACGTGAGAGAGAAAACAAGGGTGGGGTTTTTTGTTGGGGTTCATTTCTTTGGGGTTCAATGAACCGCTTTTTTGGGTTCATTTGTCATTGGGGTTCATTGAACCGGTGGTTCATTGAACCGAGCTTGGTTCATTGCCACGTGGCGCCACGTGGCACCACGTGGTGATTGCATTTCGCCACGTCATCAATAACTATATCGGACTAACAAAATGACTTAATTTACACTATATGAAAAGTTGAGGGACTAAATGTGTTGTTTTCAAAGTTGAGGGACCAAAAGTGTAAAACCTTCAAAGTTCAGGGACCAAAAGATTAGTTTTGCCTTTTGTTTATGAAAGGCTTTATGTCTTGTAGGGTACGCTTAAAGTGAAGACAAATGTTTGTTTGAGGCACAAATATTATAGACTGTTGCTTGATAGAGTATAAGCGACATGAACATGTTTAGAGAAAACTAGTGAAGGAAATAAAGGATACGTACCAAATTACATGCAATTTGATGTGTTAGTTACTGGTATGATATTTTGCACTTTTTTTGAATCTTGACGTGTTATGCCATGACCAGAAGGTTGGAAGACTGATGATCATGAACTTGTAATTTTCGATTTCAATTCTCCAATTTAATAAATATATAATTCATAAGATGTCACATGTAATTGAAGTTGCTTAGAGTAGGTATGCACGTCAATGTTCTAGAATCAATTGAGTTAAAAACTACGCGCACTTTCAATAGTTCACAGCCATGACATACGGTGCCTTTTGGTTTGTGCCACATTTTACACCCTTGGGTAATGAGTCCAACCATTTCTGGATGCCTGAAAGCATCAGCTTGGGTATTATGAGTTGGTAACTTTACCCGCGTCCTGAATTTATGAGATTAATCAAGTGGAGTAGAAGCATTTGATCCATGAAAATATACAAACTTTGGGTTTGAGGCTTTGTTGTTGTTTTCTAAAACCCTGAAAATATACAAATTTTGGATTCCTGTTAAGTTAAAGAAAATTTCTTTTGTTATATCAGCTTGGAAATAATGGATCAAATTTGACTGAGGAAGAGCTTGAGACACATACTATATCTGCTTGGAAGGAGAGCAAATTGCATCTTAACAGACAAACTGGTAGGAGTACAAGGGTGTGCCAAAGACATCTATTCCATGTAAGTGTCTCCTTTCTTAAATTGTTATTAGTCGTTTCCATTGCTCTATTCAGAGCAATGAAGAATTTACGATGTTGTTTATGTTTATATCCTGAGCTTACTTTGAGCATCTCATAAATGTTAAAGAGCTAAATATTATTAACATTATATTTTATGTATGCAGGCTGGACCATATGATTCTTTAAAAGATATTGCCTTGAAAATTTTGCAAAATGAAGTGTCTGTAGTGCCAATTATACATTCATCTTACATGGATGGTTCTTTCCCACAACTGCTACATCTTGCTTCTCTGTCGGGAATACTAAAATGTAAGTGGCACTCTTGGCTTGCTATTCAATGCCAACAATCAATGTACTAAAATAATCAAGTCCTTGTCTCCAGGTATCTGCAGGCACTTTAGACATTCTTCTAGCTCCTTGCCTATCCTACAACAACCAATTTGCTCAATTCCTATAGGCACATGGGTGCCCAAAATTGGGGAGTCAAATGGACGCCCTCTTGCGATGTTAAGACCAAATGCATCTCTTAGTTCTGCTCTTACATTATTAGTTCAAGGTAGAATTTCCCTCTTTCTTTTAGTTGTGCACTAACGGCTCTTGTTATTGTTCTGCTTCTTTATATTTGATATGGTATTATAAATGTAAGCGGAGTCGAACCGAAGTGTGGACATAATTTTTCATCATCTGGTCTTTTGAACTAGTCAAATATGGTTCAGTTTTTCAAGCACTCCAAAGTAGCCATTAGGCTCGAACCTCAAGATCATTTTGTGAGAGCACATGTTGACCATTAAGGTGTTTTGAAGCTTAAGCGTCACTTTTTTCCACATTGACTTTGACTTGTTAAAATACAAACTTATGATGACTCTTTTCTTTGACCATTAAGCATTCATTCTTTTCCATTTAGCAGAAATCAGAATTTTCTTTATTTAGGCATATGAAACGTTTGCCTGAGTCTCAGACTAATAATGCATTGTGGCAATTGGATTTTTGGATGAACATTCAGTGACGCATTAGATACAGGTTGCTGTCTCCATATGACAATTTTTTCTCTTTTTTGCAGCTCAAGTCAGTTCAATACCCATAGTTGATGATAACGACTCCTTATTGGATGTTTATTCTAGAAGGTTATCTTCTCTTCACTTCTGGTTTATTTTACTGGTCTTTTGCATCTTAGATTAAGTTACTTTTTGAATCGACTTAAATCTTGCATCGTGTATGATATTTAGTTTATTATTTCTTTGATAGTGATATCACAGCATTGGCTAAAGACAGGGCATATGCAAAGATTCGTCTTGATGAAATCAGTGTTCACCAGGTACATTCTATTACCTTTTTTATTCAATATTTATATATTCTGTTCTTGCAAAGTGCGGTTCTGGTTTTTCAATTTCAAGAAAGCTTGAAAGCAAAGGATTTGCACTTCATGCAGTAAGATTAGTAAAACTGCCTTTGTAATTAACCAAAAATAAAACCTGAAAACTTGGAGAACGATTTTCATTTTTCTCTACGGTTTTCGCTTTCAGGGCAAAATTTAAGCAAACAACGAAATTGTTTCTAACTAAACCAAATGCGTTCGAAATTTCTGAAATGCTTTGAAAGTTACTGTTAGGATCCTGACCCAAGATAGAGAGAAACACAAAAGCTTTATTGATGATCAAAAGAGGCGGGTTTACAGCACAGAGAGAAGAAGTAACTAGAACCCCAGAGAAGGAGAAACGTCTCCTCTCACCTAGACAAGAAGTTTACATTCAAAAGAGAAAGTTACAACATGCCTATCACATGAACGGTGATGGCTATTAGTACTCCCTACCCACCTATTCTTCTCTCTATGCACCATGACATACATTGACACTGACTACACACACACACACACCCTACTTACAGCTCACCTACTCTAGTGGGACCCCCAGGCGTGGTGGTTGCAACAGACTTTCCTTGAAGTGATCCTCTACTCCTTTCGTTCCTGCGATGGTACACCTTATTAATTGGGTGTGGACCAAGGTGCCTAACATTACTCCCCCCCCCGGACAGCCACCTTGTCCTCAAGGTGGAAAGAATGAAAAGACTTCGGGACATGGCAGACGAGCTCCCACGACGCATCAGCCTCGGGCAACGAAGACCATTTAACGAGGACTTCAGGACCCGCTGAGAGAGCGCGGTAGGCAAGGACAACCTCAGGCTCGACAACAACCATGACGGTATCAGGATCAAAAGGGGGAAGCTCTCGAGAGGCCTGAACCGAGCCCACAACTCGCCTTAGCTGAGAGACGTGAAATACAGGATGGATTGACGAAGAGGCAGGCAGTTCCAAGCGATAAGCCACGGGTCCGATACATTCTATTACTTTGTAAGGGCCAAAGAAACGTAGTCTTAACTTCATGTTGGTGCGCCTGTCCAATGTTTGTTGTCGATAAGGTCGTAACTTCAGATTGACCAATTCATCAACTGCGAAAGAAAGCTCCCTGCGATGCTTATCAGCTTGTTGCTTCATTCGGTTTTGGGCTACTAAGAGCTGATCTGGTAACTCTGCAATGGAGAGATCCCGAGCTTGCAACAGCTCATCCAGCTTGATCCGTAATGTAGCAAGGGAGGAGGTTCGCGCCCATAAACCACCTTGAAAGGAGAGCAAAGCAAAGATGAATGGAGTACCAGTATTTAGCCTAATGCAACCAATCGGACCACTCCTTATGCCGTTGCGAGATGAAGCAACGAAGGTAGGTTTCGACACACCGATTGACCACCTCAGTTTGGCCATCACTTTGGGGATGATAGGCCGAACTGAGTTTTAGGGAAGTCTGCTGGCAGCGGAACAGTTCATTCCAAAAATGACTTAAGAAAACTTTATCTCTATCGGAAACAATGTTGTTAGGGAACCCATGGAGGCGTACTACATTTTTGATGAATAAATCAACAACTTTGGTGGAGAATGGGTGTCGAAGCGGCAAGAAGTCTCCGTACTTGCTGAAGCGGTCGACAACAATCAAGATAGAATTGAACCCCTGCGAAGACGGCAGACCCTCAATAAAATCTATGGAGATATCATCCCATACACCCCTCGACACAGGCAAAGGTTGCAAAAGGCCTATGGGAGACAATGTTTCATACTTGTGACGTTGACAAACATCACAGGCAGCCACAAATTCCTTAATGTGCTGACGCATACCTTTCTTAAAAAAATCAGCTATCACCCTTTTATAGGTTTTGAGGACCCCCCATGGCCCTGAATAGGGGAGGAATGAAACTCGACAAGCATTCGAGGTTTCAAACTTGAAGAAGCAGACATAACACGACGACCCTTGAAGAAGATTTGGGCATTGTGGATGGACCAGCTCGGGCGTACCACCCGGTTCGCCTCCAAATCAGCCAATATAGGAGCTAAAAATGGGTCAGCCCGAACCTCAGAAGTGAGCACATTTGCATCAACAAAAGTAGGGATCATCAAGGTTGATAACTCGGCTTCAAAGGGGAAGCGAGACAAGGCATCCGCTGCTTGATTGGTCAAGCGTGGTTTGTAATGGATCTCAAACTGATAGCCCAACAATTTAATTAACCAATTTTGATATTCGGGAGCTACCACCCATTGCTCAAGAAGGAACTTTAAGCTTTGTTGGTTTGTCCACACCAAAAATTTCCTCCCCAACAAATAGTGCCTCCATTTTTGCACAGCTAGAACGATTGCCATGAGTTCCCGTTCGTAGGTTGACTTGGAACGAGCCCTGATGGAAAGAGCTTGGCTGAAAAATGCCAGTGGCCTGTCGTTCTGAGATAGCACAACCCCTACTCCTACCCCGGACGCATCAGTCTCAATTACAAAAAGGGCAGTGAAATTGGGTTGGGCAAGGATAGACACCTCCTTAACTGCTTGCTTAAGCTGTTGAATTGCAAATGTGTCGTCGGACTAAGAGAATGCGTCTTTGCGTAATAACCGAGTCAGATGGGCGGCCATCTTTCCATAGTCCTTGACGAACCTTCAGTAATAACCGGTAAGCCCAAGAAAACCTCGTAACTCCTTTGGTGAAGTGGGAAGTGGCCATTGATCCGTGGCTTGAACCTTGGTTGGGTCCGCCCACACCCCCTCGCCCGATATGATGTGACCCAAATCTAAGTTAGAACAAGCAAAACAACATTTCTTCAAATTGACAAACAGAGAATGAAGGTGCAAGATAGAGAGGACCTGGTGGAGATGCTCGCAATGGTCGCTCATAGTAGAGCTATCCACTAGGATATTGTCAAAGAAGACTAAAACGAAGCGACGAATAAGGCCCTTGAAAATGGAGTTCATGAGCGACTGGAAGGTGGCTGGAGTATTGGAGAAGCCAAAGGGCATGACCAAAAATTCAAGGCTATCTTGGGCACATCTGAAGGTCGTACTCGGATTTGATGGTAACCAGAACGCAAATCTAGCTTGGAAAAAATAGAAGCCCCGTGGAGCTCATCAAGCAGCTCATCGATATTTGGAATGGGGAATCTGTCCAGAACCGTGGCCTTGTTTAATGCACGGTAGTCTACACAAAACTGCCACTTCTGCCACTTCTTCTTAACCAAAAGCACTGGGCTAGAGAATGGACTCGTGCTCCCCTGAATAATTCCCGCAGCTAACATTTCATTGACCATCTTCTCGATTTCAGTCTTCTGAATGTGGGGATAGCAATATGGGCGTACCCGGATGGGTTCAGTCCCATCACGAAGGGTTATGGCGTGATCACAATCACGGAAAGGCGGTAGACCATGCGGCTGCTGAAATAGGGACGTAAAGGTGTCGCGCAAGGTCTGAATGCAAGGTTCCACACCCACAAAGGGAGTATTAGACAAGGAGGCAGTCATCCCGAAATATTCAACCTAAAAACCCTCAAGCACAGTGTCTAGGGAGCGTTGAATCGACTTATAGGAGACCAAGGCTCGATGGAGTGTGGGGTCGCACTGAATGACAATAGTCTGCCCATCCGCTACAAAAGAAAGAGTTAGACGATGCCAGTCGATGGTTTAAATCCAATCGTCTTCAACCATTTCACTCCCAGGATTACATCATGACCCCGCACCACAATGGGGTAAAAATCTGCTAACATAGTCAAACCTTGAAAGGAGACCCGAACCAAGTAATCGAGCTCCCCCTCCCACAAAAACACCATAATCAGTCGTGGGCGAGATTGGAAGTTGGAGAGAAACACGAAAGCTTGCTAACTTAGTAGGTTATTATTTATTTATTATTTCTCTTTTCTAAGTTTTGAAATATGTAGAAACTGTGCTTGGATAATAATATTAAAAAGAAGATACATTTCCATATAAATCATATATACATATATTTTTAGGTTATCTGCTCAGCTTGCTAGGCCACTGCAATATTCCCTTTAAGCTATACATGGATAGTCTATGGGAACCAAGCTTATGTCATTGTGAAAATCGACTAGATGTGTCTGTTTCCATTAAATTGAGAGATCAACTTATGGGTGTAAGGTGTGTCATACCAGTGTAAACGTTACTGGCTATGCATACATGTAAGCCTCCGTGAATAAGTCTTGTGTTATTGTTCATTTAGAATATCATGAGCTCATGTGAGAATGTCTAATAGATAGCTGGGATGTTAAGGATAGGACACACATATTGGAAAAGTGGCGGAAATACAAAAACTTGATGTTTGAACTTTGAGTAAGTGTTTTGTATAGGAAAAGGGAATGCGTTGTTTGAAAATGGTTCATAGTCATCAATTTGAGATGAGTATTGAGGTTCAAAAAGCATGTTTAACCTGAAGAAGGGTAAGTTAAATCTATATTACATGAACCTTATTGGGAACCTGAAACTTTTTGCTCTTGACATTCTTAAGATGAAGGCTGGAAACGGGGGTTATCTATGATTGTGTTTTTTGAATGACACTGAAAGAAAAGCAACAGTTGATAAAAATACATGAAAGAGATGCAATGCTCAGTATCTTGTTTGAAGGGTGAGGTAATTTCATTATATCTCCTTTTCAAGTTGACGGACTGTGGTTATCTGCCGAGGGTAGTCATTACTGTCAATTTGCAGAATCTTTGTTATTCTAATGATCTTTCAAAATGTAATGTTTGCGTAAGGAGAAATTGTGTGGATTTTTTTGCGTGGATGTAGAATTGATTAGATTAAGGTAAAATCGAGCTTTTTGTGATAATATGCAAAAAATTGTGGGTAGGATTTTGTGTGTATGATTAGACAAAAATACAGAAGCTGCTTCCTCTGGTGGATTTTTTACTGGATTCTAGCAAAGCGTTTGATCAAAATATTTGTGACACTTTTATGAAGAGATGTGAATTCATTTTAGGCGTATTGTTGAACAGAAAAATAATAGAGTGAAGTTTAAAGTAATGGCTGCCGTTTCATTGGTAGGATTACTGGATTATTATTTAACTTTTAGGGTTCAAAGGTTAGTAACTAATCTGTCCTAGTCTGTAACCTGTTGTTGCATTTTGTGAAGTGAGCCCTAACAAGATTGGTGTGAACATGATATAATGCTTGTCAGACGATTTGAGCATCGTAGTATATGATCATCAACCTTAATCTCTATGTTTCAACTTGCAGGCATTGCAGCTGGGCCAAGACGCAAACTCTCCTTTCGGCTTCTTCAATGGGCAGAGATTTCAGATGTGTTTGCGTTCTGATCCACTGCATAAAATAATGGAGCGATTATCGAATCCAGGTAAGTATTTTACAACTCGTACATGTTTTCTATCATTTTCTCAATACGCAGCTCTTTTGGTATTTTCTTAAATTCGCTGAACTGTCGTGAGCTTTCATAGGGGTGAGGCGGATTATCATTGTAGAAGCTGGCAGCAAGCGAGCGGAAGGAATTATTTCTCTAAGTGACGTGTTCAGGTTTCTACTCGGGTAGGAGGAACCAACAACAATTTTTTTAAGTCAGGCAGCTTCATCAGATTCCAAGAAACCCCAGAACTTCTACAACAAATGATCTCCTGTTCTTGCCTCTTACGCCGTGCACCATTTGAATGGCTGTTTTGTTAGAAGGATTGTCGCTTCCGTTCTCATCTAGTTTGACTGGATGGCATTGTAAGGGTCTGGTATTTCTAGGAAACAAGCCTGGATGAGGGGACTTTCCGTCGAAGCGATGAATGAGTTGTTTTCTTCACCTCCTATCCCTTCCAGCCTTTTATATTCATGTTCTTACCCTTAGTCGCATCGATTTCGTTGCACTGCTAATGCTGCAGTTGCAATGCTTGTAAGAACATTGACATCTTAAGAAAATTTGGACTGAAATTGTTCCGAGGGAACAAAGAAGGTTCCGTTCGGCTCTGTTTGACTATTGTTGCAAGGTAAGTTGGATCCTTGCTGCCGTTTCGACACAAGTAGTTGTAAGGTTTTTTACCCCTGCCAGTTTGAAAATTAATTGTTTCTTTCTTTGAGATCAAGTTTTATGTACTCTTCATTGTTGTATGAATTGCATTGTTTAAATTACAGATGAGCGAGAATTAAAACAAGGCTTTTAATGGCATTAAATTTGAACCCTATTTGTCATGAACAAGCCGGATTTTATAGCGGCGAATCAGCGACGATCAAAATGAAGGAACACTTGATTAAAAGCTAATATGTTCCAAGGCCTATGGAACCATATGTATTGTCACTTGGAAGAGCAGGCTAAGATGGTATGAGCAGCACAATCTGGTTTCTAACAATTCCATCGGAACAATGCCACTTCTGCTCGACTGGGTGCCCATTTGACAATTTTGTAGCAAATGTGCTTAGCAAATGTAAGTCATTCCAGGAATGGAATCCCTTTAAAATCTTGGGCCAAGGGTGCTGTTACTTAGCGGTCTTACCAGCATCTCCAGTTTGGGACCAATCAAGGCGAAGCCTCAGATATTTGGACACCAAAAAATTGGTATTAAAAAAATAAGTATGACATCCTAACATTTTTCATTTTTCTATAGATAATGAACCAAAACCAAAAATTCCAGTATTCAAATAAAAACATGAGCATGAATTAGGGATGCAAATAGGTAGGGGATGAGGACCTCATTCTCATATTCATACCCATTAAAAAATTTATCACCCATATCCATACTCATACTCACTTAGGGATGAATTCTCATACCCATCTCCGTATCCATAAAATCTCCGTAGGTATGGGGAATCTTCATAATTTACCAATTTCATTACTCGTTGGGAATTGCCGTAGGGATTTTCATGGGGATTTTGCGGGGATGGAGAATCTCTGTAGGAAATTCTTTCCCCAATCCATTTTCCAATGGGGATCCTTGCGGTGATTTAAAAAAAAAAAAAAAAAAAAAATGTAACAAATAAGGTATCAAATATACATATATAACAAGTAGAACTATAGATATTTTTAAATGATACTTATATGTGTAATATACATATGTTAGCATAAACATATTCTAATATGATATATAATTATATATAATATTTAGTTATAAATTTATAATATAATTTAATGTTAACAAATATTATATTATAAAGAGTTTGATCATATAATTGATCTACATAATTTGAGAATTGAGAATTTGAGATTAATGATTGAATTTTTTTTCTCGAAAAGGGTTGAAGTTTTGATGTGGTTGATGATCAATGTATATTTTTTTTTCTCCAAACATTTAAGAGTTAAGAAACAATAATGTCGTGATACAAAACAATAATGTCAATAAGTTACGAATGCATAACATGTATACATAAATATTAACTATATATAACGTCAATAACACTAAGGAACCCAAAAAAAATTAGGAGGATTCCATAAAATAAGGTTTTGCAATTTTTCTCACTTGATCTTATTTTTTCAGTACTTTTAATCCTAAAAATCTAAACTATAAATATAGTTGCAAAACAATTCAAAAAGAAAAAAACATATACTTTTTTATTAATCAAATAAATTAAAATTATAAATCTCATTAAGAGTTTTTTTGTTATATGTATGAGTGTTTCGGAGTGGAAACTATGTAATATTATTTAATATTTATATATAAATATCATATGGTATATACATAAATAATAAATATCATATGGTGTATAAATTGATATATGGGATACCCATGGGTAGATGGGTATCCTATAGGGATTACCTGTAAGGATCTCCGTGGGTATATATTGTTACCCATACCCGTGTAGGTATGAGATTTTGTATCCATCTCTACATCCTCATATTCATATCCCTTAGGATAAATCTCTATCATCTGTAGATATTACCTTACCCATTTGCATGAATCCTATGAAACATATTTCTTCATTAAATGTCCAATATTTTTTTGATTTCATGGAAAAATTTGATCCAATTAAGTAGCCAACTTCAACTAATTTGCGAAAGAAACTTTGGTGCCTTTTTAGATTCACCATTGCCATCATATCAGATTGGAGGATTTCCAACCTACAATGCTCAAGTAACCCAACCCACTTTTGATAACTCCATTTTGACACAGTAATTTGAGGTCCTTTACATACACTTCAAAACAAGTACGTGGCCGAACATCTCAATAAAGGAGAATGTTAGTGTAAACTTTAGCGAGACAATCTAAAATGTTCGCACTTTGTCACTCAAGGCGGACACGCGATCGACGCGACTTGAGATGAATGCAAAAGGTGCATCCAACAGGGGAACATCTCCCTTCCAAAAATTATACCACCCAATCATTCTCTATTTTGGTTTTATTTATTTTTTCAACAAATCCGATTCGGATGAAAAATTTTAAGAGAACTTTTAGAATGACAACATATCTCATCGCAAGATACATTACTTATACTTATGCATATCTCGGGATGCAAATATACAAAGATCCTGATGTATTATATGCGGATTGAGGTGGCATGAAATGTTTTTATGAGCTAATATGTTGTACTGTATGACATTATTGTTTTCATTCTATTATTTTCCAAATTTTAAAGGTGAAAATTGAGAAGGTGACGTGAAGAAGGCACATGGTACCCAAATCAGCCATGGAGACTCTCAAGTAACAACACATCGACCTCCTCTCTCTCTCTCTCTCTCTCTCTCTCTCTCTCTCTCATTCATCTCTTCTTCGTCTAGATCTCCAAATCTAAAAGGTGCGCTCCAACTATTCAACCTTTTAATCTACTTGATGACATTGTTTATGATTTTGGTTGGATGGAATTACATACAAAAATTACCCTAGATTACTTACCCATGGAGCCAGTTATATTATTTCAATTAGATTTTAAAATTGCATGAGAATTCATTACTACAGAACACGTTAGTTTGATTGATTGTCGGGAAGTTGACTATGATGATTTTGGGAGTAGCACCAATTGACATGAAGATTACGAAAGGATGGTTGTTGTGGTGGTTTGGACATCTGCAAAGACAACCTACATATGCCACCTCTAGAAAACTTGACTAAATAAAAACTGAAGAAACTCGATGAGGTAGGAGTATACTGAAGTTAGCTTGGGGCGGATTAATTAAGAGGGATTTAAATGGTTTGGAAAGTTCACCATCAATTGCAATAAATTGAACACAATGGAAGAGTTTGATCCAGGTAATCGACCCCAACTGATTTGGGATTAAGGCTATGTTTTTGCAAGTAAAAATCATGACTTGCTTTTTGTTATTACAGTGGAAGTGTTTGATTCATGTAGCCGACCCCAACTGATTTTGGATTGAGGCTATGTTGTGGTGGTTGATCGGCCTAGGAAACTTACTCATCGTCGCTGTTCGTGCTTCATGCCATTTCATTTTCGCATTTCGTGTTGTGTGATTTGTAGAAGAGCTAAGTATGCGTGTATCATTTATTCGCTTAGTCTTTTTAGGTTGTTTACATCAATTATCAAATAGTAATCTTTGTGGAGAGATTGTAAACATGACTTACATTCATTAGTTATTCACTCCATGGGCACTTCTTTTCATTTTTATTTTTGAGAATGAGTTTAGGTGCTCAAGTGTTGCGGTACAATTTGAATGATTGCCGTAGCCAAAATAACTCTTGGACTGCATTGTGGATTATAGTCAAATATGCTGATTGTAGTATTAGCAATTTTCTTCTACTTATCTACCAGTTTGCCATTTGAAACATGTGATTGCGGTTTTGGTTGGCGTCGGATACAGCGTGGGAACCCAAAAAAAAGTCCCGTTGAACATCTGCATTTTTTTAAAAAAATTAATGCCACAAAAGCTTGAATTCTACTTGCTTATTTTTTTTTTTTTTTTTTTTTTTTTTTTTTCAGATGGTAGAATGTCAGTTGGATTGGCTTTCTTGTCACATTTGTGTGCCTGGTTCACGTTCTTGATGCCAGCATTGGGGACTCTGATCCACTCTACAAGTAAGTTCTATTTCCCATTCGTAATATCTTTGGTTGATAAGCTTTTGGTTTATTCCTCAGGAGTTGGGAAATAAAACTAGTGATAGTCACATAAGATCTAATTGCGTAGTATCTACCATACAGAAAACACATTGAGAGCATATAGTGCCTTATAAATTCTGAATTTGGTTGAATTGAAATGGCATCTGGAGTTAAGATTTCCTTGGAAAATAAGTGTTGAAAATGAATCACTGATAATGAGAGTGAGTAATTTCCAGATTCGAGAACAATGATAAATTGTTCGCTTCAATTTTAATGCCATGAATTACTAGTTGCCCATAACGTTTATTCTTACTTCCAAACTTTAATATGTTTGTCATTGACTTACACCCAAAGATGATGCAACATTCTTCCTTCTCCCCCGTCTTGCATTTTCATGCGCCATCCACCCTAATAGTATTTGTCGATTCTTGTGGTACAAACACTCATCATAAACATTTGAATTGTTGGGATATCATTGTATGTGACTGTGATTGATACCTAAACTTTCATTGTTTCATAGTATCCAGTGGATTGGTTAATCGGTTCTATGATTCTCTTCAAGTAATAAGTACAAAGGATGTTTTTTTGTTCTTATTATTAAGTTACTGAAGTATAACAAATAACAAATAACAGATCTGAAAATAAAAAGTATAACAAATAAGAACTAACAATAGTGATGGTTTGATGAAGAAAAATAGGCTGTTGAATGCTTGTTACCCTGCGTTTCTGATGTTCTGTGGCTTATGCCCTTTCCCCTAATTTTGCCGTGCTTTTATGGGAAGGAATAAAATTATCAGTTTGAATTTGGTTGTTATATATGAACTTAAAAGATTTGGTATTCAATACCAGTTTTAAATTTTAGAACACTAGCCTCCATGGTTAGTAATTGTTTCTTATGTTGTAGCTTTGGTTTCAAGTCTTGTTTCTTGGCATTTTAATCCATTTTCCCGATGCATACTTTTTTTCCATGTGCTGTTTCCTCCGCATATCGACCTGCACCTGCAATATGGAGGCTGCTCATGATGGACAGTGCTAGATTATTACTCATAGTTGGCCTCTGCCTATTATATTTTGGTAAAGTTAATGTCAATCTACTTATTGTATAGATTGACATTAACTTTTATTTTGTTATTTATTGTTTTAGTTCTATGATAGCTACCTCTTCAATGTTTCTGGCTTGTCCTGGTCTGGGTTTATAGCATTTGTTCATTGCGGGTGCAGGGGATGCTTGGAGGTATGCACAAAGACGGGCTGCGTTGGCAACAAATGTTTTCAGCACTGTCAATTGTCTTTCAATTGTCTTCTGATGTTGCATCTCCTAATGGTCCATGGTACATGCAAGAGCCATTATATCTGCAATGGAAGCAGTGGGGTTGTCAGGGTGATTGCCAACACTACTGCATGATGGAAAGAGAGTGAAAGAGAGGTCCAACAGAAGGCGCCCGTCAAGTATCTTGTGAAGAAAGCGAAGTAGGGCGGTTCAGTCTGTTAGTGGACGCACCAAGTGTCGACCGTGGATTGAGTAATCGAAGTTGATTCTTTCCCTTTTTTCCTCTCTTGCAAATGTCATTGACGGCAGCATTTGCTTGCGAGTGGTCTTTATGCTTGGACGTGAGGGGGTAGTGAGACACCACAAAGGCTAGTTAATTGAACTATAGAAAGGAGTTTTTAGAATTTATTTTTATTATAATTATTATCCGTTTCTGCTGCAATCTGTTTATTTCATGAATTTGCTCTTTTCATGGAGAAAACTTTGTAAATTTTTACTTCAGCTCGCTGAATCTTTTACTCTTACACTATCTGATTATTGCACTCTGGAAAGGGTACTGGTTGATGAGCTTTGTAGCCTGTACAATTAATTAATCAACATTTGAGTAGGTTCAATTGAATGATCTTAATTTGATTCTTCATGAGCTGTATAGCCTTTGTGTTCATTAAGTGTAGTACCACTTCTATGAACCAAAGGCGGTTTATTTATTTATTTTTGGCAAATAAGTTAGGCAAAGTGCAGGAAGAGATTGTGTTCAAAATAATATGTTCTCTTCATGATATAGCTCCATCAAAAGATAAGCTAATGCAAAACTTAAAAAGGGATAATCATTTCATCAATTGTCATGGATTCTTCAGGTACACTTTCTACATTTTTGTTATCATCTTGACTTGTCATGAACTAAATATGTTTCCTATGTTCTATGCAAAAGCAGGTTAATATCCATTCATAATTAAATTGAGTCAAATAACATGTGATTCTTAGTGATTTTGAGTCATTTGACTTTGGTTTATCCAAGGTTTTTCAAATATCTAATATGTGGGTCGACCCCGAAGACCAAATTAATCCGTTTGTTCAAGTGCTTGCGCTCAAGGCTTGCGGGCACAAAGCAGAGTTGGTACATGGGAGACTGTTTCATTGTTACTCAGTAAAGACAGGATTTGTGAATTCTGTAGAGGTTAAACAGTGTTGGTTCATCAATCTGACATCAGACTGGGATTGCTGTGAAGTTTCATCTTAGTAGAAAATGTCTCATGAAAGATTGCCCAATTGAGGTAAAAAACAGCTGTAAGAATACAAGAAATGGATAGTTATATTGATTGTTCATACCACATTGCATTTTACAAATTTGTTTTATGAACGAATGAAATGTCGAGTGCTAGAGGAGGATTCTGTGGTACTAATGCATTTTGAGTAAATTGATCACTTTCTCTTCAATATTGCATAAGAACTGAAGAATTATTTGATGAAAGCTGAAAATAATGTTACGGAGATGCATCCTCGGCTTGCGTTAAGGTAAACTGGTTTAACTTGTAATACATTTTACACTTCTGCTGTAGGTTCCATTATCATTTTTGCTATTTTTATAGTATGAATTTTTTCCATTCAAAGATCACCCTCACTGTGATCATAATTAATTGGACACAACTGAATTTGCAACATTAATCACTTCAGGACTAATTTAATAAGCTGAACTGGATTGGACTTAGAAAATAAGCTGAACTAGATTGGACTTAGATGAATGTTTCATGCAATCCAATTGTTTGGATGCATTTCTTGTTGTTGAGTTTGACTAAACTATGCTCGGGTATTGTCGGGCTCCATATGAGATGCGGCCCTTCCTATCCATTTTTCTATTTACGAGACTCGGACTGGAGACGTCGCTAGTCAAGGAGCCAAATCCCTTACCACTTAGGCCAACTGGTGGTTGGTTCCTAAAGATCCTTAATTAACATGATTATTAATTTGGTTTCTCTAAAAAAGCGGTCCTCACTTATTCTTGTTGAAGTGCTTTTGGACAGAGAGCATAACATTTTAATTAATTCTTGGACGAACTTCTACTCCATGCATGCAGGAATTAATCATAGAGGAAAGAATACGTAACTTAATCAATCATCAAGTAATAAAATTGGTGGCATCAACTTTAATTGCTTTGTGGCCAAGCTAATAATAATAAAGGAACAAAAACCATGCGTATAATTAAGATATATAGGGAGGGAGCTCTGCAATTTGCACAAATCACATACTCTCTCACAAACCAAACACTTCCATTCCTCACAGCTAGTTGCATTTCCAATTAATTACCATCCATCAAATGGCTGAAGTAGTTCTTGAAGCAGTTGTTGGGCTACTCTTTGAGAACCTCAAATCCATAATCCAAAAGGAGCTCGATCTAGTGTGGGGATTCAAAGCAGATATAAGGAAGCTCTCTGCAACCTTATCACCACTACACGAAGTGCTTGCAGATGCTGAAGTCAAACAAATCAAGAGCAAAGCTATTCGAAAGTGGTTGGCGAGGCTCAAACATGCTGCTTATGACGCACAAGACGTATTGGATGATTGGGCAATCGCTGAAACTAATAGCATTCGCCATCAACCTGCACAATCAGATGCTACTGGTAAAAATTATCGCGCCCATCTGGTATGGAGTTATTTCATGTCTTTTATCAACTTGAAGCGACTAGTGTTTCGTTACAAGTTGGCTAAGCAAATAAAAGAGATTAGAGAAAGGTTTGATGGGATTGCCAAGGAAATGTCTGATTTTTCTTTGATAAAGAAGTCAGTGGATGTGGAGGGATCAGTGGTCCCTCCTCAATCCATTAGCTCCGGTAGAGTAACTAGCTCTACTTCAGTAGAACCGCAGATGTATGGTAGGGAGACAGACAAGGAAAACATAGTAAAAATGTTGCTGGAAAACATTAATAATGAACATGTCATCTCTGTTTGTCCTATAGTTGGGATTGGTGGTCTTGGAAAGACCACTCTTGCTCAACTAGTCTATAATGACGATAGGATGCAAAAACACTTCGATGTAAAAATCTGGATTTGTGTTTCCGATGATTTTAACGTCAAAAGATTGCTAGAGGAAATTTTTAAGGTCGTGAATAAGAGGCCCTCTGGCAATGATAACTTAGATGCCATACAAAATGATGTTAAGGAAAATCTAAAGGAAAAGAAGTTCTTGTTGGTGTTAGATGATGTTTGGTGTGAGAAACAAGATGAGTGGAATAGGTTAAAGAATTCTTTAACCTCTGGGGCCAAAGGTAGTTCGATTATTGTGACCACTCGTTTAAAAACAGTAGCATCCATAACAAAAACAATATCAGAACCTTATCAATTAGATGGTTTGTCACCGAATGATTGTTGGTCCTTGTTTAGATCTTATGCCTTTGATGTTGGGAAAGAGTTAGAAAAACCGAACTTAGTAAGAATTGGCCGAGAGATAGTAAGTAAGTGTGGAGGCTTACCACTTGCTGCGAAAGCTCTAGGAAGTTTGGTGCGGTTCAAAGAAGAGGAAAACCAATGGGAACAAGTTAGGGACAGCGAGATCTGGGAGCTAGATGAAGAGGAAGGTAGAGATCAGTGTCCTAAGATTTTGCCAGCCTTAAGATTGAGCTACAACAATTTGTCATCACGTGCAAGGCAATCCTTTGCTTATTGTTCCCTTTTTCCAAAAGATTATGAAATGAGCAAAGAAGAGATTGTGCATTTATGGATGGCAAATGACCTTCTACAGTCTGAAAGAATGGAACCTGAAGTAGTTGGAGAAAATGTCTTTGGGGAATTGCTATCGCATTCTTTTTTCCAAGATATAGAAAAGAATAAGGATGGGAAAATTGAAACAGTGAAAATTCATGACCTCATCCATGATCTTGCATCTGCAGTCATGAAGAGTGAATATTCACTCATTGAGGTTGGCATGGCAAGGAATGTTATTAAAAGCAGCATTCAGGATGATGAAATTAGGCTTCGTCATGTTTCCATAATTCTCTTGGGACCGTTAGAGACATGCGTTGTAGATGTTTCTGGTATTCATCGATTCCTTTCATCCCATCAACGCCACTTGCGCACATTATCTTTAATTTCAAATGAAGACAGGGGAATGTTTGTTTCACATGTTATTTCTGTAATTTCTGATCTAAAAAACTTAAGGGCGGTAAAGGTTCAAAGTTGGAATGCTGAAATATCTTTGCCTTTGTCATTTGGTGATAAGTTGAAACATCTAAGATATTTAAACTTAAGTGGTTGTGGTCTTTCATTATTGCATGGTGAATCGTTTCGTGGTATGAAAAATTTGCAAATCTTAGATTTGAGTCAGAATGAAAATTTAAAAACTCTACCGGACTCAATGGGTGAATACATGGAGCATTTAAAGCATTTGAACCTCGGTGGTTGTGGCCTTTCATCATTTCATGCTGAATTGTTTCGTGGTATGAAAAATTTGCAATTTTTGGATTTGAGTCAGAATAGAAGTTTAAAAACTCTACCGGACTCAATTGGTGAATACATGGAGCATTTAAAGCATCTCAATCTCAATGGATGTGGTCTTTCATCAATGCATGTTGAATCTTTTTTGGGTATGAAGAAGTTGGAATTTTTGGATTTAAGTAGGAATAGCAAATACCTGGAAACAATACCAGATTCGATAGGCAACTTGGAGCAGTTAAGGCACTTAAACCTCTTTGGCAACATAGATATCAAAGTATTGCCAGAATCACTTGGCAATCTTACAAAATTAGAGACGTTGAAATTGAATGATTGTCGGGCATTAATAATGCTGCCTCAGAGCACAAGTAAGCTATGCAGCCTCAAGCGGTTGGAGAATAAGCGTTGTTGGGGATTAAGGGGCATGCCAAGTGGGATAGGAGAAGGATTAAGTCGGTTGGAGAAGTTGAGCATGTGGGTGTGGGGAAGTGAAGAAAGTGAGAATATTGAAGGGTTGAGAGGTTTGAGTCTCCTCTCTGGATCACTGGTAATAAAAATAGAGGGTTTGAGAAAAGAAGATGATGCAGCTCTTCGTGATAGGGAGGAGGTATTGACCAATAAAACTAATATTTCCAAGCTATTCATTTGGTTCAATTTTAATGGTGGCGATGATGTGTCTAGCAAGTAGTGAGCAAGCGTTGCGAATTCTGAAGCCTCCTCCAACATTGAATCGTTAAGCATACATGGGTATGAAGGAGGAGGTTTCCGGAATGGATGGAGATGAGGGATCCCCATTCCTCCTCCTCATTTCCAAGACTCAGGACCATCAAATTAAATTGGATGTGGAAGTTGGAGGAATGGGTGTTGAATTGGAGACACAAAGAGGAATGCCTTCCTGCTCTTCAACACTTGAGGATTGAGTATTGCGCAATGCTGAAGGGTTTACCTAAAGAATTGGGAAACCTCGCGACCTTAAAGTCACTTTGGATGTTTATTTTTGTAAGGAACTGGTTTCTGTCCCACAGTTGGAGCTCATGACTTCTCTTAAGAATTTGAGCATTGCTTCCTGCCCTAAATTGAAATTTGTGTTCCACGGACTGCGACGTCTCACATCTCTCCAGTCTTTGGATATCAGAGGATGTCCAGGGGTGGTAATACCAAAGGAGGAATTGGACCCACTGGTTACTCTTCGAGGTCCATCATTTCACGAAGATATCGATGAGGAACTCATCCATGATCAGTATGACCATCAGGAGGACTCAACAACAACTTGAGAAACCAGGTCATCCATCCATCACTTCTACTTCTACTTTTACTTCTACTTCTACTTATGTTTATATGTTTTTCATTTATTTCTTCACTTGTTCATTTAATTACACAATCAATCAATCAACAAGTATTCCAAGTGCTTATTGACAAAGATGGCCTCTAAATTATATATTATCAGGACTACTCACAATCAACAACAACAACAGCAACAACAACAACAACAGTTCCAGAAATCATCAGGTCATTCATCTTCTACTTTATATGTGTAGCTCTATGTTTTCTACTCACAAGTCACAACTAATCAACTATACATTGGATTGGCAGAGGAAAACAAGTATTGCAACTGCCTATTCGTGATGACAATGTCCGCGCCGTTTGATTGACTTCTCTTCTGTTGCTGCTATTCATATTCATGATACAACGGTACTTGCTTTTCCCTCTTATCTGTCTGTGTGTATTATCATGTTTGATATTCTTCTTGTGATTAAATTACTCTCAAATTAATAGTGAAATCAACGTTTACATATTCAGATCAGAACAAGCACCTTCATATTGCACCGACTGTTGGGATTAATTGGGTCGTTGCCAAGCCTCGGATCTGCCTCATCCTTTTGGAATTTACAAAATTTGATCCTCTACATTCAAGGGTTTCACCATTAATTATTATTACTAGTACTACTGCTACTCCTTTATATATATATATATATATATATATATATATATATATTTGTCCTAAGACTTGCTTCTATTTATGCATGTTTATTGTGCAATTTGTGTGTTGTTTAATTAATATTCTCCTCCTTGTGATCGATTCATAGCCATCAAATTAGTAATTTAAATAAATTTATGCATGCTTAAATTCATTGGTAAAGTTAGTTAGATTAGGCCCTTTGTTCTTCATTGCAATATATTTTTGTGTTTCAAAATATGCCTCCCGATTAATTACTAGTCCGAGCATTAACACAACCAAGAAAATATGGAAGCTACAAACATGCGCAATGGTCTCAACGAGAATCTGAGCATGTGAGTGTTAGTCTGAAACAAAACTAGAAAATCAATTCTGCAATTCTAGATGACTTTGATAGATTAAGTTTTCGAATTCATCTAATTCTTATTGCAGCATCTGATCGGGTATTTTTTGTCTTTCGGAACTAGCGACTAGCCTAAGGAAAATGTCATGTCCTCAAAGAAGGTTTACAATTTATGAACCAACTACATTCATCAAACACAAGAAATAAAAGAGAGGTTTGTTGTGCTTCACCAGATTTCTCATCATCAATAGCATTTTACTTCATGCAACTTGCTAACTTGAGATTTGGGAATTGAACTGTTACAAAAAAAAAAACAAAATTGTAGCATATATTTATAATCAATTGTTTTATCATATAATAAATTCTTCCATCATTGTTTTTAACAGAGATCACTTTCTCCTTCATCCCTTCTTGCTGCAGTGTGCATACCTCGATCATGTCTCATTCATCGATTCTATGTGCTTAGAATATCATGGTATTTGCTTATTAAAAAGGTAGACCATTAAGTTGCTTTTAATGTCATGATTTTTAAATTTCAGTTTATCTCAGTATACATTGGTCATAGTTTTTGCTCTTCACACTATAGGCTACACATATAAGGGATCTCGGAAATGAAAAATGTGAATAAGACTTCTAAAGAATAATAAAGACAACCGATCTTCATATATTGATGCTCGGTTGAAATCCATTCCAACTTTCTGAAGGTCATTAATGACCAAAATTACTCGTGTGAGAACTACCGAGTAGAATCTAACCCACTTCTTGTTCTTCAGTGTTCATCAAGTCTCAATGATACCGACGTGAACCCGATATATTCAAATCAGGTGATTACTTGTCCCTTGTTGCCTTTCCATATCCATCTTTTTTTTTTGTCTTTAATGTAATAAAACTTTTTTAATCGAATAACAAAGGAGATTAATTTTAGTCTTATCGTGGCATGCGCAAGTAAATTTTGCTTCTATTGAAACAATGATGGTCCAAAGGAAGGGAAGAAAGACACAAGAGCATAATTAATTTATAGTGGTGTACGTGACATTTTAATTAACCTTTAGTTGCTTTTGTTTCTTTTCATAAAAGCATACTTTAATTTAAATAAACAAACCATAGCATATTACAATCAACGTTTTTTATCATATAATTTGTTTTATTTCTTTCATCAACATTTCTGGCAGGGACTATCAACTTTAACCTTTGTCAGTTCATATTGCTCTAACACTTGATGCTTCCTAAAACAACACGTGTCACAAGGTTTATTGACAGTGTCATTGTATTATCTTAATGGAAGGTTAATTCATTAATTTGCTTTTGTTATGATGCAAACATTTCTTTGTTTTTAAGCATATGTTTATGATAATGAGTTTTTGGTAGGTTCTCGAAATGAAATGAAATCTTCAACAGTTAAAACATAAAAATGTCTCTACGGTACTGAGTCTTCTACTAACTTGTTAATCCTTTGATTAAAATAAGCAGGCGTTGAAGCATATCCCTTGAGTACTAACTTTCAATATGCTTATACATTTTCATGCCCTATATCCATGATGCTCATCAATGGAGCTCTAAAGCTGCAACAACTTATGACTACAGCCATTGCTCGATTGCTTCAAATGATTCTCAATTCTGGAGGTTTAGCGCCAAACATTTTATAATTGCTATTATTTAAATTCAATGCATGCGAGGGTTTCACCATTAATTATTACTGCTATTTATAATAATCCTGAGACTTGCTTCTATTTATGCATGTTTATTGTATGATGTTTAATTAATGTTCGCTTGTAATTCCTAGTCATTTGTCAAATTTGTAAGTTAGTTAAATATATGAATTGGAAGTACATTTAATTAATTGGAATGGGAGACTACTTAATTCGGAATGTAGCACTTTAATTAATTCATTGGTAAATTTAGTTCGATTAGGCCCTTTGTTCTCCATTGCAATATATTTTTCTCGCATTTTAAAATATTCCTACGGACAATTACTAGTCCGAGGAATTAATTCAACCGAGAAAATCTGGAAGCTACAACAGTTGTCCCTAGCATTGGTCTCGAAGAAAATCGAGCATGTGAGTGTTTTTCTTTAAGCAAAACTAAAAAAATCAATTACGCAATTCGAATGACTTTGATAAATTAAGTTGTCGAATTATTCTCATTCTTATTGCAACATCTCGATCATCAGTAGCTTACATATAATGATGTTATCTAATTGCATTTTACTTCATGCAACTTGCTAACTTGAGATTTGGGAATTGAACTGTTCAAATACAAATATTTGGTCTCTTGTTTTCCAAAAACATAGGTTGTTTTCCGGGATTTTCATGAATAAACATCTTTCAAAGAAACAAACTGTAGCATATATTCATAATCAACTTTTTTTATCATATAATAAATTTTTCCACCAAAGAAACAAACTGTAGCCTATATTCATAATCAACTTTTTTATCTTATAATAGATTTTCCCATCATTGTTTTTAGCAGAGACGACTATCACTTTGTTGTTCATCCCTTCCTTCTTGCAGTGTGCATACTTCTTTCCCCAGTCACGTACCATTCATCAGTTCTAATTGGTAACTCTCGATGCTTGCTATGTCACCTTGTCCATGGCATTGATAGCTGAAACTTTATGTAGCATTGCAGTCAATTACATTATCTTCATTTCCTTTTGTTGATGGTTGTTGTTTTGACTTTGTCCTCTCTTTTTTGAACAGGAAACCTCTGATTATATTGGCACGGATTTGAAGATTTCAAGAGCTTGCCACGCTCTCATATTTTCTTGGTGTTATTTGCTCAGTAAGTTTAGTGATCCCATGATTCATTTGAATCTGGTGTTCATTTTTAATATGCATTAGCATTAGTGATATCGAACCGCAGTGACTAATTTGATTATTGGTTTTCCTCATTTGCAGGTATGTGCTATGTTGCATGCTCATTCATTATTTTCCTATTAGCAATAACACCACCACTAAACGTCCACTGTTGCATTTCTTCGGACGCCAATTGACATTACGGAGAACGTGTAATTCTGGTCCCGTCTTACATGAAATTCTATGGTCATAAATGTATTGGGCTGGAGACGTGCTCTTTGAACAAGCTTTCTTCCTCTCCCATTACATTTCATTTGAGTTAGCGTAATCGATCTGGTGGATTAAATATGTAATGCCACCAAGCATTTGGGTTCTATCAAATTGATTCAAGATACTGGTGGGTTGGGTTTTCTTTAAGTTGGGAACCTCATGTTGCTGATTGGAGATGCATCAATTAGCATGTTGATTGAATGAATAAATGTGTTGTTCCCATAAAAAATAATTATATGTCCTTTCCTGTATGTTTTAATTAGCTAGACATTTGCCGTATTCAATTGTACTGAGACAACGAGTTTTCACAAGGATAATGTGCATTAGAATCTTGTAAGCTTGCTTTCTTTTCAAATGATACAAGAATTGTGTTCTCGAACCCTTTATTTATAGAGAAGAAATCATCTTAAATTCTGCATTTCATGCATCGTCATCTGTTCATTATGTTGAGTCTAATCGGTATTCATTTCTATCGCGAGTTCATCATTTTCGGTTTACACAGAATCAAGATCTTTTTTTGTAATTTTAAAGCATTGACACCATCAAATAAAAGACTTGCAAATTGAGCTTATTATTGATTTTGTTTTTTGAATTACAGTTTATCTCAGAATATATTCGTCGCAGTCCTCGGTCAGTGAGCTAATCTCGGAAATGAAAAACATAAATACAAATTTTCAAGCATAATACAGACAACTGATTTGCATATTTTGATGCCTCAGTTGAGGTTCAATTCTTTTTTCTGAAGGTCCTTGATGTACAACGTACGAGATCTGTGAGTTCATTCTGGGATGTACAACCTGCAAGGGATCAAACTGAAATTCAGCAAGAAAAACACAAGTACATAACTATAAAGTTTCTTGTTCAAGCATGTTACACTGATTTTAGAATTTCAATAGTTTAGTCTTTCCTCACCAACAGTTCGTCAAGCGTTCTGTCGCATCCACCATTTCATAAGACTGAAAATTAGCCAGTGGCTGCACCGACAGACTCGGCTAGTTCTTCCAAGAGCTCCTTTTGCTCCATTGCAGCACATGACTGTACACATCAAGCATTAGTTGGCAAGTCATGGCAAATCGAAACTTAAGTAATTCTCCAGCAGATGTTTGGTAGATTTTGAAGAATAAATGAAGTGTTCTTCACTTTCTTTCTTTATTTTCTTCACATGCAGTTCTAAAAAAAACTTAAGGCAGCGGGAGGAAGACGATACTTTGAATATTTTTTTTTTTAAACCTTTTGAAAGGAAGCTCTTTAATTTCTTGATCACAAAGATTTAAAAGTCGGGAATTCATTTGCGAAGGATTGGCTTTGGTAGGGATCTGTGTTTCGTGAAAATCTTCTATATAAGGAAGAGATACTTGATGACGTTTTCGATCCCAGAAGGCAGAAGGGATTTCAGAACAACATTGTTTAGTTAATTTTTCTTGAAACAAAAGAAGTTTGGATTGAAATGAAAGGGTATTCATAATTTGGTCGGCTTTTAAAAAATGAATTTCAGATTGTAAAAATCCGATATGGGTTCGTTTATGATCAATTTGATTAATAAGTTGATTTAAATATCTTGTTTTTGGTAATTGAGTAAAAGGAAAGAAAAATTGTTTTTTATTGAGAGTTGTTGTTATTCCTTTTTGAAATAAATTTTGCCTCTCCAAAATCTTGTTCTTCTCTGTCATCCTCTTTTCCATCTCAAGTTGAGCCAACTCGTGCATCAATATATACTCCTCCTACGCAAGTAGCAACTGAATCAAGTCACCTTTCTCGTGTGGCCTATCCTATTGAAAGAAATGACGATTCTGTCAGTATAAATGATTTTGCTGATCATCAAATTCATATGATTCAAAGTTTAGATGACGACTTCCAAGTTGACTATGTTAATTTAAAAGCTCAATTCCTTAAACATCCTTTAACACCAATTTTTTGTAAAATATATCCTAAAGATCAACAAGCCATTATACGAGATCGCTATTTTGCTCATATTAACCAGTCTAAGACTAATATTCCATTTTTTGAATACTTGGCAACTTCCTGCCCAAAAATAATACAAAAAATTAATACCATTTGGGAAGGTTCTACCGGTGAAAAATATGTCCAATCACATCCTCCTGTAGCTCCTCTTAAGATTAAAGAGCATATTAAGGCAATTCCCCTTAACACCAATTTCGTTGACGATGATGCCCTTCTTACAAAAAAAGATCTAAATCATATCATTGAACAAAATAATTTTACCAATGTCTATCTATCAACTTTAGGAAAAACTACAAAACATGTCGGATCCTCTAGTACTCCTACCTCTAATTCCCCCACTGTAGAACCCTTGTTAACCAAATCCCTTATACCACCATCTGCAACTATGATACCCGATTATCGACCCAAATATTCGACAGAATTATTACAAAAAATAGCCTCACAATTAGAAGCCATTGATTTGACTTCATCAGCTAAGAAAAAGAATAAAGCTCCTCTCATTGCAACACTCGATAATGATGAAATTCATTCTCAATCATCTCATCAGTCAAATATTGATCTTCAACCATCACCTAAATCCTTAATTAATTCTAAGGACTTCAACCACGATACGAATTATGATACGGATGACGAATCTATAGATATTCATCGTATTACTAAATCGCATAAATTGAATCGACCAAAGAAAAATCCATCTTATAATTATCAATTAAAACAATATTATTCACGACCCTCACCTGCTGATATAGTTCTGAGGTACTAATGCATTTTGAGTAAATTGATCACTTTCTCTTCAATATTGCATAAGAACTGAAGAATTATTTGATGAAAGCTGAAAATAATGTTACGGAGATGAGTCCTCGGCTTGCGTTAAGGTAAACTGATTTAACTTATAATACATTTTACTCTTCTGCTGTAGGTTCCATTATCATTTTTGCTATTTTATAGTATGAATTTTTTCCATTCAAAGATCACCCTCACTGTGATCATAATTAATTGGACACAACTGAATTTGCAACATTAATCACTTCAGGACTAAGGTAATAAGCTGAACTGGATTGGACTTGGATAATAAGCTGAACTAGATTGGACTTAGATGAATTACAAAACAGTGGGAGCAAGTTAGAGACAGTGAAATTTGGGATTTAGAAGGAGGGAAGGTAAGCAATGTCCCTAAATCTTGCCGGCCTTTTAAGATTTGAGTTACAACAGTCTTTCGCCACGTGCAAGACGATGCTTTGGTTATTGTTGCCTTTTTCCAAAAGAAGAGCTCGTGCACTTGTGGTTGTCCAATGGACTTCTTCAGGCCAAATAAGAAAGAGAGAACATAAAATTGTTTTAAGAGCTCAGGTAACTTAATTAGTGTCTCCCTTATCCGAGATGTTAGAGAGAAAAATAAGAAAGAGAGAACATAAAATTGTTTTAAGAGCTTAGATTTTCTGGCATGGAGAGAGTACCCTCAAAGCCGGCCTGGACTGCAGTTTATTAGAGAAACATTTCAGCAATCCTTTGCAAGCAATGGTCCAATGGAAGAGTGTTGTGAGGTATTGGACCAAATCTTGTCTCCTCTTTCATGTGTTAGCAATCATTCAAAAGCTTGCCATGCCATCTCCTAGCTAGCTTTTTGACTTCAGGCTGGGTAAATTGATCATAAAGTGTCCATGATTCATTTAAATCATTCAAAAACTTGTAATCTCCTAGCTTTTTATATATATGACTATTCTCCATAAGGTCAAACGACAGTATTTGATGAATGTTTCCTTTCCTCTCATTTGCAGGTTTGTGCTATACTGCACACTCTCCATTTTCAGTTAGCAGTAAGACCATCCGCCACCAAATACTTCTCTCACTGTTGCATTTCTTTGGATGCCAATCGACATTTTCTTGGAAAATTTGTATAATTCTGTTTGTGGCAGTGATTCTTGCAGTTTTGACAGCAGGTGACTGCATGAAACCTTTAATTGTATTAACAGTCACTTCTTACGTGAAGTTTACTGTTCAATATTTTACGAAGTTCTTTCTAGTCTTCTTCCCTAGCTGCGTAACATTATTTAAGATATATAGCATATTCTTTTTCTTGTACTAGATTTTTTTTTGTACTGCAAATCAAGATTGACGAGAACATTGTACTCTTTTTCTTGTACTAGATTTTTTTCCCACAGTGGTTTTTCTAGTACAAGTTTTAACGAGGCATATTCTCTCAACAAGTGTCATCCAAGGAGAGTGTTGTAAATCGGTTGACCCTTTAACCAAGCTTATGAATGATCACATTGTCAAACATGACTCTCACATTGAATTGTAACATCAAGCATGACTTCTACATTGAATGTAACTTGTACACTTTACATAACTTGTATTCAACTCCAATGTATAATCACTTATCCATGTATTGTCATGTAACTTGTAATCCTCTCCAATGTACACCAACTCTTCCATGCATTGTCTATGTTGCTTGTAATGTGTTGTATGACTTGTGGTGTATGTATAACTTGTACACATTGTATAAGTACAATTATCATCATCACCAAATGACCTATATAAAGGGTGCCAACTCCATTGTAATTCACACACCAAGTTGAATGAAAACTTCTCATTCCAACTATCTCATTTCTTATATTCTCCTTTGTAGTTCTAGTTTGTAGTAATGGAAGTTCTTAGTCTTTTATTTCCTTATCTAGTTCTTAGCAAGTTTCAACCCAATTCACAACAAAAATAACTTTTTTTCGGAGTTGTTACACACTTACCATTATTTCTTCTTCAAAACCACCGCCGTTGTCACCACCACCACCATCACGGCGGCGCCACCACTCCTCCGCCACCAACAACCCTTTTCTCCACAACAATTTTGTTCTATTTTTAGTGGAAATAGTGCTCTACTTGTGGGTGCAAGGAGAGAGATTTGGGGATACTTTATACAACAAAAGATACGTTATTTACTATTTACATAGTTTAGGTTTTGTAATCACCTTTTCTTTTTTGCTTTGCTTGATTTAATGCAAATTAACCGCATTTGCACACAACTTAATCTCTAATATCCATTCATCAAAATAACCATACTGAGCATGCGTTCCAAAATGAAAAAGGCCGGATTGTAATAACTCTTGAAAATGTCTTTTCTTTTCTTAGAATGCTTTATGTCATGAAAAAGTAAGATAAAAATCTCCCATAATCACATTTTAGTTTCCCAGCTATCGCTACGCTCGGACACTATTAGGCTCCATATGAGAGACTCTAATTGCTTGGACGAACTTCTACTCCATGCATGCAAGAATTAATCCTAGAGAAAAGAATGCGTAACTTAATCAATCATCAAGGAATAAAGTTGGTGGCATCAACTTTAATTGCTTTGTGGCCAAGCTAATAATAAAGGAACAAAAACCATGCATATAATTAAGATATAAAGGGAGGGAGCTCTGCAATTTGCACAAATCACATTCTCTCTCACAAACCAAACACTTTCTTTCATTCCTCACTGAGTTAGTTGCACTTCCAATTACCATCCATCAAATGGGTGAAGTAGTTCTTGAAGCAGTTGTTGGGCTACTCTTTGAGAACCTCAAATCCATAATCCAAAGGAGCTCGATCTAGTGTGGGGATTCAAAGCAGATATAAGGAAGCTCTCTCGCAACCTTATCACCACTACGCGAAGTACTTGCAGATGCTTTGAAGTCAAACAAATCAAGAGCAAAGCTATTCGAAAGTGGTTGGTGAGGCTCAAACATGTCGCTTATGACGCACAAGACGTATTGGATGATTGGGCAATCGCTGAAACCGATCGCATTCGCCATCGACTGTACAATCGATGCTACGGTACTAATTATCGCGCATGTCCGGTATGGAATTCTTTCTGTCTTTTATCAACTTGAAGCGACTAGTGTTTCGTTACAAGTTGGCTAAGCAAATAAAAGAGATTAGAGAAAGGTTTGATGGGATTGCCAAGGAAATGTCCGATTTTTCTTTGATAAAGAAGTCGGTGGATGTGGAGGGATCAGCTTGTCCCTCCTCAATCCATTAGCTTCGATAGAGTAACTAGCTCTACTTCAACGGAGCCTAAAATATATGGCAGGACGCGGATAAAGAAAACATAGTAAAAATGTTGCTAGAAAACACTAGTAGCGAACATGGAATCTTTGTCTGTCCAATAGTTGGGATTGGTGGTCTTGGAAAGACCACTCTTGCTCAACTAGTCTATAATGACATTAGAATGCAAAAACACTTCGATGTAAAAATCTGGATTTGTGTTTCCGATGATTTTAACGTCAAAAGATTGCTAGAGGAAATTTTTGAGGTCGTGACTAAGAGGCCCTCTGGCAATAATAACTTAGATGCCATACAAAACGGTGTTAAGGAAAATCTAAAGGAAAAGAAGTTCCTGTTGGTGTTAGATGATGTTTGGTGTGAGAAACAAGATGAGTGGAATAGGTTAAAGAATTCTTTAACCTCTGGGGCCAAAGGTAGTTCGATTATTGTGACCACTCGTTTAAAAACAGTAGCATCCATAACTAAAACAATATCCGAACCGTATCACTTAGGTGGTTTGTCATTGGATAATTGTTGGTCCTTGTTTAGATCTTATGCCTTTGATGTTGGGAAAGAGTTAGAAAAACCGAACTTAGTAAGAATTGGCCAAGAGATAGTAAGTAAGTGTGGAGGCTTACCACTTTGCGCAAAAGCTCTAGGAAGTTTGGTGCGGTTCAAAAAAGAGGAAAACCAATGGGAACAAGTTAGGGACAGCGAGATCTGGGAGCTAGATGAAGAGGAAGGTAGCGATCAGTGTCCCAAGATTTTGCCAGCCTTAAGATTGAGCTAAAACAATTTGTCGCCACGTGCAAGGCAATCCTTTGCTTATTGTTCCCTTTTTCCAAAAGATTATAAAATGCTCAAAGAAGCGCTTGTGCATTTATGGATGGCAAATGACCTACTACAGTATGAAAGAATGGAACTCGAAGTAGTTGGAGAAAATGTCTTTGGGAATTGCTATTGCATTCTTTTTTCCAAGATATAGAAGAGAATGAGGATGGGAAAATTGAAACAGTGAAGATTCACGACCTCATGCATGATCTTGCATGCAATCATGAAAAGTGAATATTCACTCTTTGAGGTTGGCTTGTCAAGGAATATTATTAATAGTAGCATTCAAGATGATGAAATTAGGCCTCGTCATGTTTCGATAATTCTCTTGCCATCATCATCGTAGTTGTCTTCGTAGAATGTTTCTAGTATTGATCGATTTCTTTCATCTCATCAACGCCACTTGCGCACATTTTCTTTAATTTCAAATGAAGATAAGGGAATGTCGTATTCACATGATGTTATTTCGTAATTTCGGTCTAAAAAACCTAAGGGCGTTAAGGGTTGAAAGATGGAAAGTTTGTAATATCGTTGCCTTTGTCATTTGGTGATAAGTTGAAACATCTAAGATATTTAAACCTAAGACATTGTGGCCTTTCATCATTGCATGGTGAATCGTTTCGTGGTATAAAAAATTTGCAATTTTTGGATTTGAGTCAGAATAAGAGATTAAAAACTCTACCTGGGACTCAATGGGTGAATATATGGAGCATTTAAAGCATTTGAACCTTAGTGGTTGTGGTTTTTCATCATTGCATGCTGAATTGTTTCGTGGTATGAAAAATTTGCAAATCTTAGATTTGAGTCAGAATATGAGTTTAGAAACTCTGCCAAACTCAATGGGTCAATACATGGAGCATTTAAAGCATCTCAACCTTAGAAGTTGTGACCTTTCATCATTGCATGGTGAATTGTTTCGTGGTATGAAGAAGTTGCAATTTTTGGATTTAAGTTGGAATGGACAAGACATGGTAACAATACCAGATTCAGTAGGCAACTTGGAGCAGTTAAGGCACTTAAACCTCTCTGATAATTTAGGTCTCAAAGTATTGCCAGAGTCACTTGGCAATCTTACAAAATTAGAGACGCATTTGAAATTGAACTATTGTTGGGGACTCATAATGCTACCTCGAAGCACAAGTAAGTTGTGCAGCCTCGGACATGATTGGAGAATGAGTATTCTTTGGGGATTAAGGGGCATGCCAAGTGGGATAGGAGAAGGATTAAGTCTATTTGGAGAAGTTGAGCAGTGGGTGTGGGGAAGTGAGGAAAGTGAGAATATTGAAGGGTTGAGAGGCTTGAGTCTCCTCGGTGGATCACTAGTAATATCTCTGAGGGTTTGAGCGAAGAAGATGATGTAGCTCTTGGTGATGGGGAGGAGGTATTGACCAATAAAACTAATCTTTCCGAGCTACTCATTTTGTTCAAGTGATAATGGTGGCGATGATGTGTGCAGCAAGTAATGAGCAAGTTTTGCGAATTCAAGCCTCCTCTAACATTGAATCGTTAAGCATACAAGTACGAGAGGGAGGAGGTTTCCGGAATGGATGGAGATGAGGGATCCTCATTCCTCTTCATTTCCAAGACTCGAGACCATCGAATTAAACTCGATGTGGAACTTGGAGGAATGGGTGTTGAATTGGAGACACAAGGAGGAATGTATTCCCGCTCTTCAACACTTGGAGATTAGGTATTGCGAAATGCTTTGAAGGGTTTACCTAAAGAATTGGGAAACCTCGCGACCTTAAACTCACTTTTTGTTTGTGAATGTAAGGAACCTGGTTTCTATCCCACAACTTATCTACCTTGAATCCCTAAGTATCATGGAATGCGGTGAGTTAGTGTCAATGCCACAGTTGAAGCTCATGACTTCTCTCGGGAGGTTGAGCATTTCGAATGCCCTAAATTGAAATTTGTGTTCCACGGACTGCGACATCTCACATCTCTAGAGGTTTTGGTAATCACCAAATGTCCGAGGTTGGTAATACCAAAGGAGGAATTGGACGCACTTGTTGCTCTTCAAGGTCCATCATTTCTCTCGAGATATCGATGAGGAACTCATTCATGAAGATTCAACATCTTCGTAGAAACCAGGTCATCCATCCATCACTTCTACTTCTACTTCTACTTCTACTTATGTTTATATGTTTTTCATTTATTTCTTCACTTGTTCATTCAATTACACAATCAATCAATTATATATTGGATTAGCAGTGGAAAACAAGTACTCCAAGTGCTTATTGATGATGACCTCGACAACAACAACCACGACAAAGATATCGATAAGGTGCTTATCCATGATCGTATCGTGGACTACTCACAATCGCAGCAACAACAACAACAACAGCCCAGAAATCATCAGTCATTCATCTTCTACTTTATATTTGTAGCTCTATGTTTTTCTACTCACAAGTCACAACTAATCAACTATACGTTGGATTGGCGAGAGGAAAACAAGTCTTGCAACCGTTTACTACTCGTGATGACAACGCCCGCATTGTTTCAGATTGACTTCTCTTGTTCTTATTGCTATTCATATTCATGATACAACGGTACTTGTTTTTCCCTCTTATCTCTGTCTACGTGTGTATTATCATGTTTGATATTTTCTTGTGATTGAATTGCACCGATCTGTTGGGATTAATCGGGTCGATGCCAAGCTTCGGATCTCCGCCTCATCCTTTTGGAATTTACAAAATTTGATCCTCTCGCATTTCACCATTAATTATTATTACTAGTACTATCTACTCCTATATATATATATATATATATATATTTGTCCTAAGACTTGCTTCTATTTATGCATGTTTATTGTGTAGTTTGTGTGTTGTTTAATTAATATTCTCCTCCTTGTGATCGATTCATAGCCATCAAATTAGTAATTTAAATAAATATATGCATGTTTAAATTCATTGGTAAAGTTAGATTCGGCCCTTTGTTCTTCATTGCAATATGTTTTTGCGTTTCAAAATATGCCTCCCGATTAATTACTAGTTCGAGCATTAACACAACCAAGAAAATCTAGAAGCTACAAACATGAGCAATGGTCTCAACGAGAATCTGAGCATGTGCGTGTTAGTCTCAAACAAAACTAGAAAATCAATTCTCGCAATTCTAGATGACTTGATAGATTAAGTTGTCGAATTCTTCTAATTCTTATTGTAGCATCTCGATCAAGTATTTTTTGTCTTTCGAAGTAGCGACCGCCTAAGGAAAATGTCAAGTCCCCAAAGAAGGTTTACAATTTATAAACCAACTTCCGGTCATCCAACACAAGAAATAAAAAAGAGAGGTTTGTTGTGCTTCACCGCAGATTTCTCATCATCAATAGCATTTTACTTCATGCAACTTGCTAACTTGAGATTTGGGAATTGAACTGTTCAAAAAAAATAAAATTGTAGCATATATTTATAATCAATTGTTTTATCATATAATAAAATTTTCCATCATCGTTTTTAACGAGAGATCACTTTCTCCTTCATCCCTTCTTGCAGTGTGCATACCTCGGTCATATATCATTCATTGATTCGTGTGCTTAGAATATCATGGTATTTGCTTATTGAAAAAGTAGACCATTAAGTTGCTTTTAATGTCATGCTTTTTAAATTTCGGTTTATCTCAAGTATACATCGGTCATAGTTTTTGCTCTTCACACTATAGGATATACATATAATGGATCTCGAAATGAAAAATGTGAATAAGACTTCTAAAGAATAATACGCATAACTGATCTTCATATATTGATGCTTGGTTGAAATCCATTCCAACTTTTCGAAGGTCATTAATGACCAAAATTACTCGTGTGAGAACTATCGAGTAGAATCTAACCCACTTGTTGCTCTTCGGCGTCCATCAAGTCTCAATGATACCGATATGAACCTGATATATTCATGCTTACACATTTTCATGCCCTATACCGATGATGCTCATCAATGGAGCTCTAAAGCTGCATGACTTATGACTATAGACATCGCGCGATTGCTTCAAATGATTCTCAATTCGGAGGTTTAGCTCTAAACATTTTATAATTGCTATTATTTAAATTCAATGCATGCGAGGTTTCACCATTAATTATTACTTCGCTATTTATAATAATCCTAAGACTTGCTTCTATTTACGCATGTATATTGTATGATGTTTAATTAATGTTCTCCTTGTGATTCCTAGTGTCAAATTTGTAAGTTAGTTAAATATATGAATTGGAAGTACATGTGGATGGGTGACTACTTAATTTGGAATGTAGCATTTTAATTAATTCATTGGTAAATTTAGTTAGGTTAGGCCCTTTGTTCTCCATTGCAATATATTTTTCTCGCATTTTAAAATATACCGGACAATTACTAGTCCGAGGAATTAATTCAACCAAGAAAATCTGGAAGCTACAAAGTGTCCCTAGCATTGGTCTCGAAGAAAATCTGAGCATGTGAGTGTTTTTCTTTAAGCAAAACTAAAAAAATCAATTCTACAATTCGAATGACTTTGATAAATTAAGTTGTCGAATTATTCTCATTCTTATTGCAACATATGATCATCGTAGCTTACATATAATGATGTTATCTAATTGCATTTTACTTCATGCAACTTGCTAACTTGAGATTTGGGAATTAACAGTTCAAATACAAATATTTGGTCTCTTGTTTTCCAAAAACATTGGTTGTTTTCCGGGATTTTCATGAATAAAACATCTTTCAAAGAAACAAACCGTAGCCTATATTCATAATCAACTTTTTTATCATATAATAGATTTTTCCATCATTGTTTTCAGCAGAGACGACTATCACTTTTCTCGTTCATCCCTTCCTTCTTCCAAAGTGTATATACTTCTTTCCCCCATCACGTACCATTCATCGGTTCTAATTGGTAACTTCGATGCTTGCCATGTCACCTTGTCCATGGCATTGATAGCTGAAACTTTATGTAGCATTGCAATCAATTACATTATCTTCATTTCCTTTTGTTGATGGTTGTTGTTTTGACTTTGTCCTCTTTTTTTTTGAAGATTTCAAGAGCTTGCCACGCTCTCGTATTTTCATTGCCTATTAGGTACACCTTGTCCATGGCATAGATCGTTGAAACTTTTGTAGTATTGCAGTCAATTTACATTATCTTCATTTCCTTTTTCTCGATGGTTGTTGTTTTGACTTTGTCCTCTCTTTTTTGAACAGAAACCTCTCGATTATATTGGCACGGATTTGAAGATTTCAAGAGCTTGCCACGCTCTCATATTTTCTTGTTATTATTTGCTCAAGTAAGTTGATTAATCCCATGATTCATTTGAATCTGGTGTTCATTTTTAATACGCATTAGCATTAGTGATATCGAATGCGGTGACTAAGTTGATGATTGGTTTTCCTCATTTGCGGAGTTTGTGCTATGTTGCATGCTCATTCATTATTTTCCTATTAGCGGTAACAGCACTAAACGTCCATCGCGTGCATTTCTTCGGACGCCAATTGACATTACATTTCCGCCGAGTTAGCGTAATCGATCTGGTGGATTAAATATGTTGCATACTCATTCTCCAATTCACAGTTGGAGAATGAGTATTGCTTTGGGATTCAGGGGGCATGCGAAGTGGGATAGGAGAAGGATTAAGTCACTGGAGAAGTTGAGCGGTGGGTGTGGGGAAGTGAGGAAAGTGAGAATATTGAAGGGTTGAGAGGTCCGAGTCTCCTCATTTGGATCACTGGAAATAAGAATAGAGATTTTGAGAAAAGAAGATGATGTTGCTCTTCATGATGTGGAGGGGGAGGTATTGACCAATAAAACTAATCTTTCCGAGCTAGTCATTTGGTTCCGTATGTGCGAAAGTGAGCAAGCGTTGCGACTCTGAAGCCTCCTCCAACATTGAATCGTTAAGCATTCGATGGTATCACGGAAGGAGGTTTCCGGAATGGATGGAGATGAGGGATCCCCATTCCTCCTCCTCCTCATTTCCAAGACTCAAGACCATCCAATTAGATACTATTTCGAACTTGGAGGAATGGGTGTTGAATTGGAGACACAAAGAGGAATGCCTTCCCGCTCTTCAACACTTGGATATTAAGTATTGCTATGGGTGAAGGGTTTACCTAAAGAATTGGGAAACCTCACGACCTTAAAGTCACTTTATATAAATGATTGTAACAAACTGGTTTCTATCCCACAACTTATCTCGCCTTGAATCCCTAAAAATCGGGGCATGCAGTGAGTTAGTGTCGATGCCACGATTGGAGCTCATGACTTCTCTCAAGGACTTGACCATTTCGAATGCCCTAAATTGAAATTTGTTTTCCACGGACTTCGACATCTCACGTCTCTCCAAAGTATTTGAGGATCGAGAGGATGTACGGGGGTGGTAATACCAAAAGAGGAACTGGACCCACTTGTTGCTCTTCGAGGTCCATCATTTCTCGAAGATATCGATGAGAAACTCATCCATGATCGATATCACCATCGGGAGGACTCAACAACAACTTGATAAACCAGGTCATCCATCCATCACTTCTACTTCTACTTCTACTTCTACTTTTACTTATGTTTAGCTCTATGTTTCACAAGTCACAACTAATCAACTATACGTTGGATTGGCGAGAGGAAAACAAGTCTTGAACCGCCACTCGTGATGACAATGCCCGCGCCATTTCGATTGACTTCTCTTCGTCGCTATTCATATTCATGATACCGGTACTTGTTTTTCCCTCTTATCCGTCTGTCTCTGTGTGTATTATCATGTTTGATATTCTTCTTGTGATTAAATTAATCTCAAATTAATAGTGAAATCAACGTTTACATACTCGATCGAAGAAGCACCTTCATATTGCTCCGATTGTTGGGATTAATCGGGTTGATGCCATGCCTCGGATCGCCTCATCCTTTTGGAATTTACAAAATTTGATCCCTCGCATTCAAGGGTTTCACCATTAATTATTATTACTAGTACTACTCGCTACTCCTTTATATATATATATATGTCCTAAGACTTGCTTCTATTTATGCATGTTTATTGTGTAATTTGTGTGTAGTTTAATTAATATTCTCCTCCTTGTGATCGATTCATAGCCATCAAATTAGTAATTTAAATAAATTTATGCATGTTTAAATTCATTGGTAAAGTTAGTTAGATTAGGCCCTTTGTTCTTCATTTCAATATATTTTTGTGTTTCAAAATATGCCTCCCAATTAATTACTAGTTCGAACATTAACACAACCAAGAAAATCTGGAAGCTACAAACATGAGCAATGGTCTCAACGAGAATCGAGCATGTGAGTGTTAGTCTCAAACGAAACTAGAAAATCAATTCGCAATTCTGGATGACTTTGATAAATTAAGTTGTAGAGTTCTTCTCATTCTTTTGTAGCATCTGATCAGGTATTTTTTGTCTTTCGGAACTTGCGACTGGCCTAAGAAAAATATCATGTCCTCAAAGAAAGTTTACAATTTGTTAACCAACTTCGGTCATCCAACACAAGAAATAAAAGAGAGGTTTGTTGTGCTTCACCAAATTTCTCATCATCAATAGCATTTTACTTCATGCAACTTGCTAACTTGATATTTGAGGTTTAAAATTGTAGCATATATTTATAATCAATTGTTTTATCATATAATAAATTTTCCATCATTGTTTTTAACAGAGATCACTTGTCTCCTTCATCCCTTCTTGCAAGGTGTGCATACCTCTTAGTCATGTACCATTCATCGATTCTATGTGCTTAGAGTATCATGGTGTTTGCTTATTGAGAAGGTAGACCATTAAGTTGCTTTTAAGTTTTAATGTCATGCTTTTTAAATTTCAGTTTATCTCAATATACATTCGTCATAGTTTTTGCTCTTCACACTATAGGATATACATATAATGGATCTCGGAAATGAAAAATATGAATAAGACTTCTAAATAATAATACAGTAACCTGATCTTCATACATTGATGCTCGGTTGAAATCCATTCCAACTTTCTCAAGGTCATTATTGACCAAAATTACTCGTGTGAGAACTACCGAGTAGAATCGACCCACTTGTTGCTCTTCGAGTGTCCATCAAGTCTCAATGATATCGATATGAACCTAATATATTCATGCTTGCACATTTTCATGCCCTATATCGATGATGCTCATCAATGGAGCTCTAAAGTCATGCTACTGACTTATGACTATAGTCATTGCTCGATTGCTTCAAATGATTCTCAATTAAGGAGTTTTAGCTCTAAACATTTTATAATTGCTATTATTTAAATTCAATGCATGCGAGGGTTTCACCATCAATTATCTCTGCATGCGAGGGTTTCACCATTAATTATTACCGCTTATTTATAATAATCTTGAGACTTGCTTCTATTTATACATGTTTATTGTATGATGTTTAATTAATGTTCTCCTTGTGATTCCTAGTGTCAAATTTGTAAGTTAGTTAAATATATGAATTGGAAGTACATGTGGATGGGAGACTACTTAATTCGAAATGTAGCACTTTAATTAATTCATTGGTAAATTTAGTTAGGTTAGACCCTTTGTTCTCCATTGCAATATATTTTTTTGCATTCTAAAATATACCTTGGACAATTACTAGTCCGAGGAACTAATTCAACCGAGAAAATCTGGAAGCTACATCGGTGTTCCTAGCATTGGTCTCTGGAGAAAATCCGAGGAGTGTCTTTCTTTAAGCAAAACTAAAAAAATCAATTCTCGCAATTCTGAATGACTTTGATAAATTAAGTTGTCGAATTATTCTCATTCTTATTGCAACATCTGATCATCAGTAGCTTACATATAATGATGTTATCTAATTGCATTTTACTTCATGCAACTTGCTAACTTGAGATTTGGGAATTGAACAGTTCAAATACAAATATTTGGTCTCTTGTTTTCCAAAAACATTGGTTGTTTTCCGGGATTTTCATGAATAAAACATCTTTCAAAGAAACAAACTGTAGCATATATTCATAATCAACTTTTTTTATCATATAATAAATTTTTCCATCATTGTTTTTGGCAGAGACGACTATCACTTTGCTGTTCATCCCTTCCTTCTTGCAGTGTGCATACTTCTTTCCCCAGTCACGTACCATTCATCAGTTCTAATTGGTAACTCTCGATGCTTGCTATGTCACTTATCACACAAGTTAGAGGCTATGTGCTAAGAGTATCATGGTGTTAGCTTATTGAGAAGGTAGATCATTAAGTTGCTTTTAGTGTCATGCTTTTTGAATTCCAATTTATCTCAAGTATATATTGGTCATAGTTTTTGGTCTTCACACCGTAGGCTAGACTTATAATGGATCTCATAAATGAAAAATATAAAAAAGAATTCTAAAGCATAATACGAGATTAACCTGATCTTCATGTCGATGCTCGATTGAAATCCATTCCTTCTTTTTAAAGGTCATTAATGACAAATAACTCGAAAGAACCGCATAGTAGAATCGAACTCATTGCTCTTTGGTGTCCACTAAGTCACAATGATTGATCTACGAAGTTGATACATTTGGAAACCAGGCTATTATCCATCACTTGTCGCTTCTTCCGTGTCCATCTTTTTTGAAATGTAATAAAACTTTTTAATCGAATAACAATGGATATTAATTTTTGTCTTGTTGTGGCATGTCTTTGGCAACTTTTGCGTCTCTCGAAAGTTGAAACAATGATAATACAAAGGAAGGGAAGAAAGACAGATGAGCAGAATTACTAAATGACGTTAAATTATATTATTTCTTGGCATTTTAGTTAACACAACCCGCTAAGTTGAGGTTAAAGATTGAATTGTTCAAACATTTTAGTTTCTTGTTCTTGGAAACTTTAGTTGCTTTTGTTTCTTTGAATAAAATCATATTTCAAATATGTAAAATATTGCATATTACAATCAACAATTGTATCATATAAATTATATCTTTCCATCACCATTTCTGGCAGGGACTATCAACTCGAACCTTCATCAATTCAAATTGCTCTAACTCTTGATGCTTCTTAAAACAACACGAGTTATCAGGTTTGTTGAGAGTATCATTGTATTAGCTTTAATGGAAGGGCAGTTCATTAATTTTCTTTTGTTATAATGCACACATTTCTTTGTCGTATGATTTAAATAATAAAATTTTGGCAGGTTCTAGAAATGAAATGAAATCTTCAACAGTTAAACATGTCTCTACGGTACTGAGTCTTTTACTAACTAGCTAATCCTTTGATTAAAATAAGTAGGAGTTTAAGCATATCCCTTGAGTACTAACTTTCAATATGCTTATACATTTTCATGCCCTATATCCATGATGCTCATCGATGGAGCTCTAAAGTCTGCTCGATTGCTTCAAATGATTCTCAACCCTGGAGGTTTAGCTCAAAACATTTTATTCATGGTATAATTGCTATTATGTAAATTCAATGTATGCCGTGACGTAAGGGGCTATAATCATTTTGTTAGTTACCATGATTCCTGGTTTTTTAATTGTTAATTTCGGGTGGAATATGAATACGATTCAGAGTACGACGTGAGAAAAGTGGTTTGTAGAAAATCCTGATCGTCCTTGATTGTCCTTTTAGAGCTCTTGAATGCCCTTGCTTGAGTTAGAAATCTCTCATCAAGCAATGAATTCATTGGAAGGTAAGTCATTTAATCTCATTTCAAAGTTCATTAGTGTAAGAATCTCTTCAAACATGTTGCTACGATTTTTTGGGAAAAATAAATATGATGAACAAGCTGATTAGAATCAATAGTCGAATTGAATTAATGCGCGATAATGATAATCTTTACTTTTCATTGCCTATTAGGTACACCTTGTCCATGGCATTGATAGCTGAAACTTTATGTAGCATTGCGAGTCAATTACATTATCTCCATTTGCTTTTGTTGATGGTTGTTGTTTTGACTTTGCCCTCTTTTTTTTTAACAGAAACTTCGATTATATTGGCACGGATTTGAAGATTTCAAGAGCTTGCTACGCTCATATTTTCTTGGTATTATTTGCTCAAGTAAGTTTAGTGATCCCATGATTCATTTGAATCTGGTGTTCATTTTTAATATGCATTAGCATTAGTGATATCGAACAGCAGTGACTAATTTGATGATTGGTTTTCCTCATTTGCAGGTATGTGCTATGTTGCATGCTCATTCATTATTTTCATATTAGCAAGTAACACCAAAGCACTAAACGTCCATCGCTGCATTTCTTCGTGACGCCAATTGAAATTACTAAGAATATGTAATTCTGGTCCCGTCTTGCATGAAATTCTATGGTCATTTCTTTTCAAATGATACAAGAATTGTGTTCTCTGAATCTCTCGATGACCCTTTATAGAGAAGAAATCATCTTTAATTCTGCACTTCATGTATCTCGCCATCTGTTCATTATGTTGAGTCTAATCAGTATTCATTTCTATCGCAGTTCATCATTTTCAGTTTACACATAATCAAGATCGTTTTTGTAATTTTAAAGCATTGACACCATCAAATAAAAACTTGCAAATTGAGCTTATAATTGATTTTGTTTTTTGGAATTACAGTTTATCTCAGAATATATTCGTCGCAATTCTCTGGTCGTGAGCTAATCTCGGAAATGAAAAACTGATTTGCATATTTTGATGCCTCAGTTGAGGTTCGATTCTTTTTTCTAAAGGTCCTTGATGTACACAACCTGCGAGATCTGTGAGTTCATTCTGGGATGTACAACCTGCAAGGGATCAAACTGAAATTCAGCAAGAAAAACACTAGTATAGAACTATCAAGTTTCTTGTTCAAGCATGTTACAATGATTTTAGAATTTCAATAGTTCAGTCATTCCTCACCAACAGTTAGTCAAGCCTTCTGTCGCATCCACCATTTCCTAAGTAGCATCAAAGGACGACAAACTTGCAACCAACTAATATGCCACTGAAAATTAGCCGGTGGCTGCACCGACAGACTCGGCTAGTTCTTCCAAGAGCTCCTTTTGCTCCATTGCAGCACACGACTGTACACATCAAGCATTAGTTGGCAAGTCACAGCAAATTGAAACTTAAGTAATTCTCCAGCAGATGTTTGGTAGAATTTGAAGAATAAATGAAATGTTCTTCACTTTCTTTCTTTATTTTCTTCACATACAGTTCTAAAAAAAAAACTAAAGGCAGCGTGGAGGAAGAAGATACTTTGAATATTTTTTTTAAAAACCTTTTGAAAGGAAGTACTTTTTTTTTTTCTTTCTTTCCGAGTACAATGTAGACGTACTGGTTACTTAAATGCACCAAATGCTATTGGCACCATACCTGAACTGCAGTCTCTATATCTCCATCAAGGAAGGATGTCAATTCGAAGTTCATCTTCAATCTATGATCTGTAACTCTATTGTCCTGCCATAATTAAAACAAAATGGATAAATGTACCTTATAAGAGTTTTATGTATTTTTGATTTTGTAGTTCAAGTGTCAAATGGATTTAATAAGAGTTGGCATACACTGTGAGTGGAGTGTGGACACTTAACAAAAGTGAAAGATGTTAATCTTTTCCGCACCAGCACCAGTACCAACCTGTCATTTTTTTAGAAAATAAGTAAAAATAAAATACAGTCAATTAATTAGTATTTGGGACCTTAAAACCTTGCAAGGATTCCCAATATGGTCGTAACTCCTAAAATTAAATATTCATAAACAAAAGATCCACCAGCAAACAAATATCAAATTACAATTCAAAATCTAATTCTAATCTCTCAATTTGTTTTATAATCTACATATGCATTCATTACTCGTCATCGCACACACTCACACATATAGCAATCGCTGTATAAACCATTACTGCAGGGCAGTATGGAGAATAACTAATCCATTTTCATTCATACCTCCAGACCTTGCAATATATAGTAAAGTTCTTTATCTTTCGATCAATCACCACCTCAACTTCATCAGCCTGAAACAATACACAGCATAAGGAGGAAGCGCAGGCATGAAGAGGAGAAAACAAACAATAACTCAACCACCATGGCAAGAATATAGCACTTATAACTAAAGAGCATAAGCACGAAAATGTGTTTTGAGTGGGTCCACATATCTATGCACCATAAACTCCAAACTAAGAAACTATCGTGCATTCCCAAACTAAAGAAGCCCAAAATAAATAAATAAATAAATAAAGATGAGGAAGATGAGGTAAATGTTGTAAATTCTGGTCGAGGAGCAACAAGAAACACTAAGGTTGTCACCACCCCAAATTTCAAGCCGTCACCAAGCCTTGCCACGTCATGGCCCACTTATCTTTGAAGCCCCGTGACCCACCCGATTGCTTACACTTTTCCAGCTAACCCTAGTTACGCTAATTAATCTTTACATAAGTATTAATAATTTAGTTAGCCAGTTACTCAATTTATCAAGGTATATTATAATTGTACAACATAAGTCTTTTAACGAGTAACTTATGCAATATTTAACGATTCTAAGTAGTGGAAAACCCGATAAAATGATATCATGTATATGTAAAGGCGAGATAAGCAAAAGATTCATATACATACAATCGTGTTCTACAAGTCCCCAAAATCCAACAACATATAAATACATACATATTGTAGTCACACATGAGTCGGCTCTACTATCTCGTAGATAGTCGCCAAGCACCTCCTTGCCCTTGCTCTTGCTCGTCGAAAGATTTGCACTCAGTCACCCAACAAATACAATGACGAGTCCAGAGAGTAAAAACTCAAGAAAAGACCACACAATATTCATGAAATAAACCGATAAACTACGAAACATGCAAATATAACACCCGACAACAAAGTATGTCATATTCTCATGAATGTAGGTAGCACACGACAAGCAAAAGTAGTAGCGTGAAATAAATAATCAGCATATACCAACTAAACCAATTCGAAATAAATCATTAATCAAGTAATTCCGTAAAATGACGAGAAAACTTTGACCTACACGATCAAGAATCGATAAATCGAATAAGAACCACATATATACTTACAGACTTACGGTGACTAAACCCTAACTTCAAGAAACGACATGATCCATTCCCGACGCCGTTACACATCTTGACCACCTTAATCCTTCCCAACGCTCTTAAATATATTATATTGTCATCGACACGAGCACTATCACAAGTAACCCGTGCATGAAATTTAGCCACAACCAATATATGCGCAAATCGAAATAGGAGTAAAACCTCATGTGTGTCCACCACGATCGCACATGAAAAACAATATCGATAAACCAAACCATGAATTATGTGAGGCATTCCAATGGGTTTACGCACCTCAATTCGCGCTTCGACTTCCCTGCACTCTCGATATCGACACGACTAGCTCTCCGATGCCCGAGCTACGGTCCCCTAAGTCGCTGAAGTCCAATTTTGCATGCTTAGTATGTTTATAGGTGTTTGAGATATGTATTAAATCGAAAATCCCAAAACAACCTTTTAAATTCGGTTTTAATCTGTAGTTAGCGCGCTATGAGAATAATGTTGCGCGCTATGGAATTGATGTAGAGCGCTACTATTCTTCATCCCGAAGAAAAGTGGGAAACCCAAAATGATTATCGCGCTAACCGTTTCGGAGTAGCGCTACTCTCTCGGGACATAATTCTCCGATCGAGAATTCTGTTTTTCCCTTCCAATTTAGCTACTTAAACTTATCTAATACATTCTCCATATCCAATTAACATCAAAACAGCAACTAAACAACCTTAGAACATCATTTTGATCAATGACCCACACTTCAAACCCGAATTACACCAAAACACTCAATTTTTAGCTCAATTGAAAGTGTGGATGATGGAGAAGAAGATTACCTCAATTTGTTCCACAAATTTGACCTCTAACTCTTGAATTCAAGCTCCTCAATCACTCCTTCTTCTCCAAAGAACTTGAACAAAAATGGATTTCATTTGCATGCTTTTGATCAACTCATCTTATATATCAAAGTGAGATTGATTTCTAGCCCTTGATCTCAATGTGTTTACGTATCTCGATCTTGTAAATTTGGTCTTTTCATGGAGAAAGTCTTGTAAATTTCTACTTCAAAGTTCACGCAATCTTTCACTCTTACACTATCCGATTATTGCACTCTGGAAAGGATACTTGGTTGAGCTTTGTAGGCTGTACAATTAATTAATCAACATCTCGAGCGGGGAATGGTCTTTGATTCTTCTAATTTTTCTATTTTTTTGTTAATGATCTTGACTTGACATAAATTATATATGTTTCTTATCTTTTAATGCAAAAGCATGTTAATATCCATTGATAATCAAATTGAGTCAATTTACATTTGATTCTTATGATTTATATATTGTATCAATGTAACAATAAACTAGGACAATGCATCGGCCATGACATAAACAACAAATCTTATACCCAACCCTCTTGTGACAAAAAATAAGTGGCTAAACGGACCTCGGTTTTTGCTTAGAGGACCCCACCGTGAAATGACCCAACTAGCCATTCATATAAAAGGGTTTTTACTCACTCATACCCCACTCACCCCTACTCACACGTACCCAAATCAACCTCTCTCAAATCGCATTCTCACAACTCAAAATTTGACAAAATATGAGCAAAAACACATCGTTTTGACACCGTGTGTGCATTCCTCATATTTTTTAGTGTCGATTTCGAGGTTTTTCTAGATTTTTTTTTTTTTTTTACTTTTTGAGTCGTATTGTTTGTGGGATTGCCGTTGGGTTTAGGACTTCGATTCGGGGTTGAATCTTGTATTTTGGGTGCAAAGTTTCGATTGAATCGAAAATATTAAGCGATTCTAAGCAAAACCTACTATCTTTTGGTCATTTTCATTTATTTTTTAGGAGTTTTGAAAAAAAATTTGACGTTCTTGTTGCCCGCGGTGTCGGACACCCATGGTCGACACCTCTAAATAGGTCTCAGACAGGGCCGCCACCTTTAAAGAAGAAAGTTCACCACTCCGCGGCCACAAACAACCCTTCTCGCCCCCAACAATTTTGTTATCTCATGAGAGGAGAGAGATTTGGGGATAATTTATACAACCTTACCAAAGGTACGCTATTTACTATTTACAGAGTTTAGGTTATGTAATACCTTTTCTTTTTTACTGTTCAAATAACCCACATTTGCAAAATAACCATACTTAGCAATAGCATGCCTTCCAAAATGAAAAAGGGCATGGTAATAACTCATAGAAATGCCTTTTTTCTTTTTCGAGAAAGCTTGATGTCATGAAAAGGGAATACAAGAATCTCTCATAGTCACATTTTGATTTCCTAGTTAGCACCGACTAACCTGTCGTGCCCATATGAGATGCGGCCCTTTCTACCCATTTTTCTATTTATGAGACTCCGACTTAGAACTCGCTAGTTAAGGAAATCAAATTTCTTACCACTTGGATAAACCTGTTGTTGGTTCCTAAAGATCCTTAATACATGATTAGTACAGTTTTTGGCCTTTCATTTGAAGCAACGAAGAACCTTATTAATTTGCTTTCTCAAAAAAGTTGTCCTCACTTATTCTTGTTGAAGTGTTTTTGGACAGAAAGCATAACATTTTAATTAATTCTTGGACGAACTTCTACTCCATGCATGCAGGAATTAATCCTAGAGAAAAGAATACGTAACATATATAATCAATCATGTTAGTTTCGAATAGAATATGTTTATTGTGTATTCATCTTGTGTGCAAAATAATCTATATATACATGTACAAGGTTTATAATACAAAAAGGAAAGTGCAATCACAAATGGAAACTACTAATTACACGAGAAACTAATTTCCTTAATTGCTGAATATAATATTGAGTTTCCATAACTGGTAGTTTCCTTAACATACCAGTTTCCTTAACACCCTCCCTCAAACTCAAGATGGATTCGTAGAAATCAACTTGAGTTTGTCTACCAAGGCATGAAAGCGACCGGAGTCGGCTTGAGTTTGTCAATCGAATTAGTAAACTCCGACAAATCTAAGGTTCGTCGTGGAGCGAGATCAACGACCACCTAAGACGGAAAGAAACGGGTTTTGATGTGGCAAAGTTAGAACAACAGAATCGTAGAACAACGAATATCGAGTCGACTGAGTCGACGACGGACGATACGAGTTGTGAGTCGACGACGATGATATAGCGGAGTCGACTACAGTGCAAAGCAAAGAATTGACATAGTCGATAGCGAGATAGCATGGTCGACATAGTCGACGACGGATAGCGAGATAACTGAGTCGACATAACGACTAATCGAATTGTTGTGTCTCGCACAACGTGAAGTCAAACAGATTGTTGTGTCTCGCACAACCGAGAGGTCAAACAGATTGTTGTGTCTCGCACAACCGAGAAAACAAACCGGATTATTGTGGCTTGCACAACCGAGAAGTCAACAGATTGAATAAACCGGAGGCAGTCGAATGGTGACAAGTGCACAAGCGGCGGTATCAAAACGAGCAAAATGACGAGCGAGCAGAAGCGGCGGATCGGTGCAGTGTGAATGTGCACGGAATACTGGGCAAACGTGAGGCGACGGATCTGTCGGCGGCGGATCTTGCAGAAGCAGCAGAGCTTGGCGGATCTGGCGGCGGCAGACGGCGGCGGCAACGGATTTGCGGGACGTGGCGGAACAATCTGCATGACGGTGCTCAACGACAGAATGGCGGGAGCGGATGGGCGGCGCAGTGGCAAAGCGGCAGAGCAAATGGGCGAGCGGCGGCATGGCGGAGTAGATCTACGGCCGGCGCGCGATTGAGCAGCGTGCGCAGGTGCAGAGGCGTAGTGTGTGCAGCCGCAGTGCAGCGGGCAGTGGGCGCGGATGCGTCGAGACGGCAGAGATACAGTGTAGTACGGGTGTCGCAACAGACGAGACGAGAAAAACAAAGAGGAATGACCCACAATTTGGGCTCGATTAACACAACCCAAAGCGAGAACAACAACGAGAGATCAAAAAGACACCACGAATTGGTCGTCGAAAGTCGATCGACTTAATACTAGAAACCAAGTTCTAATACCATGTTAGTTTCGAATAGAATATGTTTATTGTGTATTTATCTTGTGTAAAAGGTAATCTATATATACACGTACAAGACTTAGAATACAAAGGAAAGTTCAATCACAAATGGAAACTACTAATTACACGAGATACTAATTTCCTTAAGCTGTTGAATATAATATTGAGTTTCAATAATGGTAGTTTCCTTAACATACCGGTTTCCTTAACATACCACCAGTTTCCTTAACAAATCATCAAGGAATAAAGTTGGTGGCATCAACTTTAAGAGGGCCGCTAAGGGCACCCCACCTTTTCATGAAGGCACTCAAATTATTTGTAAAAATTCCAAAGAAACCGGAAAAGACCATTTTGCCCATGTATATATAATGATTCAAACCCCACAAATCATTTTGACAAAGAAAAAGGGCACCCCACCACCAAGCTTGAACCACAAAGCCACATTGCGTTTGGCGAGCGTTTATCGATTCTTGCGGATTGACATCATCCGACGAAAGCCGATGTAACAATGTTTGACAACCATATGATGGTTTCTTAGAACCTGTTTAGTTGGGTAAACTGTGAAAATGATGATTTGTTTGTCAACGTAGGGTTTGGTAATTTCCTCAAATCCGAACTTGTTTCCACTATATAATGGAGGATTGTACTTGCTACGGTGCAAGAGGAGGTTGAACTTGAGGTAATTTTGCGAATTTATTGTGTTTTTTATGAGGTTATCCGAAGTTTCGTCGATGTGCGCGATTGTTTCGGCCTCGCAGGACCGAGATATATTGAAATGTCTCGGTCATAGAGGACCGAGCCTACTCTAACCTCTCGCCAGTGTACAACCGAGAGTATGAGAAAATTCTCGGTTGTACACCACCGACGCCACATTACCTATCACTAATTGTAGCTCTCGTCATGTCTCGGCCGAGATAACTGAAGTATTCTCGGCCATGCGTAACCGAGACATTGTGAACTCTTCCGGCCTTCGTGGCCGAGACTGCGAGTTCCCAAAAATTTAGCTTCTGTCTCGGCCATGCTTGGCCGAGACAGTTAACACAGTCTCTGGCCTGCGTGGCCGAGAACCGCGATTTCCCAATTTTTTTACCATTCTACAAACCGACTACTCTACCAAATGTAACTTAATTATACTATAAACGTAACTTCAAACGATCGATTTCGCGCAAAATCTGTGTGTTCGACGATCTTCAACCGAGCCATAATTTGGAGACGAAATCGGCTCACACCCCGACCCTACGAACTGCAAAAAAGCCGTAAACCGAATGAGAAACACAAGGTGAGACACGATTTCGGAGATTCCTCTCACTTTGGTCGGTTCAAACCAAATGGTTTCTTGGAGTCAAGATCGGTGAAGGTGGTGGAGGGGGTGCGAGCGTTTTTTTCGTGTTTGTGCGGGAGGGGTATTTTCGGGATTTCGTGTGTAATTTTTGGGTGCCCTTGGTAATTTGTTTTGTACCCTCAATAACAGGGTGCCTTCATGAAAACGTGGGGTGCCCTTAGCGGCCCTCAACTTTAATTGCTTTGTGGCCAAGCTAATAATAAAGGAACAAAAACCATGCATATAATTAAGATATATAGGGAGGGAGCTCGCAATTTGCACAAATCACATTCTCTCTCACAAACCAAACACTTTCATTCCTCACGACTAGTTGCATTTCCAATTACCATCCATCAAATGGTGAAGTAGTTCTTGAAGCGGTTGTTGGGTTACTCTTTGAGAACCTCAAATCCATAATCCAAAGGGAGCTCGATCTAGTGTGGGGATTCAAAGCCGATATAAGGAAGCTCTCGCAACCTTATTGCCACTATGCGAAGTGCTTGCAGATCTTTGAAGTGAAACAAATCAAGAGCAAAGCTATTCGAAAGTGGTTGGCGAGGCTCAAACATCGCTTATGACGCACAAGACGTATTGGATGATTGGGCAATCGTCGAAACTAATAGCATTCGCCATCAACCCGCACAATCGATGCTACCTGGTACTAATTATCGCGCCTATCGGTATGGATTTCTTTCATGTCTTTTATCAACTTGAAGCGACTAGTGTTTCGTTACAAGTTGGCTAAGCAAATAAAAGAGATTAGAGAAAGGTTTGATGGGATTGCCAAGGAAATGTCTGATTTTTCTTTGATAAAGAAGTCAGTGGATGTGGAGGGATCAGTGGTCCCTCCTCAATCCATTAGCTCCGGTAGAGTAACTAGCTCTACTTCAGTAGAACCACAGATGTATGGTAGGGAGACAGACAAGGAAAACATAGTAAAAATGTTGCTGGAAAACATTAATAATGAACATGTCATCTCTGTTTGTCCTATAGTTGGGATTGGTGGTCTTGGAAAGACCACTCTTGCTCAACTAGTCTATAATGATGATAGGATGCAAAAACACTTCGATGTAAGAATCTGGATTTGTGTTTCCGATGATTTTAACGTCAAAAGATTGCTAGAGGAAATTTTTGAGGTCGTGACTAAGAGGCCCTCTGGCAATAATAACTTAGATGCCATACAAAACGGTGTTAAGGAAAATCTAAAGGAAAAGAAGTTCCTGTTGGTGTTAGATGATGTTTGGTGTGAGAAACAAGATGAGTGGAACAGGTTAAAGAATTCTTTAACCTCTGGGGCCAAAGGTAGTTCGATTATTGTGACCACTCGTTTAAAAACAGTAGCATCCATAACAAAAACAATATCAGAACCGTATCAATTAGATGGTTTGTCACTGGATGATTGTTGGTCCTTGTTTAGATCTTATGCCTTTGATGTTGGGAAAGAGTTAGAAAAACCGAACTTAGTAAGAATTGGCCGAGAGATAGTAAGTAAGTGTGGAGGCTTACCACTTGCTGCGAAAGCTCTAGGAAGTTTGGTGCGGTTCAAAGAAGAGGAAAACCAATGGGAACAAGTTAGGGACAGCGAGATCTGGGAGCTAGATGAAGAGGAAGGTAGCGATCAATGTCCCAAGATTTTGCCAGCCTTAAGATTGAGCTACAACAATTTGTCGCCACGTGCAAGGCAATCCTTTGCTTATTGTTCCCTTTTTCCAAAAGATTATGAAATGAGCAAAGAAGAGCTTGTGCATTTATGGATGGCAAATGACCTTCTACAGTCTGAAAGAATGGAACCTGAAGTAGTTGGAGAAAATGTCTTTGGGGAATTGCTATCGCATTCTTTTTTCCAAGATATAGAAAAGAACGAGGAGGGGAAAATTGAAACATTGAAAATTCACGACCTCATGCATGATCTTGCATCCGCAGTCATGAAGAGTGAATATTTGCATATTGAGGGGAAGGTTGGCATGTCAAGGAATATTATTAATAGTAGCATTCAAGATGATGAAATTAGGCCTCGTCATGTTTCGATAATTCTCTTGCCATCATCATCAGAGTTGTCTTCAGTAAATGTTTCTAGTATTGATCGATTTCTTTCATCCCATCAACGCCACTTGCGCACATTTTTTTTATTTTCAAATAAAGACATGGGAATATTTGCTTCACATGTCATTTCTGTAGTTTCTTATCTAAAAAACTTAAGGGTGTTAAGCGTTGAAAGTTGGAATGCTGAAATATCTTTGCCTTTGTCATTTGGTGATAAGTTGAAACTTCTAAGATATTTAAGCCTAAGAGGTTGTGGCCTTTCATCGTTGCATGGTGAATCATTTCGTGGTATGAAAAATTTGCAATTCTTAGATTTGAGTCGAAATGATAGATTAAAAACTCTACCGGACTCAATGGGTGAATACGTGGAGCAGTTAAGGCACTTAAACCTCTCTGGCAACAAAGGTCTCAAAGTATTGCCAGAGTCACTTGGCAATCTAACAAAATTAGAGACGTTGAAATTGAATGGGTGTAGTGAACTCATAACGCTGCCTCAGAGCACAAGTAAGTTGTGCAGCCTCAGGCAGTTGGAGAATGAGGATTGCGATAATTTAAGGGGCATGCCAAGTGGGATAGGACAAGGATTAAGTCGGTTGGAGAAGTTGAGCTTGTGGGTGTGGGGAAGTGAAGAAAGTGAGAATATTGAAGGGCTGAGAGGTTTGAGTCTCCTCGCTGGATCACTAGTAATATATATAGAGGATTATGCAGCTGACCATCTTTATGATGTGGAGGAGGTATTGACCAATAAAACTAATCTTTCCAAGCTAGACATTTGGTTCAGTTATAATGGTGGCGATGATGTGTCTAGCAGTAGTGAGCAAGCGTTGCGAATTCTGAAGCCTCCCTCCAACATTGAATCGTTAAGCATTCAACGGTATGAAGGGAGGAGGTTTCCGGAATGGATGGAGATGAGGGATCCCCATTCCTCCTCCTCATTTCCAAGACTCAGGACCATCCAATTAGATGATATAAAGTATGTAGAGGAATGGGTGTTGAATTGGAGACACAAAGAGGAATGCCTTCCTGCTCTTCAACACTTGGAGATTTGGCGTTGCAAAATGCTGAAGGGTTTACCTAAAGAATTGGGAAACCTCGCGACCTTAAAGTCACTGGATGTTTATAATTGTCAGGAATTGGTTTATGTCCCACAACTTATCTACCTTGAATCCCTAAGTATCTGGGGATGCAGTGAGTTAGTGTCGATGCCACAGTTGGAGCTCATGACTTCTCTCGAGGAGTTGACCATTTTTGAATGCCCTAAATTGAAATTTGTGTTCCACGGACTGCGACGTCTCACGTCTCTCCAGCGTTTGAGCATCCACGAATGTCCAGGGGTGGTAATACCAAAGGAGGAATTGGACCCACTTGTTGCTCTTCGAGGTCCATCATTTCTCGAATATATCGATGAGGAACTCATCCATGATCAGTATCACCATCAAGAGGACTCAACAACAACTTCAGAAACCAGGTCATCCATCCATCACTTCTACTTCTACTTCTACTTATGTTTATATGTTTTTCATTGAATTACGCAATCAATCAATTGTATATTGGATTGGCAGACGAAAACAAGTATTCCAAGTGCTTATTGACGATGACCACGACGACGACAACAACCACAACAAAGATGTTGATGAGGTGCTCATCCATGATCACTATCAGGACTACTCTCAATCAACAACAACAACAACAACAACAACAGTAGTTCCAGAAATCATCAGGTCATTCATCTTCTACTTTATATGTGTAGCTCTATGTTTTCTACTCACGAGTCACAACTAATCAACTATACATTGGATTGGCAGAGGAAAACAAGTATTGCAACTGCCTACTCGTGATGACAACGCCCGCGCCGTTTCAGATTGACTTCTCTTGCTGCTGCTATTCATATTCATGATACAACGGTACTTGTTTTTCCCTCTTTATCTGTCTGTTTGTGTGTATTATCATGTTTGATATTCTTCTTGTGATTAAATTAATAGTGAAATCAATGTTCACATATTCAGATCAGAAGAAGCACCTTCATATTGCATTGACTGTTGGGATTAATCGGGTCGATGCCAAGCCTCGGATCTGCCTCATCCTTTTGGAATTTACAAAATTTGATCCTCTGCATTCAAGGGTTTCACCATTAATTATATATATATATATATATTTGTCCTAAGACTTGCTTCTATTTATGCATGTTTATTGTGTAATTTGTGTGTTGTTTAATTAATATTCTCTTGTAACGCCCGAAAATTTGACTCGTGCCACGTGTCATTTTAGGGTTTAATTAATACGTATTACGCCGAGAATTCGAAACATGAACGAGGACGCGCATCGAGTCGCGTGTCGATGTGAGACCGAGATAGTGGCTCTATGTGGTTTAAAATGTACATTGGATATGAGTGATTTAGCGCGAGTATCGAGATTTGATCGATTCATAGCCATCAAATTAGTAATTTAAATAAATTTATGCATGTTTAAATTCATTGGTAAAGTTAGTTAGATTATGCCATTTGTTCTTCATTGCAATATATTTATGTGTTTCAAAATATGCCTCCCGATTAATTACTAGTCCGAGCATTAACACAACCAAGAAAATCTGAAGCTACAAACATGCGCAATGGTCTCAACGAGAATTTGAGCATGTGAGTGTTAGTCTCAAACAAAACTAGAAAATCAATTCTGCAATTCTAGAAGACTTTGATAGATTAAGTTGTCGAATTCTTCCAATTCTTATTGCAACATCGATCGGTATTTTTGTCTTTCGGAACTAGCTACCGGCCTAAGGAAAATGTCATGTCCTCAAAGAAGGTTTACAATTTATGAACCAACTTACGGTCATCAAACACAAGAAATAAAAGAGAGGTTTGTTGTGCTTCACCAGATTTCTCATCATCAATAGCATTTTACTTCATGCAGCTTGCTAACTTGAGATTTGGGAATTGAACAGTTCAAAAAAAATAAAACTGTAGCATATATTTATAATCAATTGTTTTATCATATAATAAATTTTCCATCATTGTTTTTAACAGAGATCACTTTCTCCTTCATCCCTTCTTGCAGTGTGCATACCTCAGTCTTGTACCATTCAGCGATTCTATGTGCTTAGAGTATCATGGTGTTTGCTTATTGAAAAGGTAGACCATTAAGTTGCTTTTAAGTTTTAATGTCATGCTTTTTAAATTTCAGTTTATCTCAGTATACATTGGTCATAGTTTCAATATGCTTATACATTTTCATGCCCTATATCCATGATGTGCAATGGAGCTCTAAAGGTCGCTCTGACTTGCGACTATGGCCGTATGCTTCAAATGATTCTCAACTCTGGAGGTTTAGCTCTAAACATTTTATTCATGGTATAATTGCTATTATGTAAATTTAATGTATGCCTTAAATTGCTAATTTCAGGTGGAATGGGAATACGATTTGGAGTACGAAGTGAGAAAGGTGGTCTGTAGAAAATCCTGACTGTCCTTTATTTTCTTTTTAGAGCTCTTGCATGTCCTTGCTGAGTTAGAAATCTCTCATCAGCAATGAATTCATTGGAAGGTAAGTCATTTAATCTCATTTCAAAGTTCATCCGTGTAAGAATCTCTTCAAACATTTTGCTACGATTTTTTGGGAAAAATAAATATGATGAACAAGCTGATTAGAATCAATAGTCGAATTGAATTAATGCGCGATGCCGATAATCTTTACTTTTCATTGACTATTTGATGCACCTTGTCCATGGCATAGATAGTTGAAACTTTCTGTAGTATTGCAGTCAATTTACATTATCTTCATTTCCTTTTGTTGATGGTTGTTGTTTTGACTATGTCCCTCTTTTTTGAACAGAAACCTCTGATTATATTGGCACGGATTTGAAGATTTCAAGAGCTTGCGACGCTCTCATATTTTCTTCGTATTATTTGCTCAGTAAGTTTCGTGATCCCATGATTCATTTGAATCTGGTGGGTTGGGTTTTCTTTCAGTTCCCGGAACCTCATGTTGCTGATTGGAGATGCATCAAATAGCATGTTGATTGAATGAATAAATGTGTTGTTCCTATCAAAAATAATTATATGTTCTTTCCTGTATGTTTTAATTAGCTACACATTTGCCATATACAATTGTACAGACAACAACAATTTTCATTTTTTTTCAAATGATACAAGAATTGTGTTCTCTGATGACCCTTTATTTATAGAGAAGAAATCATCTTAAATTCTGCACTTCATGCATCTCTCATCTGTTCATTATGTTGATTCAGTTTACACAGAATCAAGATCTTTTTTGTAATTTTGAAGCATTGACTCCATCAAATAAAAAACTTGCAAATTGAGCTTATTATTGATTTTGTTTTTTGAATTACAGTTTATCTCAGAATATATTCGTCGCAGTTCTCGATCAGTGAGCTAATCTCGGAAATGAAAAACATGAATACAAATTTTCAAGCATAATACACACAACTGATTTGCATATTTTGATGCCTCAGTTGAGGTTCAATTCTTTTTTCTAAAGGTCCTTGATGTACAACCTGCGAGATCTGTGAGTTCAATCTGGGATGTACCACCTGCAAGGGGTCAAACTGAAATTCAGCAAGAAAAACACATGTACATAACTATCAAGTTTCTTGTTCAAGCATGTTACAATGATTTTAGAATTTCAATAGTTTAGTCTTTACTCACCAACAGTTTGTGAAGCGTTCTGTCGCATCCACCATTTCCTAAGTAGCGTCAAAGGACGACAAACTTGCAACCAACTAATATGCCACTGAAAATTAGCCAGTGGCTGCACCGACAGACTCGGCTAGTTCTTCCAAGAGCTCCTTTTTCTCCATTGCAGCACACGACTGTACACATCAAGCATTAGTTGGCAAGTCGCAGCAAATTGAAACTTAAGTAATTCTCCAGCAGATGTTTGGTAGAATTTGAAGAATAAATGAAATGTTCTTCACTTTCTTTCTTTATTTTCTTCACATGCAGTTCTAAAAAAAAACTAAAGGTAGCGTGGAGGAGGAAGATACTTTGAATATATTTTTTTTAAAACCTTTTGAAAGGAAGTATTTTTTTTTTTCTTTCTTTCCGAGTACAATGTAGACGTACTGGTTACTTAAATGCACCAAATGCTATTGGCACCATACCTGAACTGCAGTCTCTATATCTCCATCAAGGAAGGATGTCAATTCGAAGTTCATCTTCAATCTATGATCTGTAACTCTATTGTCCTGCCAAAATTAAAACAAAATGGATAAACGTCATTGCAAGTTTGAGAAAACGAAAAGCATGGTCATATAACCCCAACGGGTGTGTCCTAGTGGTAAGGGCGAGGACGAGGTTGTGTGGGTTAGGCGCACAACCTCGGGTTTGATTCCTCACGACAGGCAAACATTGGGCCACTGGTGGTCTCGTTTCGCAATTCCAGGGCCCTTGGGACTAGTCAGACAAAGTGTCTGGATACCCACGGTCACTCAAAAAAAAAAAAGCATAGTGATATGAAAACCCGACATCCATCAAACTAGTTGGCGTCAAGCACCGTCCCTTTGAAGTACGATCGAGGACCACACTCCAAAGGGTTTTGTGTCTTTTCTATTTTGTAGTTCAATGTGTCCAATGGATTTAATAAGAGTTGGCAAATATTGTGGACGCTTAACAAAAGTGAACGATGTTAAGAAGGTACCTTATAATTGTACGTCCGGATCTTTTCCGCACGAGCACCAGTACCAACCTGTCATTTTCTAGAAAATAAGTAAAAATAAAATACAATCAATTACTATTTGGAAGCTTAAAACCTTGCAAGGATTCCCAATATGGCAGTAACTCTTAAAATTAAATATTCATAAACAAAAGATTCACCAGCAAACAAATAGCAAATTACAATTCAAAATCTAATTCTAAACTATCGATTTGTTTTATAATTTACATATCTAATCATTACTCGCCTTCGCAAGCACACACTCACAGAGATAGCAATCTACCTGTCCTGGTACAATTGTTACTTTGTTAGGTTCACTAAGCAATTATGACACATAGTTGTGATTCAACAAAGGAAGTTCACCTCAGCCATGGCACTGTCTACTCCACCTAATTAAGTTATTCTCTCTGCTGATGGTTGAATGTGATTCATATTTTCCATAATATAGGGATTATTAGACAGATTTTATGGGCTGTGAAGCCAGTACTTTAAGAATCCAAAATAATCACCATGTCAACATCTTCTATTTCTAAAACAAATGAGAATAATAACAATGATAATGATGATGACCTGTGATTTCCGCTGATTCCTTATCATTTCTTGCTGCTCCTTTACTTTAATCTCATACCTGTAACAAGGAGGAAATGCATCATTTATAGAAAAAAGACTAACATAACAAAAACCAGAAACCAATACCTTGATATATTGCATTGAAAGATTCCACATACCCCATGACATCTTAATACAGATTTTTTTTTCCTCGCATAAATGGTTTCCACCACCCACACAATCAACAAAATAGAATTACTAAATACATCCTTACAAGAAGCCTGCCCCACACTCAAATCATCTTGGATTTTAACTGCCATCAAAATATAAGTATGATACGGTCATGAGTCATGACCAACTACCATTTTGAAAACTATTCCCACTTTTGTCAAGGTTTTCTGTATATTCCATTTCCTGCACCGGACAACCAGAGGCATCTCTTGTATTAAATTATCAACAACAGATTCCTTGGTATTGTCCATGTTTTTTAGCCACCTCTGATATGATCTATAAATGGAAGTTCAAAGATCGTGAAAATCCAAAGGTGGACCAAATCGATTCAGCGTTTGCAGATAAATGGTTTGATAAAATTACAATTTGTGTTTACGTTATGAAATCACAATGGCTTCTAATGACGTAACTTGCAAGACAAGCCAAACGCGTTCCTATGTGTCCACAAAGTGAGCAAAAACCGAAAATTACTATTTTGGGAAAGTGTTAAAATTTGGAGGTTTTGAATAAGGCTTGTTTCTAAATTTATTTAGGACGAATTTTGGAGGTTTCTAAGTGTTTTAATTTCCATTTTAAGATAGGTTTAGGTGATTAGAAAGTTTGTTTTCTATTTCTTACTTTAATTTCTAGTTACGAATTCTATGTAGCCTATTTAAAGGCCTTTCTAGCAATGAATAATAGATGATATGAAGTTTACGAATTGAAGTTTCTTTTCTTTTGAGAGTTTCCGCTTTGTGAAGTGTGTTAAATTTATCAAGCATTGCTTGTGGCGTTCTTGTTATACCAAGGTTTCTTAGAACATTATTTCCTAGGGATTGAAATTTTATACCAAGGTTTCTTGAGGCTTTTGTGTTCAAGGGGTCGAGGTCCTATCCATACCAAGGTTCATACTCTACTTTGATAGCATTGGGTCAAGGTTTCTTGATATCAAAGTTCATTGTTCCATTGTGAACATCGGGTTGAGGTCCTATTTTCTACTCTAGTCTTGGAGTCTTGGTTGTCACGCCATCCAGTCTGCGTAAACCTCCCTTGCATAAAACCACCTCATTCATTTATTGCATACCCAAAAATAAGATTTTGATCTTCCCCACTATGTTAATTCTCCTCGTAGAAGCATTCGATGTTTAACCTTAATGGTGAAAGGTGAATAATTGTATTAATTACTAGGATATGCTCGATGTTTAACCTAAATCTCATTGCGCAGTATAACAAAGAGGTGGACAATTAATTACTAGGCCAAGGACCAAAACTACATACGTAACTTGGAATTTGGAATTAATTCGAATATATCCAATTTGACATAGGAACAACAACAACAACAACAAAGCCTCAATCGCAATTAGTTGGGGTCGGCTATATGATTTAAAATTCTTCACTCCACTCGCTTGAATGTACTTAATGGAGTGCTTTCATCACCTTTAAAATCATTCCTAATTAATGCATCCTAAGCTATCTTAGGTCTACCGTTGTAGCGTCGGATTTCTTCAATTTCAATTATGTATAGTTTTCTAACTGGGATGGGTTGAGAAGTTTTTTGTTCCATTATGTAAATCCAATATTTTCAAAGTTTTTTGTGCTATTACGTAAATCCAATGTTTTCAAGTACAGATACCTTACTCCATATAATTCAAGCTATCTTATTAAAGTCCATGTCTAAAAAACTGTGAGACATTCAATTGGCAATTTGGCAGTCAAAAAACATTGTTCAGATACACAAGGATTTTGAATCAGATGACTTAAAATTGTGTCTTATTGTGAGAGAACTATCGACAAAAGAAGCAGGTTTCAGAAAAGAAGAGTGAAGCATAAACTCACAGTTTTGCTCGCAGAAGTTGAAATGCACGGTGCCTGTTTTGAAGCTGAGTCCTTTCTTCTGTACAAAAAATACGGATTCTTGTGGGTTTATGAAAGAGATCAATAGCTGTTTCCACCTTGTTGACATTCTGCCCTGCAAGATTCAGGAAAACAAATGTCAGAAATATTCCTACCATGGAAGTTTCACAAACTTTACCTCTTATAGGCTGAATAAATCATAGCTGCAAGGCAGTATGGAGAATAACTAATCCATTTACCTCCAGCACCTCCAGACCTTGCAGTAGTAAGTTCTATATCTTTCGGATCAATCACCACTTCAACTTCATCAGCCTGAAACAATACACGGCATGAGGAGGAAGCACAGGCATGAAGAGGAGAAAACAAACAATACTCAACCACCATGGCAATAATATAGAACTTGTAACTAAAGAGCAAAAGCGCGAAAATGTGTTTGAGTGGGTCGACATATCTATGCAGCATAAACTCCAAACTAAGAAACTATCGTGCATTCCGAAACTAAAGAAGCCCAAAATAAATAAATAAATAAATAAAGATGGGGAAGATGAGGTAAAGGCTGTAAATTAGGGTCGAGGAGCAACAAGAAACACTAACGTTACTAATATGCTCGTATACAAACAGTACCAAAACATAAACAATCGTATGCTCAATCTTGCATACGCCAAAACCAATTCAAGTATCAACAGGCATAAGATGCATGCTATGATAATTGTATGGGTTCCAAGTCACATAAAAATAATGCCCATAACTGAAAGGGTTAAGTATGAACTAAATAATAGAATGTAATAAATTTCTAAAAAAAAAATATTTATTAGGTCCGTACACAAATTTTGGACCAAAAAAATTATATCCATAAACAGTAAAAGGTAGAAACAATATCACCGTTTAGCTCAAATGACAGGGAAGTTTTATACTGATATTGGCCCTATAATTATAAATTTATTTCCATCCAACCTTTGAGTTGAACCATGTGCCATAAATCATAAGTGGAAACCTTTTCTGAAGTATGGAGTATGAATGTATGATTAGTATATTCAATATTTATATATTTAGTGTTTGCCATCTAGCAAGTGGCAACTCAACTCCAATGGTTTGGTATGCGACCATCGCACACATGAAGTTGAAAGTTCAAGTCACTCCATGTGCAAGTTTGAGGGGTATAAATTAGTTTTATATATATATATAAAGGAAGATCTTATGTGAGGAGCTCTATGGTGATGACACATGGCATACTTACTATTTTTTATGCACTACTTTTAGGTGTTTTTTTCTCAAGAAAATACGTGTTTGTGTTTTTTTGTTATATACATGTTTTTCTTTTTCTGAGAAGAAGTTAAATACAAGTTTTGTTTTAGTGTACAACAACAACAACAACATAGCCTCAATCCCAAATTAATTAGGGTCACTACATGGATCAAACTTTTCCATTGTGCTCGATTAAGTGCAATTGATGGTGAGTTTTGTTTTAGTGTAATGGCAACAAAATTATGTCGCACATTAACCGATTATTAAAATTAGATTAAAAAATTGTAACGTTTTTTTATAATCAAACAAAAAGTCCCTTTGATCGCATAGTACATATGTATATGAACTCGTATTATAACACAAGTGATGACCTTCTGTGAGGAGCTCTATGGTGATGACATGTGGTGTACATGGCATACTTACTTTTTTTTATGAATTTTATCTTTTTTTGGGCTATTGTTTATGTGTTTTTTTCCTCAAGAAAATACACGTTAGTGTTTTTTTTATATACATGTTTTTCTTCTTTTTTTTAAAGAAGTTAAATACGTGTTTTTGTTTTAGTGTAATTGCAACACAATTATGTCCCACATTAACCGATTATTAAAATTAGATTAAAAAATTGTAACGTTTTTTGTAACCAAACAAGAACGTCCCTTTGATCGCATAGTACATATATATATGAACTCCTATTGTAACACAAGTTGTAACATGCACCTAAATAATAAATTAACAACACTACAAATTATTTTACAAGGAGATTAGATGATTTTCAAGTTTTTTATGAGGAAATTAGATAATGTTGTTCTTGGCTCCAAGTTTTTTCGAGTCGTAATCTAATATGCATATGTTCTTGGTTTTCAAGTACATCGAATATTAGATAATATATAAGTTTTTCTTATAACTCGCACTTTTTTTGTCATCAAATTCATTTTATCTAATATATTGATACTCGGTTTTGCACGTTCACGATTCATGGGATGCCAACTATTTTTTTATTTTTATGTATTTGTTTTTTACCAATTACTTGTGCGCCTATTTATTCCGAATTGTTTATATTTTTTTCAGTTATTTTGAGATTTTTTTTTAGAGGGAAATTTCTGTTTTTAGCCATTTTATTATTATATTTATCATTCTCTATCTTCGATTCTATTTTATAGGTTGTTCCTTTTATGTCCACAAAGAAAATTGTAGTTTGAAGCACCGCGAGTAATTTAGATAGTGTCGAGTTGGGTACGGATATTCATATGCATATGATAATCGAGTTTGGAATTGATATGAGTATTGATATTATAAATTGTTATGGGTAGGGAAAGTTATATGAGTCCTAAACGAGTTTGGTAATTATAACAGGGTTAAGACCGGGTGCTAGTATTCATATGCATTTAAAATTAGGCTTTGGATGATACAGGTTGGACATTAATATCATAAAACAAATATGGATGGAGAAGATATATAATTTTGTGGTGGGATGAGTATGAGCATTAGTATCATAGAACGCTAAGAACGGCTATGAATAGAGAAAAGTTTGTTGATATCCCACCTGTTTCCATCCGTATATGAGTTTCGATAGCGATTATCTATGCAAAAGAATCAAAAAAATATGATAGCACTATTTTAGACAAAAAAAAAAAAAAAAAAAAAAAAAAAACAATAGCTATTATTTTAAGAAAAAAAAAATTTGCATGCTAATTAGGAGTAGGTAGAAATTTTTATTGATTCCTACAAATAGCGAGTTACTTGACTTTGAAAAAAAATTGCATGACTCCTACAACGTATATAAAGAAAAATTCATTTTTTCAAAGAGAAATTAAATGATATTGTTCTTAATTTGAGTCCATCGAGATTACATAGTAAGTTATTTTTTTAATTTTTATTATCCTCACCGAATTAATTTCGAAAGGATATCTTCTTGCTTCAACACATACATAAAATTTGATAATTTTTTTATTTGCGTATTCCCCATTTTATTTACAAAGGAATTGGATGATATAATTCTTTGATTCAAGTCCATGTAAAAGTACATAATAAGTGTTCTTTTTTAACAATTAAAATTATTTTTATCTAATATATAGATTATTGACACTCGATCTTGCCCGTGCGAAGCGCGGGTTATCGACTAGTTTATGTATATTTTGCCTTAAAAAATAGAAAGAAAAAGAAAAAGGAACCATGAAGGGTTGTCACCAAAGCCATATCAAGAGATCATCGTTTTTTACAACTAAACTAAATATTGATGAAAAAGGAAGTTATGGAGATGTATACATTATACAATTTATTTTAGAAAGAAAATATGGCTTTGCAGAGGCATGAAATTTGCAGCTGAAATCCATGGTCATCATTTAAAGCAACATAAAAGATCCAAACAAACAAATTACATTATAAAACAGAAAAGTTGCATTTTTTACCTCTGGCATAATGGCTACAGTCGCAGTTGAGGTGTGCACACGACCTTGTGCCTCTGTTTGGGGAACACGTTGAACACGATGAACACCAGACTCGTATTTCAATTTGCTATATACACAGTTTCCTTTGATTTCCATAACAAATGTTTTGAATCCACCTTTCTCCGCCTGAGAATTGAATTTAAAGCCAGTCAGTAACATCAATAAAGAAATAAAATAAGCCAGCATACACTTGGTGAGTTTAATACCTCTGAAGATGAAACTGGTGTGTACTTCCAAGAGTTGCGTTCACTATACCTCTGATACAGACGAACCTTAAAAAATTAAAAGAAAGTTATGTTAGAAATAGGAATTAAATAATTCCAGCACGCCCCACATCTTTAAGACAAAGCATCTGGCATCTTGGATAACAATGAGAAGATTTGAGTCTACATACAACTGAAAATACCAGTTTATAAAGCATCAACAAACACACTTCACGGTCGTTCTTGAAATAATGTTCATTATAAACAAAGGCAAAATCAAATATCAAAAAGTACAGCATGAAGAGAAAATAACTACAAGTATCAGTTTACATGTACAAGAACCACCTGTACTAGCAGCAAAAGATGGTTGACCACCCATCTCCCTTTACGCTTTAACAGGTAAAGTCATGTATATGTCGTCATATTTTGATGTTTGTAAAGCCATGCTTCCTAATTTTATTTTATTTTTTTCAGATAATGCATAGACACTTGTTGTTTGGGGTCCTTCCATTTCCCTTTATGACCAAAGCGGCCCAAGCAAAGGAGTTGTTTTTAAATAGTTGCGTCAGTTTATCACTTTATTTAATTGTCAGAATATTATAGCCTTTAATATCATGTCCTCTCTAATCTGAAAATCCTTCCACCTTTTAACATCATCTTCTTAATGGGCACATTTACTTCTTGAAAATCAAAATTTTGAATCAAGAGTGGAGCAGCTTGCCGTAATTTTGCAATCACCATAAATTTGATGTTTTCAAATATACCACAATATAGTCAATAAGTAATCAGGTTTCTGCCATTATTTTAGTAACTAACCAGGATTTGATCATCACCTAATTTTGAGTTTTAACAAGATCCCATTCAAAGGAGCCATAGACATGAAGTCACTAGTGCATCAAACGTACCTAACCTTGGCATTTTGATGATATTATTGTCATTCTAAACGAATAGATCTTATTTGGGAAGTCAAAAATTACAGTATCATCTGTAATAGGAAAAATGTCCAACTAAAGAGAGATAAAATAAGCTTCACTATCTTTGCCAAAGGCCTTCTATTAAAAATCCATTGAAAATACTTATATAGACATAAGATTCAGGAATATTTAGGGGCTAGATTGACTAGTGTTGGAGAATGAATTCCTTGCTGTCCTTTTTTGGCCACTCCCTTCACCAAAAATGCAATTTTTCATACAATAACATAGCCTCAATCCCGAATTAATTGGAGTCGGCTACATGGATCAAACTCTTCCATTGTGCTCGATTAAGTGCAATTTGGCATACATATACCAGAAAACCAAAATCAACATACAAATGCAACATTTATAAATAGTAAAAGATCAGATCTCACACAGATACTATGAGGGATAAGATAAACGTGTACCTACAAGATCACCAGCCCACAGACCAGCTTCATCCCCCCCGGTACCTGCTCTCACTGCAAAGGACAACTAAGCAACATTACTATATTTGTATTACAATAAAACATGTGTTTTTAAAGATCAGGCAGCTTATTCTGGTTCAAATATTTTTCCATAAAAAGACCAAAAGAAGGCCATCGTAAGAAACAAAAAAATAGGTATAATGGTACATAGCATAATGTACATCAACCTTTACTTCATAACGATAGAGAAAAAAAGTGGCATAAGTTGGAAACTACCACCATCACCAACAAAGGATGAAGCGTCACTAATTGCCATGAAGATTAAGTTCTAAAGGTATAGATTATCATTCTGAAAGTTAACATGAAGTAATATATAACAAAAATGAATGATAGAAATTTACACCAAAACCAAGTGTGGACCTACACTGCTGAGAACTGGCTACTTGCTAGTTCTCTGTTGCATTTCAAAAACATAGATATATGCCACAATAAACAGTAGTTGAGATGTCTTCATGTTCAATAAACTAATCAATTTAGTGACTGTCATACCTTTTAGAGTTGACTAACAAAAAATAGCATGGGAAACAACAATAAAAGCCTCAATCTCAAATTAGTTAAGGACCTCTACATGGATAAGACTCTTCTGCTCCACATAGACATGATAGAACTAGCTAAAGAATTGATGAATTACTTTTCGGACATCGTAGATAGTAGCTACAGATATATGTTTTAATAGTTTTCCCATCAATTATTTGCCAGTCAAAAATTACTAATACAATTCAATAGCTTGTCTTTTCCCCCTCCCAAAAATTCATCATATTGTCATCCTTCTTCCTTGGTCCAAGTTCAACTTATCTAATTTCTTTTGATTAATCAAAGCATCTTGTCTTTTTTCTACAGTTAATGATTTTTTTCATTGAATGAATGAGGATAACTAATTCTACAAGTCAACAGGACATATGAATAGTGCAAGTAGATCTTCAACAAGAAAGAACCCCAATCATGTCTTATATTATATGACAACTTAAGATTCTGAGTCCATAGTAAATAGCAACATGAAAATTTATTTTAAAAAAAAAAAACAGATAAAGATAAGAGGAAATAGTAATTTCTAGATAGGAAATAGAGACAGACAAAGGATTTAGCGTTTAGGTATTCAAGAAGATCACAACCAGATACTAACAGATAGCATTTTATATTTGACTTCCCACAGAAATAACAGTAGTTGGTAACCTAATGCAAAGTTCTCCACAGGCTGTTAACCTGACACAAACCTCCTTCATCCAGATTTTACACAGGCTATGTAAAACATAGGTAGAGTTATTGTGTTCTACGTTGCTGGCGTTTCTATGGAAAATAAAATAATTAAAAAAGAACAAATTTAATAAACAGATTTCCCAACTAGCTAGATCAGCCAAGATGGAAAAAAAAAATCATCTACCTTCAAGCAAGATGTTCCTTGCATCAAGTGGATCACTAGGAAGCAAGAGTACCTGTCAGTGAAAGTGCATGGTGGTAAGCAAGTATTTTAGTGAAAGGCAACAAAGAAAGGAAGGGAAATAGTAGCAAAAGAGTCAATGTTCACATAGAGATACAAAGGAGGAGAGACAAACTAACAAACACTCTTTCTCTAGCCGAGGGTCTCCAAGATTCAGTTGGGAAAACGATATTGTGATAGGAAAAAATATTTCCGAAGCATTATTCTCCTAAGCTACTGAAAAAAAAAATAGTGAAAGAAACGGGAGTGGGGGCTGACTGGACGTTGAAGATTGCACCATCCAAGTTCATAATTAATAGAGCAAGAGTTTACAAATGGCTAGCATTAATATAGACTAGATTCCAACAGAATTGACCTCTGCATTAATTACAGTGCATCACCTTAAACATTGTACCTGAGACATCCTTAAACCAAACTCACACTAGTTTAAGTAAAACACGTATATTTATTCATTATTGTTCCTCTGTGTTCAACTTCGCTCAAGTAACTGTCGAAGCTGCCTGAGTAACTAAAAGAGGCAGACTAACAGACTTGATTACAGACAATGTAAGGAATGTGAGTCGTGAGTCGTGAGTCGTGACACTATAGGATAACAGAAAGGAATATTTTCCAAACATTTTAATCCAAATATGAAAGATAGGCTCCATCTATGATGGAAAACTGGTACAACACAACTAATTGAGAAACTAAGCACAAACGAAGAGTCCTAAAGCATACCAGTAAAAAAATAAAATAATGAGGTGGCTTAATTCATGAAAAAGCACATCAAACCTTCAATTTATCCTCCAGCTTTTCTAGTTGATTGGTCAATGCACTAATTTCAGAAGCTATCATTTCTGCCATATCTTCATCACCACCACTATCTTTGGCTAAATCTGTCATAAAGAAAAAAAGTAGCAATTTAAAAAAAAAAAAAAACATTATTTTGCAGGCCCTCTTGAGAGATTATATATGATTTTGAAATTTAAATGTTTCATCAACCAACCTTTTGTTTCTTCTAATTGCTTCTCACAGTCCTTGAATTCCCTATAGGTTGAAACTACCTGCCAAATAATTATATTCTCTAATTCAAAGGGATGGCCAGAGATAGAGAGATTAAGAAGTTTCATAATAGGTCTAATTGTTCGTCAAATACCTCATCAAGCTCAGCCATAGATTTCGCAAGCTTTTGGTATTCACTTGGATTTGACACAACATCTGGATCTGCCAACTTCACCTAAAATTAAGAAAAAAAAAATTTCAATTCTTTCGCGTAAAAGCTTTACAACGCAACCAAGGAACAAGACAGATGTAATTAGATTAGTATTTCACATGGCGCAATGTGATCAATCAGAAAAGAGGAAAACAACGATATTAATTTAAAGAGACCCAACAAAATATTTCACCATATGGAAACCAATTAGCTGGGTCAGGCTACATGGATCAAACTCTTCCATTGCGCTCGATTTAGTGCAACTAATGGTATGCTTTTAAAGTTCATTAAACCCTTCCTAGTCAATGCGTCCCAAGTTAGCTACAGCCTACCCCTCGTCGAATTTCTTCAATTTCTATTTAGTCGAGTTTTCATATGGAAAACAAATCTTCATACAAATATCTCACTCAGAAACCTTACAAATTAGTTGGGTCAGCTAAGTTGACCAAACTCTTCCATTGTGCTCAATTTAGTGCAATTAATGGTGAGCTTTTCCAAACCATTTAATCCCTCCTAATTAATGCATCCCAAGTTTACTTCGATCTACTCAGAACTCATCAAATTTCTTCAATTTCTATTGAATCAAGTTTTCTAGTGCACGAAAAGAAGCAAATACACAAGTACGGCAGAGCATTGTTAGTGCGAAATACCAAAACATCAAAACCCTAAACCAATATTTCCTCATATCACAATCAAACACGAGAATCATCCAAACCCATAAGACATAACATCTAAACATAACCAAATCACCTAAAAACTCCCATTCTTCACAGAACCTACACATACCATCCCACAAAACCACATCTAACCTAACCCCCACCGTTCCTCGCGACTCCAACACAATCAAGATCAAAACTTTCCTACTTAGAAACACTTCTCAACAACAATCCACAGTGTTAATTTTTCATGCCTGCGGCTCATTATCCGCAAGCGCCCGCCCGCGGCACTTCTCCGCGAGCCTATGATCTCCGCCGGTACCGATATTGTCCCCAACTTGACCACCTTTCTATTTTTATAGGTGTGAGGTTTTATCTCAAAAGGTATTGGTACTAGTTAAAGGGAGATCACCACTTAATTACTTCACTATGAAGTTTCAATTATCCGATGTGGGACTATTATTTCGATTCACACATCTCAACACTCCACCTTGGATCGAAATCTATCCAAGGGATTTTTTTTCTCGACAGTCTCAATCAAACCGTCGGCTCGATACTAGGTTGATTTTTCATGCCTGCGGCACATTATCCGCAGCGCCCCAATGGGCCCAGATATAAGTGGTGATCTTCCCTCAACTACTACCGAGGCCTTCTGAAAACCACACACCTATTGTTAATATGGAGTTGATAGGTGGTTAAGTTGAATATAATATCGGTAGATTAAACACCGAGGCCTTTTAAGATAAAACCCCACACCTAAAAATTAAAAGGTGGTCAAGTTGGGGCAGCATCGGTACTGGCGAAGATCATAGACTCGCGGAGAAGTGCCGCGGGCGGGCGCTTGGAGATAATGTGCCGTAGGCATGAAAAATCAACACACAAAAACGCCCAAACAAAAATGAAGAACTCGCTCACCGACAATTCCCTCCACGTCTTTTCCGCCGATTCCAGCTTCGTGATCAAATAGGGCTCCTGAAAACCAAACACGAGAGATCAAATCGAGTTAGAATCCCCAATTGAGACTCGCAAAATCTGAAATCTTTGAAAAATCGAAACCCTAGAAATCCGTACCGCCATACAAACGACGAGACTGGTCGGGCGTTTGAGAGTCGGTGAAGGTCGAGAGAGGAGGAATGGTTTGGTGAGTGTTTTGGGGAAGAAGGAGACGTTGGAGATTGGATTGCGCGCGATTCGAGGTCTGAAGCTCATCATCGCCGTCGCTAAAGCTTCCGCCATTTTTGAGAGTGGAGTGGTGACTGGTGCGTAACGGATAGGATAAAGCCCGCGTTGTTGGTTGGGGGTATCGTGACGAGAAAATCAACGTGGGTTTTTGGTGGCCGTTCGACTTGTGTGGATCTCGGTTGATGAGTATCTAATGGGCTTTGGTGGCTTTGGTGAAAAGGGAGTGTCGTATTGTTGTGAATATGTATATCCTTGATGTAAGTTCATTTTGTGCAGATCCACGCTTGATGAGTATCTCGGTGGATGATCTAATGGGTGTCAAGAATTGAGTTGAAAAGTGCGTTATCTTTTTTGCTTATAAAAAATATAGCACGTGGCAAGTTAGATGGTTTTTGAAGCTGGTATTTTTGTTGCAATGTCATCGAGTTATGCTGGTAGTGAATACTACACTATTACTACCTAAGACGAGTCTCATAAGTCATAAGTCTTATACCTCGTTTAGTTCATTTTTGCAAATTTACAGGTAAGTTTTTTTACATGGGAGTTAACTTATTGACGAGATTATATTTTCATATTTGATTCAATTTTGAAGTTACAAAATAGTTACAAATCTAAAAATAATAGAATATTAAAATTAACATGAATATTCTTAAAATAAAAGAGATATGTAGTAATAATTATGAGATTAATTAGAAGTAATTGTGTCTACGAGCCCAGAGAAATAACCCCTAAGAAAATCGAGAGAGTTATCTCGCTTCCAAGGGTGTAAGTTGAGAGATAACTTAGAGGAATTTTTTTTTTTTTTTTTCTAAAACAGATGCCATTTATGTGAGTGAGAGATGTGACCCTATAACACTTATTTAGACAAAACCTTCACCACGTAGAACAAATGTTTCCTATAGCTCATTTTTATATATTGACTTTATTGATCTCATATTTAATACTTTTTGTAAGTTTGGGTCTTTGCTTTTAGTAAGATAATTCAAGAGGACAAAGAATTTGGTATGCATGAGTAAATGTTGAAGGCAGTCTATTAAATGAACCACTGCATATTCTTTTTACTTTACATGGATTGAATCTAGAGATATCCAAAATTACATTACTCTCATGCATTTTAATGGTACAGTTCACTGGTTGATTTCATTAATCTGATCAATTTTTTTATTCTTCTTTTGACTTCAATGGTAGTCGAACACATTACCTTCTTATACTTTAATTTTTGGCAATTCACGTCGTATCTATTTCATAAACAATGTTTTGTCTAACTGTTTGACAAATGGACAACTTGACTGGAAGTGTGGTATTTCCCACAAAATATTGAAACTATGCTATCTGTAAAGTTTTTTATTCAAATGAAACAATGAGGCCTAAGTACATAGTAATGTAGTATATAAAAAAGGATTATTATATAAAATAAAAATAAGGCCAACCTCTTATATTGTAATTGTTTATGTCCATTGAATTATGTGGCAGGACTTAGGATGGGTGCACATGTATCTTTACATGCATCAATAAACCCCGACAAATCATGTCGTAAAAATACTTGTCATAAGTGAGATCATATAAATTCATAAATTTGTTTGTGGTTATTAATTATCAGAAAGAAAAGGTAAATTTGTTATACTTGGTAATACCAAAAAAAAAAGTTCAAGTATCGACAACAAATAGCTTGAGTCTTAGGTATGAAAAAAATAATGTTAAAATTAATGTGTTATTCGTTTATAAAACCTTGTAAAGATGTGATTGGTTAAAGATTTAGGATTTCGTACTAACAAAAATATGATATTACAATTAACTCAGTAAAGACACGCACCTGTAACGGCGAGATGGTATAAATGAAATATTCTTTCATAAAAAAGGAAATAAATTAAGGACTTGTTAAACAAAATCCAATATTATTGCGTATTTATTTTAGGGAGTGATAGTCTTCATGAAGCTGTGAGAGTTTTCTTCAGCACACTTATAGGCAATAATTATAATTTATTTACATATGTCAACTTTGCCATATTGATGTCCCTCCAGAGCTTTTTACTTGCCAGGCATGTCACCCTTTATTAGAGGCTTCTATGTCAAGCTAAAACAAAATGACTGAACCAAATTCTTTATTAGAGGCTTGATTAAATGCTAGAAGACTTTATATAACAATGGTTTACTTTCTTTTAGTATTTTAACATCTCAACATTTAATTATCGTAAAGGTTACGCGGTTGAAGTTAAGTAGTTCGCGGGTGAAAACATTGTTCGAATTTTGTAAATCACACTAGTTAGTAAATATAGTTTTTAATTGATTTAAGATAATTCAAATCTATTATGAATTTTAGTAGATAGGAATATTATGATCATTATTATCGTTTGGTAGTTTGTTTATCGGTAAATAATTTGGTGACGCACTTTTGATGTAATACTTACCACATAGTGGTTCTTATGCTGTCCATGAGATCATACATCGCGATGTACACCCACACATCTCGACACATCTACAAAAGGTCAAGTATACGTACGAGAAGTGTCTCATCCAGTAACCCACACGTGTTGTCTGAGAGCCGCCCCACGTCTGCTCCCGGACCACCGTATCACCATCTGAAATGACCTTGATACCCCTCATTCATTAACAATTTTTAACACAAACCCCATAACCTCCGCTCCTGTATTTGGCGGGTCTTAAAACAAACAGACGAAAAGCGCACTCAACAAAGTCTAGAGAGAGAAAAAAAATAAAAGTAAAATACGCAATATCGACACACACTTAGTATTGTTTCTTGATTCGTTCCTCGATAGTTTTTCACACTAAATCCGAAGCAAATCGAAAAGATGCACAACGAGTGAGTGTCCAAAAAGCGTCATAAAACGTCACTTTAGCATATTCTGATAAATGAAATGGAAAGTACTTCCGTAACAAGTATAGAGACGCACCTGTTTGGACTTCGTTGATTTCCGGTGTACGCATCTTAATGCCATCCAAATGGCGTAAAACAAGCAAGTGTCAAAAGTGCGTGTAAAATGTTTGTTACATTAGAGAAATAAAAGGCGTTAGAGAGAGAAGCTGAGAAACCAAAAACCACTCCACACAGAGAGAGAGAGAGAGTGCAGAGAAAGAGAGAGGAGACGCTCGACCTTCTCTCTAACACTTTGGAGGCTCGATCGAACCTTCTCGAACATTCCACATCCTTCCAGAAACTTCTCTGCAACACCTCCTCCTTGTCTGTCTCTCCTTCAGTCCTCTCTCTCTCTCTCTCTCTCTCTCTAGACCTCTCTCGCTTTCTCTCTCTAAAACCTCACTCTACATTCATCTGTAATCCGTACGAGCACGTCCGTACAGGCGGCGCGGTTGCGGTTGGCGGAGAAATGGCGGCGGCGGCGGCGAGGGGGGATCGTCACGGGGAGACGGGATTGGAAGGTGAGGTGGTTTGGTTTGGAGGAATTGGGGGTTAATTGGGGTTTCATTGGGTTTCTAGGGTTAGGGTTTGTGTTGTGTTGTGTTGGTTTTGGTTGATTTGATAGTGTAATTTGGGGGTTTTGGTAATGCAGAGCGGTTTTGGCGGTTGGGGTTGGGCGGGGGCGGGGGAGGGAGGGAGGCGGTAGATTTGTATCCGGAGCGGCCGGGGAGGCGAATTGCATCTACTACATGAAGACGGGGACTTGCGGGTATGGAGATCGGTGTCGGTACAATCATCCACGCGATCGCGGCTCGGTGAGTTGTTGGTGGTGGTTTTGAGCTCGATTGGTGTGTTTTGATGGGGGGTTTTGTGTGTTTGAGTTGGTTTGGTTGGTGGAGCAAAGTTTGATCTTTTTGTGGATTAGGAATTGTTTGTTAATATAAAATGTGTTGGCTTGAGATTGTAGATGTCTTCCGTTTTCGAATGCTTAAATGGTTTTGATGATTTGATCAGGCATTGGGAGCTGCGTTGCAAGGCGGGGAGTACCCTGAAAGAGAGGGCCAACCTGTGTGCCAGGTACATTGATGTGTGATAAGTAGAAACTCGTTAGATGTTGTTGTGTAAACCCGAACGGGTTGACGCAATGGTCAGGGCGAATGCGAGATTGTGTGGGTTAGGTGCACGGTCCTAGGTTTGATTCCCTGGTGTGGCAAGTTCGTTTGGGCCACTGGGGCAATCTCCCGGTCGATAAGCAAAGCATCAGGGCCTCGTGGGATTAGTGAGGATAGTAACCTTGATACCCACGATTATAAAAAAAAAAATAAAAAAAAATAAAAGAGATGTTGTGTACAAGTGCAACATATGTTTTGAATTAGTTTGTTTGTTTCACTTTGGTGACGTTTAATGAATTTGCAGTATTTTTTGAAGACTGGGACTTGCAAGTTTGGTTCTTCCTGTAAGTATCACCATCCTAAAGATGGAGGAGGATCAGCCAATTCGGTGCAACTAAATTATAATGGATACCCACTTCGACCGGTTCGAATTCCACTTTCTTTTTATATATTAGTTATTTACATTGTGTTCTAATTTAGTATTCGTAGGTGTCTTTATATGAGCCCCGCCCTACCCGTTGGTCAAAAGATGTAATGCAAGTAATGTTGCGTGACAGGACGAGAAAGAGTGCTCCTATTACATGAAAACAGGTCTTTGTAAGTTTGGTATAACCTGTAAATTCCATCATCCACAACCTGCTGGTGCATCGTTGCCAGCGCCAGCACCTGCACCTGCATTTTATCATATGGTGCAGTCTCCTTTGGTTCAGTCTACTACACAATATGGAGGAGTCGCTGCCAGCTGGCCGGGTTCCAGACCTCCCATATTACCTGCTTCATATGTGCAGGGACCTTATGGTCCAGTGATGCTTCCCCCTGAAATGGTTCCTCTCTCTAGTTGGAATACTTTTCAGGTTGGTGTACCTGTATGTTGTTAATTCTATAGCGGGGTTTTCTTAAAAGGAGTTTCCAATTCTTATTTTTTGTGTCTCCACTCGATAGGCACCTGTAAGCCCAGTGGCGTCTTCTACAAGTCAACTCAATGCTGCTGCAGGTCCATTCTACGGGATATCACAGTTATCTCCCTCAGCTCCTGCATATGGAGTAACTTATCAGCCGGTATCTTCCCCTGTTGGTCCTTCAAGTGGTAGTCAAAAGGAAACCACATTTCCTGAACGACCTGGTCAACCTGAATGCCTTCATTATATGAGAACGGGGGTTTGCAAATTTGGATCGGCATGCAAATATCATCACCCTCCTGAACTGATAACACAAAACAACAATTGTTACCTCAGCCAGATAGGTCTTCCATTGCGCCCGGTATGCATTTTATCAAGTAATTTATTACTTGTTTGTTTGGTCTACTCTATCGTGTCCCATGTGAATATGTTTTGCATTGGAAACTGCATGAAACCATGCTCGAAATCTGATTTGGTATTCTGGTAAAATAGACATGCAGTCAAATATTCAAGTACGTATTAAAAAAAGTTATTATCATGTAACTTCGTAGTTATACAATTAAACTAGGCTACTAGAATATGAATTAGACAATGAAAGAAACAATTATTGGTTGCACACGAATAAGATTGATATCCATTTGTTCCTTCTTTTCTTATTAATTATTTCTTTAGTTGAGCATCCTGAGGAATACATCTATATTTTGATGTTTCATCTAGTCATTGCTACCTCCAAATTTGGGATTCGCTCTCGGATTAAGATTTGAACTAAAGGTTTTCGTTTCATGCCCGGGTGTTCCTAACCATCGAACTTCAAGATGGGTTATACGACTAATATTCTTTGAGATTGACTTTTAAGTGCAAAGCATAAGATGGCCGAGGGTTGCATTTAGCATTTTGTAAACATTAGCAATGGAGGGATTTTATTTTTGAGAAGAAACTGTTTAAAATATATTAGTGGAATGAAAAAGCTTACATAAAGCCCTCATTGGGAAAAAAATCTAGATTAATTAGGAGAAGTGGAGGTTCAAAGGTGATGTTGGATACTTATGATCACTTACAAAATGAAGGACGTGCGTAAGTTGATGTTGCACATAAAATGCAAGTTAGATGGAAGAAGTTGATGTTGGATAACTAATTTGTGACCAAATTAAGTTCGTTGAAGAAAACTTCATGCGGTCACAATTAGGCGTGTTATGCTCTATGAGAAAGAATGTTGGGCAACAACAAAACAACAAACAAGTATATAAAACGAGCATAGTGGAGATGAAGGTTCTTAGGTGGATGTGTAATAAAACCTATAAGGATCAAATAAGAAATAAGGAGATTCAAAGAAAATAGGAATAGAAGGGAAAAAATAATGAAAGGGCTAATAGAGGAATGAGATGAGAGAATCAAAAGAAGAATAATGGCAGAAAACTAAGAAGTATTTCTCAAATGCAATGTAAATGCCCCCTAAAATAAACCCTTAACCTATATATAGTCAATGACTTGAAACTCTTATTGGAAGGATTTTGAAATCCTAATTGTTTTCTGATATCAACTACATAAAGGTGACGAAAATAAAGAATAACTAATCCTAGTTACATAGGACTCTTAAGAATAAACGACTATTATACTAGCTCTAAAAAAATTAAATCCAAAAAAAAAGCTCTAATCATGGCTTGAAATATTAGGAAAAAAGCTTGCTTCACAAATCCTACATTAAGGGCGGTTGTACTTTGTAGTGATTTGGACACATCCTAATACAACAACAAAGCTTCAATCCCAAATCCCAAATTAGTTGGGGTCGGCTACTTGGATCAAACTCTTCCATTGCGCTCGATTTAATGCAATTGTTGGTGTGCTTTCCAAATCGTTTAAATCTCCCTCAATCAATGTGTCCCAAGTTAGCTTCAGTTTAGCCCTACATCTTTGAATTTATTCTATTTCTATTGAGTCGAGTTTTTTAGTGAGGGCATTTGTAGGCCGTCTTTGGAAGTGATCAACATCCTAATAGAACGTTGAAAATTTCCATGTTAGATATAATTAATCTAAAAGATTACCAAATCACACATCAACAACTTTAAATCAAGTTGAATTTTAAAACATAGGATCCTCGTAGCCAACTCTAATTGCTTTGGGATTTGGGTTATATTGTTGTTGAAAAAATATTAGATTAGATATGTAATGTTAGTTTACTTTTGCCAGTATTTATTTTATATACATATACATTTATAACAAGTTCTTCTCTATGTTTTCATTTTGCTTATAACTTTTTAGCTGATTCACTCAACTCCATTAAAAGTAGCCCTATTTCCCAACTAGCTCCGTCAGCCGTATTAATCAAATTGCACTTTCTTTGATTTTTTACTATCATCGAGTTAGATATTAGTATATGTTTTATTTCAATTCAGTGCCTGATGTATATAATGATAGATGTGAATTCTTTAGGAGTACAACAACAACAACATAGCCTCAGTCCCAAATTAATTGGGGTCGGCTACATGGATCAAACTTTTTCATTGTGCTCGATTAAGTGCAATTGATGGTGAGCTTTCTAAACCATTCAAATCCCTCATAATTAATGCATCCCATGTTAACTTTGGTCTACCCCTACCTCGTCGAATTTCTACAGTTTCTATTGAGTCAAGTTTTCTAGTTAGGGCATTTGTAGGCCGTCTTTGCAGGTGACCAAACCACCGCAACCGCCCTTCCCTAATATTTGTATCAATTGGTGCTACTCCTACTTGTCGTTGGAATTCTTTAGGAGTAAAGACATTTTAATTCGAGGGCAAATATCAGAATCCTTTTTTTTTTTTTATGAAAAGGAGGATAACGGGAATAATGCTAAGTGTTGGAAAGCTAAATAAAAATATCTTGCTTACTTTAAGTGAGTGCAAAGCTATATTCAAAAAATTTATGTGCATCTAGCTTCCTCAGGTAATTATGATTGGAGACTTGTCTAAAGAATGCAAATACACAGCTTGCTTGCCTTCTGGGAACTTGTTCGTTTTTGTGCTTGACATGCATGTAAGCGCATGCTCCTTTTTTTTTGACCGTCGAGCTGAACCTATATTATTATGAATTTAATTTGTTGCAACTTTGTGCTAAGGTCTAAAACAAGTCTTCCATCTTCTTCGCTGGTTTTGAACTCAACTTTTTCTTGGCTTGCATTGAGGATTATTACTTTGTGGAAGCATTGGGTAGAAATCATGGATAAGGATAAAGCATTTATAATTTTAAAGGTGTTGATGGCCTGGGAGTATGATAGGAGAGGAGATAAACAATTAAATTAGTATGGTGGCTGTAGTGGAAGGATCTTTATCATTGGACAAGGGAAGGAATGGCCAAACGATCAATCATTGGGCTCCTTTACGTGCATTAGTAGGGGCTGGCAAAGAGACACTAGGTGCACTCAGCCCCGGATGTGCGCACCGAATGTTGAGACATGCACCTGTGTATAAGAAGAACCTATATACGCAAGGGTCTGTGAAATCGACATGATCAGATCTCTGTCTAGTTTTTGCTCACATACACATATCACATATGTATGTAGTGTGTATATGTATATAACTATATATTATATAATGTTTTGTTTAGGTTTGGAACATGATATATTCATGCGGTAGGTACAAGCTATTTACTCAAACTACGTTTAGTTTCAGAACTTAACAATGTAAATGAGCTTGTTTTTGGTGAACAGATGAAATTGCATTTTTAGCTTAGGTGAGGTCTGTTAACTAAAGGCATTGCCTGCAAGGTGTGGTCCATGTATTTCATGTTTTAGAGATTTGATCCCAGTGAGAGATCAGATAGAATCAGTAAAGGCTGTGACCCATGTGAAATATGTAGGAATTTTTATTGAATTTATTTACATGTTGCGCTCCATTTGTAGCAATGCTTAATCTTGGCTGTAGCAGGAGTTTTTGCTAGTTTTCGTTATAGTTCCATCTTCCTTGCATAAGTAGTTCAAATGGAGGGGGATGCTTGGCTGACAGGTTTTCTGATTATTTTTTTTTAAGAATTACGAAAGAGCATTTGAGCCTGTTAGAGAATGCATCTAGTCCATTGAGATTTGTGCAGATCATCCTATCACAACATGTCATGAACTACATGGAATCAGACCTCCATTCATTCATAAATGGCACCTCTGATCGCCACACAAATGCCAAGTTGGTTGGTTGCTTGCTTGTTGATGAACTTCAATTTGTTTACACCGAGTTAGTACTAGGGACTAGAGAGTGCAGCGTAATGGTATTCTTCCAAGGGGTCTAGTTGGCCCATTGTTAAGTGTGTTACTTATAATCAGTGAATGAATCCATGAAAAAATTACATCAGTGTAGCCTTTTTTTCTTTTAATGGTGAGTAGGTGCTAATGTGCTATTCGTGTAGGGAGAACATCATCTCAAAAGACGTTATCCTCTATAAGGGTTTAGGGTTTAGGGTTTAGGGTTTAGGTTTTGGAGAGAATATATTCTCTGCAAACCTTACTTTTAGGGCTTTCAATTTGAACTGTTGGGGGAAGGTGAGGTATTATGGTATTGGTTGGGGAGAGAGTTTAAGTGACTGTTATTAAGAGAGGGAGAAAAGGAGTTGAGTTGCATCGGGCGGTGGGTGTGATCAGTGGAGTTACAAGTTGAGGGTGGAAGGACGAGAGAGAGGGGCCGGTGTGAGGGATTTGGAGAGAGTAGGGTCGAAAGAGAGAGTTGGGTCTGTGAGGAGTGAACCCTCGATAAAGCTCCTTAATTAAGCATGACTAGGGTTTTCTATGATAGACTACAAATACCCGTCTCATAGACCTTACTCTCCTCAAATCCCTCACACTAGCCCTCCTCACAAACCCTACTCTCTCCAAATCCCTCACACTAGTCTCTCCCTGTCGTCCTTCCACACTTAACTTCAAACTCCACCGATCACACCCACTGTTCATTGCAGCTCAACTCCCTAATAGTCACTAAAACTCTATCTTCAACCAACACCATAATGTCTCACCTTCCCCAACAGTTCGAATTGAAAGCCCTAGAACTAAGGTTACAAGTGGGACAGGGCGTGGCGGGCGGGCAGGATTGTAATTACCGTCCTGTCCGCATGGGGTGAGGGGCGGGGATTTATTCCCGCAAATTCTCTCGTGGGGGCAAACTTTGCCGCCCCACCCGCGAGGATCCTCGCGGGATGGGAATCCTGCGGTGCCCCATCAATTTTGTAAAAAATATCTATTTTGATCTTCATTCATTGGTCATTTTGGCACTTAATACTACTTTCTCAATTTTTTTAAGAAACTATTTTTCTCAAATTGAAGGATTAATGTGGATTTGTTTTATTGATTTGAGTTACGAGTTATCGTACTTAATTAAATATATAAGATTTCCAAATCTAGTATGACAAATATGTTTCAATGATGTTTCAAATATAATTTTATATATCTTTATGATATATATATATACTATGGAATTAATTTAATGGTAAAAATAAATTATATTGTTGGAGATCTTGAATTTCATTTCATATATTACATAAGTTTTAAGTAAAAAAGTTATATAATTTTTTTTTTTTGTAAAAACATGAAAAATGGAGAATTCTATGCAAGGGGTGCAGGGCAGGGAATCCCCGCGGGGCAAGAACAATTACCGTCCCCGCCTTGCCCTGGCGAGGCAAGATTTTGCCCTGTGCCCCAACCCGCGGGGAGCAAAAAGCGGGGATTCCTTGCCCCATTTGGGAGGGGCACCGCGGGGAACGAGGATTCCCCGCCCCACTTGCAACCCTACCTAGAACCAAGGTTTGTAGAGAATATATTTTATGCGAAAAATGCCGAGGATATATTCTCCGCAAAACCCTAAACCCTTATAGAAGACAACACCTTTTGAGAGGATGTTATCCCTACACGAATAGCATATTCGCAGAATGTGCTTTTTTGCCACATCATCACCTACTTAGTAAACAACCCGACGTACACAACACATGAAGCCTTTTCAAAACACGTCATATACTATAATTTATTTTTTTAACCACTCATGAATCCAATCCTCTTCTTTAAAAAATAAAAAGAAACAAAAACCTTTTTTATGGGCCAATAAATATTACAATTGAAAGTAAAAGGGTAATGGTGGAGAATCCTTCTCTTATAGTCAGTAAAAATTAGACATTGCGTATTGAGATTGTGCTAGTACAATGACTTCCACGTGGGGATCCACATCCTGCACTTGAAATGACACAAGCAAACTGATATGTCAAAATGTAAATTGGGAGGAAGCACATTTTTTCCAAAGAAGCTCGAACCAGTTCCCATATGCTATATATGCTTCATGTGCTATTGCGGTGGAGCATGCAATGGAAATAGCCTTTCGTTTTTAATGCTATATTTTACTTTCTCCTTTCTGGTATCTTGTTTCATTGTATTTCTAGCTCAGTAGAAATCGTCTTTGTAATCATTTATAAGCACTTGGTTTTCCAAAGTGGTTCTTATACAGTTGACATTCTAATTTTGGCATTCATATTCACGATACATTGCATCTATTGTTTCTTCAAGTTCTCTCTGGTTTGATGGTTTTTCTTCTTATCTGAAAATTGCTCATAGTATACATTCTTTCCATAATTTTGGCTGATAAACTTCGGCTTTGTGTGTGCGTGTGTGTGAATATGAATGACGGCATCTGTTATGTTGTGATGGCATTTAGGTTTGAAGGCATGGATGCTTTGATGTTTTATTTAGCTGTTTCCATTTGACCAACAGGGTGCTCCAGCTTGCTTATATTATACTCAACATGGAGTCTGCAAGTTTGGGCCTCTCTGCAAGTTTGATCATTCCATGGGCTTGCTGAGATACACTCCTTCTGCATCTTCACTTACTGAGGTTCCAGTTGCTCCATACCCTGTTGGGTCTTCACTGACTACCCTGACACCGTCTTTCTCATCTCCAGAATTGCGGCAGGAATTCATTGTAGCCTCTAATAAGGATACTTATTTGAACCGAATGCAAGCTTCGCATAGTACGTCAAGTGGGTCTACCCCTCAGTCTGTTCTCCAATCATCTGGTTGGACTTCTTCACCATCAAGTGGCAATGGAACAGGTCATGGTAGCGAGAATCGCAGTTCAAGCTGAAAACAGAAGCTCTTTCTTGGTATTAGCCTTTTGGATTAAAGGCTGATGGACATCGACATATTCCTGCATTTTCTTCTTGACGAAAATTCTTATCTAAGTCTCGACCGTCATTCTTGGTAGCCAAGATAAGTCTGCTCCTTTCAGTGTTCATATAGTATTGAATTTGCTTTCTTTCATCTGGAATAAGCTACAGCCACACCCATTAAAGTTATAGCAAACACCTATAGTTCACTGTTCACTTTCCCAATAACCTCAACAGAGCACCCTCATCCCTTAAAGTGCATCACCTTTTGCCTTTGGAGCCTGCTGTTTTTATTTTGCATTCATATTTCAGAACCAAAAGGATCAATTAATTCCGCTTAGTTGCCCCCTTTTTTGTTGGTGTGTTATTGTCTCCTCTTTAATTGGAAACAGGCTGCCAATTTTATTTGTCGGCTCGTAGGCAAGGGACTTGGAGGTATTTTTGTTATTGCCACTCATTTTTCTTTTGTTCATAGGGAAGAAACTGTCACCTTGTATTTAAAATTAAAAATCATTGGGTATACCATATATACATATATTTATCAAGAATGAAAAATGTTACATGACATTTTTTTTTCTTGCTTTGGTTACTTCTTAGTCATTTATGATATATTACTTGTTCAGTTATATTTGATATGAGGTCTTTCTGCACCTATACCTATAAGAATGTATTGCAGCAAGTTGCATTTGTTTTTTCGATATGACGGTAAGAAAGAATATTTATGAGGTTCATCATCGTCTCTGCTCCCGGGCCTCATCGCCTATTAGCTTTGAAGTCTATGGTGATGACTTCAAAGTTACATGTCTCTGAAGCGTGAGACAGCGGTGTCTTATGACTGCAATTGCTTTGCATTGGACTTATGAGTTATGATTGTGCAGGAACCATTGGTTTAGTCACTTGGTAATTCGTTTTGATTTGGCATGCTCTTTATGCATGAATCCGCTGCACAGTTGTTGGACGCTTTTAGATGGTACGTCGAGATGTGCGCGAACTTATCTCAATGTATGAGTGTCCAAAAGACTACAACAACTGCATATCATACATCCAAAGGATGTCACCTAATCAGTAATCACTCTGTGCCTTAGTAGATGGTCTATGAGTTCCTAACATATTTATTCATTTGAGCTTTTAGTTGAATCTAATATTGATTGTTACATTTCATCTAGCTTTGTCAAAAAAAAAAAAAATCTTGGCCTTCTAACAAGCCATTTACTGGTCTCTTTATTAGCTTGATCTAACCTTTCTTCTGTAAAATCTTATTTACATTGTTATCTGTGCAATTTTCCCTTCATGGCAAGACTTTATTTTTTTCTTTAAAACTCTACCTATTTAGAAAATAAATAAGCTACTCATATGCTTTACGAAGCCGGTTTTTAGTTCAGGTAAAGGAGGGTTGCAATAAGTTGATAACTAGCGTAAAACATTTGTCCCTCTCTATAAAATGAACGAAACAAATAGCGTAAAGCATTTGGGATTAAGACTGTTGTTGTGCAAGTTTCTTGCGGTTACTACATTCAAAGAAAACAAGGTGTAACACTAAAAACCAAAGTGTCCATTAAATAATTTAGGCCCAAATTTAGAAGTTCTAGAATACAGGGTATTTCAATCTGACGTATGGGGCTGTGCCACATTGACATACGGATGTGAATACACTGTACTCCCATATGTGTTACTCACACAGCCAAATCCAGACAAAATTCAACAAAAGTACAGTCCCCTCTTCAAGTTCACAGATTTCAGAAAAACAGTTCATATCTTATAGCTAGGTCCAGAGCCAAAGATAAGCCTACTGTGACTCAAAAAGCCCCCTCAAAAGCCAACTTTTGGATGGAACACAAAGTTAGCAGGAATAACAATGTGTCCAAATAAGGACTCTTAGATTAGTGTGTCTTAGATGATCAAGTGAGTCTGCACTGTTTAGGATTTTAATATTGGTCATTTGATTCACTGACCTCAGCTTCATCATATTTGTTTGAATAGTTATAGTAATAGTGTGGCATTCAGTGATGCAGAAACTGTGGTGATCATCTTTACTATGCATTAATGCTATTCATTAGAGAATGTTTTCAGTTTTGAGTCAAGCCACACAGAATCCCAAAAGAGAGAGTGAGAGAGTGAACAATAATATTGAAACTCCTGATTAAGTGTGGACCGAAATATAGTCTCACATCGATTGAAGAAGACTTCATGATGAAGTCATGATGAAATATATAAGTGTGGATCTCTCATCAATTAGTACGAAATTAAGTTGGGGATGATATCAATATAGACGGAGATCCACGGGCTCACGCTCATCTCTCTTTCAAAAGTTAACACAGCTTAGAATGTGCAATACCAAATGGAGGTTTTCTTTCAAAAGCAAAACATTATTGTTCCTCATAGAAGAGACAAGGACAAAAAAGCATTACATCTCTCTCTTTCTTTCTTTCTGAACGGTGTGATTCTTCAGTGTAATTCCAAGAAAGTTGCAGGAACTAATAGTGGTAACAGCAGTAATAGCAGTAGTAGTGAAAGTAGTGTTTCTGAATTTTTAGACTATGTTATGCTTCCTTTGAAGATAGAAATCCAAGTTTGATGATGAGTCTGCACTGCAGCACCATTATAGGATAAAAGATGGAGAGTAAGTAGCATTAGTAGTACTGTCAGGAGAAAAGAGAGGCTGATAGTGATGATGATGATGATGATGATGATGAGGTGACATGTAGCCAAAACCAAGTTGTTCATGATGATTATCTTCCACCAATAGAGGATTATTTACATAGCTGTTAATATGATCTCCTTCATTGATGTCATTGCATGAACTCATCAGCTCCCATGATGAATGCCCATAACTGTCATTGGCCCATAATCCATCATCATTCATGATCACCAACTGATCATGCTCATCATCCAAATAAGGAAAATCTGCAGATGTTCCCTTCATGTGATCATAAGTAGTCATCACATTGTCATCACTAGTACAATTAGCAAGACCAAATATGATATTATTGTGGTCTTCTGTGCTAACATTCTGATTAAGTACTACTCCTGATGATGAACCAGTACTGGAGTCATTGTCACTCTTAGGCCTCAAGTAACTATCAGGAATTATGCTCTCCAAGTACCCAGACCTTGAGTCCTCATTGTATGAAAAAAAACTATCAATGCTGCTGTTGTTGCTATTGTTGTTGTTGCTGCTGCTGTTGTGTTGTGGTGATGGAGACTCATGTGGTGTGGCTTGAAGGGTACACGTGTCAAGAGGGGATTGGACAGGTGGTGGAAGACTAATAACGGGCTCATGAAACACAGGTTGGTTGTTGTTGTTGTTGTTGTTGGTGGTGGTGGTGGTATTGTGTTTGGTGATGAAGAGGTGTTGTGATGAAGGGTGAAGGAGAGAGTGATGAAATGTGGTGTTATGAGAGTAGATGAAGTTTGTCCTTGCTTGGGTGCCCTTCATTGATAGGGCAGCCCTGTCATAAGCCAGGGCTGCTTCATGTGCAGTGTCAAAGGTCCCAAGCCAATGCCTCTCCTTGGTTGTAGGGTCTCTGATCTCTGCAGCATACCTTCCCCAAGGCCTCCTCCTCACTCCAAGGAACCTACCTGGTTCATGCCCTTGCTTTCTTCTCCCTCTCTTCTCACTTGACTGTCCAGTGTTTGTAGTGTTGGTGTTGGTGTTGGTGTTGGTGTTGGCTTGGATTAGAGTGAACCCCATTTGAGTAGAGAAGCTCAAAGAGCCACTTTGGCTCTCCTCAGCTGCTCTCAACACTTTTTCTAAGGTTTCTGAGCTTGACATGTTGTGGTAGAGAAGTTTTTTTGTGTGAAAAGGCTATGTGGGGAGAGACTAGAGAGAGAGGGAATGAAGGGGAGATTTGTTTGTTTTAGGTGTGTGATGGTGAGTGAGTGAGAGTGAACTGAGGGACCTTTTAAAGCCTTGGATTTTGCCATGGTGAGAAAGAGAAAGGACATTGTAGTCTTGTAGATGTAGGTGTCACTCAACCTGATCATCAAAGATTGTATTTCTTTCTGACAATGCTAGGGTGACCTTTTTTGGACACCTGGAATGGATACCCGATTGTTGGTGTATATTCAATACACATTGATTTGTGTGCGCACAAAAAAAAATGTGGTGTCCATTCCGAGTGTCTCAAAACGGGTCACCAAATCATTTTTCATTTCTTTTTTCCTCTCCTCAACATGCTTTTATATTTTTTTTTCCTCTTTATTTCAACCTTTTGCCTGTAATTCAAATTTTTTTGCTCTTAAGAAAAAAGGGTAAATTCTTTTTTCTTGAAAATAACTTTATTTTGTAGGGATAGGCTTCAGATCAAGCCTTTCTTTAATCAATTTCAGTACTCACAATTTAGCTAGATTTGTATTGAAATGTTTGTTGGTTAGGTTTAAATATCAACTTCTCGTTAAGTGTATTATGCCGGATAATCTAAATATATATAAGTCGAAGGAGATAGAAAGTTCAAAAGCTACATCTTCTCACCATTCTAATTTTTTAATTTTTTATTATTTATTTATTTCTATTATCGATTGTCCCAAGATATGTAATATGTAATTATCTATTATGTGTGCATTTATTAATAATTAATAATTGTTATATTATTAACGAATGAATTAATATAATTAGTACATTCTACTCGAAACCATTGGCAAATACATGGAATAAAGTGTGGTAAAAGTTTTTAAAAATTATAGGCAGATACATGGAATTGAGTGTAGTGCAAGCTCTATTCCCTCTATAAATTTCACCTCTCATCCATTCTTCTACTATTTGTAATTCTCCGCATCCAATTTGAGGAATTTTTGGGGAGTGTTTGGTCATCATCATCGAATTTTTGTTTGGGTTTCCAAGTGCACATGTTTGTAGGGGTTTTTTGTGTTTAAATGGATGCACAAGTACCATGGGTTGGCTTATGTAAATGACATAGGGGTCAACTACGACGCCCATCATTTTGTAACTTTCCTATTTTTTTTGTTCTTTTTCATACATATAAACCATGAAAGTCTTCACTGACACCTGCGCTAAGCGCAGGGAAACAACTAATAGTAGTATAATCCAAAACAATCTATTTGTAGTCTCGTGTTTAGGAGAAGCTCTTGAATTAGTGATTCCATATCGAAAACTCGAAATCGAACTTGTAATCCAAAGACAAGCAAACAAATAGAATCATCTAACAAGAATTCTCAAACAATATACTATTTAGAGGAAGGTCTAGGTTGTTGTCATCACTTTTATGAAGGCTTGCATGTGTTTCCGGATTTCAAGCAACATAATTCAACTTATAAATTCTATAAGAATTCTTGTCTGCTTCAAGATTTTCAAGGGGAGTGGTTAGAGTATGGTTTGATTAACCAATTTTTGTCTCTCTCAATTAATCTACTTGAACCTAGACATAAATTCAAAATTAGTCTTGTCTAGTAACTTGGAAGCAATCCCACATCAGTCCTATAAAATTCTAATTTGATTGTAACCTCACTAGTCAAATGAGACCATGTTCTTGCTTGTTCACTTAAATAAAAAACATAGATTAACCAAGTGGTTATCTCCACATGAGGTAACCTATCAGAAATGTTTTAGTTTAACCTTGCTTGCAATTGTAGTGATTAATTGTGGACCCCCGAAGATGATAATCTAACATTCTAGGAGATATAGATTTGTTACACAATGGTGTAGACTTGAATGAGATGTGTGGACCCCACAAATTTTAAGGGAATCTACACCATTCTGTAACAAACGTATGTAACAAAAGAATGTCAAAAAATCATTTTTCGAAAAATAAATATTTGTGGGCCCCTATGATGCTCAATTGATATGGGAAGGGTTCTATTCTCGCCTCAGGAGGATTTTGTGGCCAGTTTGAGGTACGTTCCAAATTTGTTAGTTTGTCGAGGGTACCGCCCAAGCTCTCGGAGCAGTAATGTGCTAGGATCACGGGATAACAAACTCGGTTGGCTATGTGGATTCGAGTTTCAATAGTTTCAACAGGTAAACAATCCATGTAATTTTTTATTTTTATTTTTTTTATAGAGATTCATGTAATAATTTGGAATTGAACAAAATGTAACCTCTCTTTCTTAAAAATAAAAAATAAAAAAAATTGTGGATCCCTGTGAAGCTATTTTTCTTTTGTCTTTTTTTTTTAACAGGGTTTGATCTTTCTAAGTTATATTCATTAAAATCTGAAAAGAAGGGGCTCTTGGTCTCCAAAAGGAAGAAAAGAAAGGGCTGTAAGGAAGAGAGAAAGTTTGGTCAAAAGGACATGCATTAATCAAAAAGTTTAAAGAACACAAGCTACTTGGATGGATCAAGCAACAAAAACAAATTGAATCTATTAAGTGGGACATGACAATACTGATCATGACTTGTTAGATTGAACTACATATATCTCTTTGTTCCACCTCTTATATATTACTATGTGGCCTTGGGAACTACATATAGAATAACAAAATTCAAATGGGTCAACTGCTTTTCTTGTCTCCTACAACAATATTGCTCTCTCTACTGCTTGAAACTTCTTTGGTTTTATTTTATAAACAAAGTCATTTAGGTCTCAGAATCTATGGCTATTGACTCCTCCACTACTTACTAGTTTCACAAGCCAAAAAAAAAAATAAAAAATACTAGTAACACATGGTCTCTTTTGCAGTTCAATCTTATCCAATCTTAGAAACTTATTCTCCTCATGGTATAATACAATTATACAAAAGACATTTTTTTTTTTTACAATTTTTGGGACACCCACAATGAACGCTCAATTGTTGGTGTCTATATTTTTGAAGAAAATAAAAGTTTCATTAATTATTAGTGGATCGGTACAGGACTAGACATGGAATCAAAAAAGTACATTGATTCGTTAATTTTATTTGTTCAAAAGAATTGTCATTACTTTAATGCGATTGTGAAAATTGAAACAGTTTGATAATCAGATATTGCTCTCTACAACATTGAAACACATTATATACTATACACAGACACCCGCTAGAACCACATAACGAATAATAAAACTTCCCGACGAGAAGAAGAAAACCTAAAACTTCCCGATAAGGCGGAGAAGAAAAAATTAAAACTTCCAACAAAAGAAAGACAAACTACCTAAAAATAAAAGTAAAAATAAGGATCAACCCAAAAGCTGCACAGATCTAAAAACGAGCTTTGAGGAAGGTGTACTGTAACAAGTAGATCCGATCTTCACAGATCTGAAAAGATCTGCACTTAGTTTATTGAACACATAAAACAAGGAGAGATGAAGATTAGAGATGTCCCGCAACAAATAAATCTGATCTGCACATATCTAAAAAATCTACACTTAATTTATTGAACATATAAAACGCGGAGAGATGAAGATTGGAACCACCATCGATCAAAAGAGAAGATCGGCGGTGGTTCGACATATTGAATCAAAAGGGAAAACTTAAAAAAAAAAAAAAAAAAAAAAGAAAAAAAAAAGAAAAAGATTTTAGGTTTGGTGCAACTGCCAATACAACTTTATGTAATTCAATTTTGGTGTCTATTCAATACATATCAATTGGTATGCACACAAGAATCTAAAAATCAATGGACACCAACAACTAAGTGTCCCAAATTAAACGGTCACCAAATCATTTTTTTTTTGTTTGCCTTGCGGCCCTTTCCTTTAATTAAAGGATGTCGTAAAAGAACATAGTAAGACCTTCCCATGTAGGTAAGATAATCGAAATCTCTAGCAACCCTAAACTCACAAAAATTAAACCTTACAAAAATTTATCAAGAAAGCCTTGATTCAATATTGGTTTGTGGATCTTAGCTAGTATCGATAATGTCTCCAACTTAACCACCTTCAACTCATATTTGTGAAGTTTTATTCCAAAAAGCCTTATTATTAATTGGAGAGAGATCTGCATTTATAACTTTTGCTACGAAAATGTGAGATTATATTTTGGTCCACCCATTCCCAAAATTTATGAATTTTATTATAAAAAAACCACCCACGAAAATTCAAAAAAGTGCAAAAAGGAAATGTAAATGTTTCAATCTGATCTTGAATTATTTTCTTGTAAATTGCCTTTGACTAAGCAGAGGCTCTCTCACTTTTCTTGTCTTTCATTACTAAAGATTGATATTATGTGTGCGGCGCATATTCAATCCATCTTATCAAATTTTTTATCAAAACATGTGATTACTTGTTGTATATTTACCCCCCTTATTACCCTTTTTATCTTTCACTTTTAACTATGTCTAGATGAACTAAGTACGTAACAAATCAACCTTTAAATTAACTAAAGCATAGTCGGTGATCAAACAAACAAAAAGGTACAAATTTTTGCATCATTGGGAGTGTCCTGAATTAATATTTATCATCATACATGCAAGGAGCTTACAAGGTATGCCCAAGCACTTTTTTACACTTTAACTCAGTTACCATTTGGAGGGCACTGAGAGGGACAGTCCAAGAGTCCAACTCTATCTCAAAAGATGTGAAGAGCAAGCCTGGTGTGGGGTCTCACTCACTAACTACACACACTTTGTAAAAGTTGTATGACTTAAGAAGTTAGAACACCCTTATTTTCCAAATAAACAAGCTAGGGCAGTAGGGCACCACTTTGATTCTTTTTTACATGCATTTTGCCATATATCTTATGGTATGACATTTCAATATTGTTACATTAATAATTTTTATCCTTTTTTCTCCCTTTTTTGATTCAGATTCAAATTGTGAGGCTACGTTGTTGTTTCTAATTCAAGTACCGAAATTATCTCGGTGTCTCGACCTCTTCAAAAAAATGCCTAATTTAGATCACAAATCCAATGGCCGAGATTTGTTATTCAATCCCGAGTTTCATTAATCATCGCCAATTCTGCAACACCTAATTATATTTTTACACTAGTCTCACATGTGTTTTTTTTTAAAGAAATGGGGTCCGGGGCCTTTGCCCCAACGACCCCTACTTGAAATCGATTCTGTTTTTCGGGTATGAAAAAAGGATTTGAAACCTCATATACCTATTTTTCGATATGGAAAAGGAGCGTCAGTCAAAGTGTATACATACATTATTCAAAAAAAAAGAAATTACTATACTTACATTGATACAAAATTGGCAAAAAAAAAATCATAGAATTAAATGAGATCCAATTAAAATTCCTAAAGGACCATAAATCAAAAAAGGGTCCCACACACCAAGTGTCTGATGAATTGTCAAAAATCAAATAATTAGAAGTACAAAAGAAGTTGTGGGAGTTCCTTAAAAGGGGAGATCAATGGGAGGTGGAGTAAAATGTAAACAATTCAAAAAAAAAAAAAAAAAAAAAAAAAAAAAGTTGAATAAGAGAACCAAACTTTCAAGCTATACCTCTAAAAACACTTTGTAGTATTAGTAGTTTGTAAAAACTTGGCAATTACTCTAAAAGAACCAAAGTTTTCCTTCTTTTGTTGTTGTTGTTTTTTTTTTTTTTTTTGTTTTTTGCGCACACACTCCAAAACTGCACTTGTGCACGCATGCTTTTGGTGTGTAAAGGTCGCCCGGAATTTGGGGGAGCCATGGCATTTTCAGCACAACTTTAAGACTTTGACGCGTGAGGAAATAAAGAGAGATCGATTCATCATTTTAATTAAGTCTTAATTCGATGTTCTTGCAAACATATGCATGAGATCTCCTTAAAACATGGTCTAGTGAATTCTCTTTTTTCATTTTTTTGTGTCAAATATCTATGTATATGTTGCTTCGTAAAGCCAAACTTAATAATTGTAATGTCATTCATTAATTTTGTTATTTTTCATATACGTGTGTATTCCCACGAAGTTTTGGTGCAATCAGCCTGAACGTACCTTAACAGCCCAGATATATTAATGCGATGGGGAATGAAATACTTAAGACCATCAGCCTAACCCACAAGCTCACTATTACTGGTGGGCCAACCCGTTCAGATTGTAATGTCCTTTTGTTTATGTCACATATTGTGATATTAAGCTAGCTAGCTAGATACATATATGCTTGTGGATTATATAAAATTGTGAATCATCAAATGTATGTGCAGTGAAGACCATATATATATGCATGTTATGATTGCTCGATGGAATAATTTTTTAGATGCGTTTTGTTCTATTAAGCTCAAAATTCTTTATATATGTCTTATTTAGTATATTATAATTATTTTGTAACAGCAATTAATGCCTGTCAAAATATAGCTTTAAATTTTCAAAACACATAGTTTGGTTGGTCATTCATGCGTGTGGGGATCACTACATACAAACGAAACAACAAATCCCATGTTTTAATTTTGATGTTGTGATCAATTAAGGGTACAAAATGTAGTTGTCACTTAGGAAAAAATGGTCATATTGAAGCATATATAAACACAAAGTTTGTGCAGTTAAGATTAATTTGACTAAGACCCATTTTCAATAAGGAATATCAAATTAAGACTTCAAAAGTGATCTATTGTTGATGGGAATGCATGTAATGAGACAATAATCAGTTTTTTTCCTCTACTTTTTCCCTCCTAAATTGTACTCTCTCTGTCGTTTAATAGTTATTGACATACATCATTTCGAGGCAAATTAATTTTTGTTCCAATGAACATGTCACATTAGAAAATCACGGCAACATTAATTGCTTCATTTCCAATTTTAACCCTAATCAAATTAATCATTACAATAATAATTAATCACTTACTTTTACGTACCCTTCATAATTAAATGAAGTCATTTATGGGAGGTTAATTTAGTCTTTTACGAAAACTTTTATGATAAATTAGTTATTTCCTTAACAATAAATTTACTTGGACTAGATAGGGAGGTTTTTAAAATTTTTGTAAACATTTAAGGGGTATTAAAAGAATTTTACAAGTGATTGTGGTTGCTTCATTAATTACTCGATGATGTATTTGAAATAAAAAAAAAATTTAAGTATGGACTCATGAGTCCAAATAGCATTACCCTTTCCTTAATTCTTGTTCCAAAACCAAAATATAACAAGTATTAAGAGACCGATGAAGTACCTTTTTTATATTTGACACTGCAAGCTCTTTGTGCCAAACTTCCATGGACCCATATAAGATCGAGCTAAGTTTGCTAGCTATTAGACTCAAATCAAGAAACTTGTTTTTTTTTTTTTTTTTTTTCACACATAAGTAGTATTTAGTAACACTTATTCATACTTCTCAAGCGCTAAGAGGTTGCGATGCAATAGAATCAAATCTTCTCATCAGACTTCAAATATGTCGAGTTCATTAAAATATCGAGTTATGACACTCAACTAACTCAATTGAGATTAAGTTAACACACTCTCGATGTAAAACAACAACAACACTCGTGATATAAAAAAGAAATAAAAAAGGTCGTTGTACCCCAAAGCACGAACCATACAACTAACCACGTATGCAAACAAAAAAGCAAATAATCGGTTGCTGGAATAGCGACTATGTACACACACATTCTAATGTGTATCACACATGCATCAACAAGTGCGTGTCGTGCTGCGGCAATAGTAGGTTCCAACACTTTACTGTAGCAATTTAATATCCTTCAACTTTTTTTTGCTTTTTTTTTTTTTCTAAACAAAAAAAAATCAAAAAAAGATTTCAAATGAGATCTTGTTGGGGAGGCTCTCACTCCACATTTCCTAACTAAAGATTGCCTCCTCCGCAATCCGTGGTACCACCCCTACCACTACACATAAAGCGTACGTACGTACGTACGTGACGCGCAAAATGGGCAGCTGACACGTGTTCAACAGTTTCCACGTCAGCCAATCGCAGCAAATCTCATCAACGTGTCTCCCGCCGACCCTCACAGGATCACTGCCGTCAATTCGGTGTGGGCCCAGAGAGCACACGTTTCAGAATCTGATTGGTGGAGCAGTAATGTGCGGGGCTTCGATTTGGACACGTGCAGAGACAAGGGACGTGAATTACGGATTTGGTGATACGAGGTTAGATATACGGTGCGGAAGGGAATGACAGCTTTATTGCTGTGACAGGGGGAGTACGGAAACAGTAGAAACGGATCTCGGATATGGTAGTCAAAGATCCTGAGATTTGACGGCTGAGAGCGACCCAATTCTTTTCTCTCCCTTTCATTTCTTTTTGTTAGGAGTCTATTTCTTACTTTGAATTCGTTTCGAGTTTCATGCTATGTAAACCAGCGAAGCTCCCGACGTGAATTTTTTCATTTTGAAGATTCGAACTTGAGTCACTAATTAAGATATGAAAACTCATTTTTAGCTGTGCTAATCAACACAATTATGGACTCTGTTAGAGTAACTCACTCAGAAACATAATTATCAACATCCCTTGAATACATGTTGAAATATTGCATGCACAACTCGATGCCAAAGTAAGGGGCCTCAACAACTGCATGTCTGTGCTACGGGCACACATTGAGTTACAAAAGCATTTCCCTTTTGCTTTTGTTGACGTGGATAAATATTTATATAGATGTTTATAAAAATCAAGATTATTGTGTGAGTTTAAATCACTACATCAATATATAGTCAATGAATGCAAATTAATGAAAAAGCTACTTTTTATTCAACGCTATAATATATATATATATATATATATATATATATATATATATATCAATGATAAGCACAACCAAGGCTTGTGTTCATCACGTCTTGTGTAGTATTTAACAACCATGCACAAACTCTTCCAATTCACATTATCTGCTCCATTGACAAACCTTGTAGTGTTTAGACAGGTTTGGGCAATACGTGGTCCGTCAAGCCTTAATGTTGGTTTTAACAACTATAAAATGATTGTAATTTAGCTTGTAATTATAGCTACATGAGTTACTTATCAAAATTATAGATTATAAGGTACTAATTTTTCAGCTTTCAACTCGATTATAAAGTTTTGGTAGTTTGGCTAGATATAAAAAAAGAAAATAATACAAATAAATAGAAGGATCAATAATCGACTGGTTTGAATAGTAAGTGACTCGACTCCCCTCAAATTAATAATAACTTAAAGTTCGTGTATTGTGAATGCGAAAAACTGAATTGAGACAATCACAATGACCGAATGTAGACCAGTCGGTGTGCTTGGCACTAAACGTCACACGAGTGGGAAACAAAAAATTAAAAATTAAAGAAAAGGAAAATGATTGGATGACATTTGTTTTAGAAGATAGTTGTTCGGGTCCATTGAATACAAACAACAACATAGCCTCAGTCCCAAATTAATTGGGTTCAACTACGTAGATCAAACTCTTCCATTATACTCGATTAAGTGAAATTGTTAATGAGCTTTCCAAATCATTCCAATCTCTCTTAATTAATGCATTCCAAGTTAACTTTGATTTACCCTTATCTCGTCGAATTTCTTCAATTTCTATTGAGTCAAGTTTTCTAGGGGAGCATTTGTAGGCCGTCTTTGCAGGTGATCAAACCACCGTAACCACCCTTCTCTAATATTTGTATCAATTATGGTCCATTGAATCATATACCAAAATGTGTGCGTGCAAATTTTTGTGTGTCTCCATGGACCTTAATAATAACTTTCACTTTGTAGCTACAAAAGAAAATAAAATCTCTTATGGGCTTAAATGGAGGCCCAACACATTACCCATTTTCAATTGGGCCTCCGTTAAATCCTTTATTGGGCTCAGACGAGTTGCATGGTTACCCTTCTTAACGGACGCCAACAGCGCACGTTAGCAAAAACCCTAACAAATCATCTACACTAAGCCACAAAATTAGGGCATCAAACGGTCCCAATTTCAAAATCCACAATGCTCTCAATCCGCTCAATCCCTCTCAACCCTTCTAGGGTTTCTCCAAATCCATTCCCAAATCCCCAATTCACTCACCAATTCGCCCAAATTTCGAGCCTCAAAGTCGTCTGGCGCAAGGATCGCAAGCTCGACCAAGCAATCGAGAACGACAAGCAATGGCGCCTCTGCTCCAAAGTCGTCAAAGAAGTCCTCAACGAGCCCGCTCAGGTAATCCCTCTCCGATACCTCGAGAAGCGCCGCGAAAGGCTGCGACTTCCCATCAAAATCAAAACTTTCTTAAATCGGTACCCCGGATTGTTTGATACATACCCTGATAGGATTAAGCCCAAAACGCAGTTAGTCGAATTCGTTCGCGTTAGCGATCGGTTGCGGCGCTTTTTGGATGATGAACATAGGGTTAGAGAAGAGAATGAGAGGTTGTTAGTGGGCAAATTGTGTAAGTTGTTGATGATGAGTAGGGATAGGGTAATTAGTGCTGATAAATTGGTGCATATGAAGAGGGAGTTCGGGTTTTCGAATGATTTTTTGTGTCGTTTGGTGCCGAAGCACCCGGAATTTTTTCGGTTGGTCGGGAGTCCGGGGGAGGGAAAGTCGTTTTTGGAGTTGGTTTCGTGGAATGATGAGTTTGGGAAGTCGGTTATTGAGAGGCGGGCGGAGGAGGAGTCGAGATTGACTGGGGTTTCGATTAGGCCGGCGTTTGATTGGCGGTTGCCTTCGGGGTTTTTCATAAAGAAGGAAATGAGGGAGTGGGTGAGAGATTGGATGGAGCTTCCTTATGTATCGCCCTATGCGGATGCCTCACATTTGGATCAAGCGTCGCCCGAGATGGAGAAGAGGACGGTTGGCGTTCTCCATGAGTTGTTGTCGTTGTCGCTTCTTAAGAGGATGCCGGTGCCTATTGTGGGAAAGTTGAGAGAAGAGTACCGATTGTCGAATGCGTTTGCTAGTGTTTTTACCCGGCATTCTGGGATATTTTACATGTCTTTGAAGAATGGTATAAAAACTGCTGTGCTTAGGGAGGCTTATGAGAATGACGAGTTGGTGGATCGGGATCCGCTGCTTGAGATCAAAGATAAGTTCGTTGAGTTGTTGGATGAAGGGCAAAGAATGCGAGCGGAGCAGATGAGAGCGAAGAGGCAAGCAATTCGGATGGAGATGGAAAGGGCGGCTATAAGAAATGTTGACGATTCTTAAATGGAAGAGAATATTGCTTAATGGAAAGATAGATTTTAAAAAGGGTTTGTTGAATTGGAGGACCGAGAGATCGCCGAGCTCAAGTAATTGGTGCAAGTGTATAGACAATCCTGAAATGGTAGAATTGCAATCTACAGTTAATGTTCACGGATCACTTCCTCAATTAGTAGCAGAGTGGCTGCTGAATAGTAAGGTTTCTTCCAAGTTCTTTTGAAGTTGATAACATTACTTTGAGGACTGGTGAAATGCTACTGATGAATTCCTCAGGTAGACTAGATAATTTGGAGTTGTTTTGAATCTTTGTCAGCTAAATAGAACTTGTTGGAATATGCCAGAGTTGTCTGATCGATGTTGTGTTGTTGGCGACGGACTAATATCTTGGTTCATTAATTCCTACACAAATGAATGTAAAGTTTTTGATTCACATTTGAGATAAATCAAAGCCTCCAATAAAAGCATGGAGGAGATGGAAAGTAAGCAGTGAACTTCTTGTGTCTTTTTATCTACATCGAACTTGCAGTCGATACTTTTCAATTTTTCTGCTTCAGTATTTTCGATTTCTTCATTCCCTCCTACGATATTTTCTGTAGCTCTTCGAAGTAATCTGTGATATATAATTCATAGTGCAGAACTCTTTTGAGAGGTCACAAACACTATACATGCTAAGCCTATTATTAGTTGGAACTGAAGTTGAACTAATAACCATCTTAGACCATGGCCCATAACCAACCCATCTCAGCTACTCTTGCCGTCTTGATTTGTTGCAAACTTGCTGGTCTTGATAGGATATGAGAAATAAAAACACGAACTGTCTCCAAATTTATTCAAAATAGGTCTGATTGTTGTGATGACATACTTTTGATATCAACATTGGATACAAAATTTTTCGAGTCCTTAAGATTATGTTCGACACATGTGTCTACACATTAATGACTATCGGTATTTGTATATCGGATCCATACAATAACCTTTTGCATCTCTCAGTAAAAACAACGTAACCTCAATTCCAAATTAGTTGGAGTTGGCTAAATGGATCAAACATTTCTCGCAGTAGAGAAAAGATAACAGATGATGACTCATTCTTGTGCAAAACCCAAAAGAGAAGAGAATCCAACTTAATAAATCACTTAGCCGAAAACCAAACCTTTAATGATGATGAATTAGAGTGAAAGGGAAAGATGCATGAAGGGAGGGTCTCTCCTCTTTTTTGCTTAAAAGTAATTCAATCTAAAAGACTGGAAGATGAAATGATGGACCTAAAAACATGCCACCATGGTATGATTGTACATGTTTGATGGGCTATAATGAACAAGTGAGGACCACAACATTATATTCCAACAAGTATTCTCGTCTCCTAACAACCCAGAATCTTTTATTGGATCCATGGGTCAGCCTGTCTTGACATGCTTTTCCCCAACTTGGGTGATCTATGTTTATAGATTCTTATTGAGCAACCCTGTTTGGTTCATAGATTGAGTAACATGGAAACACTATTCTTTTTAACAAAAGTAGGACCCTTGTTTGTTACTTTAGTGCTGATATGTGTTGATCATCTATGGCATGGATTCTGATATAGGAAATTATAGGACCTTTAAAGTACTAAGTCCCATGTTTATAATGTTGAAATTGACATGTTCACGATCTGTAACATCAATTGAAGTATAATGAGAGAGCCCCTTGTCGAGGCAGTTCTCATCTCTCTTACCATTTTTTTCTAGATTATTGTTGAGGTATCCTGGAATTTGCCCCTGGCAATGCTGGACTCGAGGAATGTAGGCCCACAATTTGCAAGAGTTTTGAAGCTTTTCCATTCCCAGAGTTCTCATCCATCTTTCTACCCGATTTATTTTTTGAAAATGTGTTATCCGACTTCAAAAAACTCGTGATTTGCTCTTGGAACATAAGGCAAGTAGGATCTAGTAGATTTTAAACAACTTAGTTTTAGCTAATTGAACAAGGCATTGACAATGTAAAAGACACTTTATACTTTTCTTATGCAAACATGCAGGGAATGATCGAAAGGCGATTTGCATCTTCTATGCACCAGCAGATTTTACAAATCATTTTGAATGTAATGGTTTCATGTGTATGAATAATGATCAACTGATACAGCACAATTGAACTATAATTCCTTGCAGTTATCGGTAAACAGCAGCGCTGGACCGCAGTGGATGAATGCGCCATGAATAGTACTACAAAGTGAGGAGCTAGCTAGTAAGTGTGCACAACACAATGTCAAAATCTTTGTTTTCTTCCTGATATCATGGTATTGCCTGGCTTGGATGCACAACCAAAAGGGTGCAAATCCAAATATTCTTTGTAGATGTGGGCTCCTTTGTCTACTGTACACTATCATAGCATCCACTACTGCCCTTCTTTACCAGCTCTATTGATCCTAAAATCTTATGTCCTTCATAGCCAACAATCCCTTTTACCTAAAGTTGTCTCTATGTTCCCTGCATTTCTTATCAACCAAAAGCTCTAAAACTTTTTATACATTCTACAAAATAAAACGCCCGCTACGAAAAACGATCAATACAACCTCCGAAAACATTCTCTCTTGCTCTACTTGTTAAGAATTTGATTGTTTTATTTAGTACTAACTACATAACTTGTTTCAATGTACTTATGTCAGTTGTTTAAGACTAGAAAGAACGGCGTAATTAATTTTGAGATCGCAAAAATTGGCTTGCCCTTGTTGCACATATGGTTTAACTAATTATGGCTTGCTTTATTGAACAGGTTTTGTTTCTTTTCTGCTCCTCATTATACTATATGTTATCCTGATCACCACCATAATCACCAGTTAAGATGACTTTACACCTAATTTAGAGATGCCTTTAGCTTAATCTTTGGTTGAGTTGCTTTCACTAGCCATGATTATTATACTGTAAAGCGCAACAATGTCTCCGAAATCCAGCAAATTTGACACCCCCCTAAAAAAGAAAATAAAAAGTAAAAAATTTCAATGCTAAAGCCACCTTCCCACCTTCACTAACAGGTGCATAAAGAGCTCAATTTTTGTTTTCCTTCTCACATTTTGATAGTCAGATTGAGCAATCTAAGTGCACTTAAATTTCATTTAGAGATTGGGCGAAGGAGAGACCTCTTTAATCATCTGCAACAGAACATAAGCTCTTCAAGTGAATCTGTACAAGCAGTTGTGCAGTCACAGACATGGTTGTCGCTATGGGCCTTGAAGTCAAGCCTATCATTTCGGGGAAGAGGGCCTTTCGCCCGAGCTCAAGTATAAGGCACGCTGTCGAATGGTAATGTCCATTTCACTATTATTGTCAAGTCTTTTTTGTTGATCCTAACACCAAATGATGAGAGCATTGTGACCATGCATCAACATCTGAATTTGTTTGAACTACGATAGAGCGGTTTATGAATGTCTCCGTGGTGAACTTGATTTTACCAAGGGTGATGAGAATGAGAACTCCCAACCATTTATGCGTTGGAGGGACCGTTTCCTTTTTGTGTATTTGAATCGTAGGAACTAGTAATCGTTGATATGCTCATATTGGTGAAAAGGCTTACCTAATAAAGGGTCTTTAGAGGGCAACATGGTTCAATTTGCCAACAACTTTGGAGGAAAACTAAACCTGCTAACTTGGGAAGATTTTTTTTTTTTTTTTTTTCGACAAATGCTTGAAGATAGATGTTGATTCTGAGCTTACTTGCTGTGAAACTCAACATATGAACTTGAGAACCAACTGTCATTAGTAATTCTTGAGCTGCCTAGTTACTTACTGCAAAATGAAGACAATAATCTTTGTAGATATGTCGCGTACGCCTTTTGAATTTCGTTGATTGAATCCATGAATGAACTTGTGGACCTTGTTTACAATATGTGTTATGGTAAGCAAAGTTGTACAGCTATCTAGAATATGACAAGCCAAGCTAAACAGACAAAGAACCATGAAAGGAGTAATGAATCATAGTTCAACTGGCCCATCATCTGCATTTTCCATGTGGAATTGTGTTCATCAAGGCTTTTCTAGTCCATGCGTCGATCCAAATTTCATGTCGTTGGCTCACCTTTCCTCCATTAATCTCACAATCTTATCCTTTTCATGCCTTCTTCCATGCAACTCGCTTGTCTTCTTCCAATACTTTCAAAAGTTTTGGACTCATTCTGGGGCCATCCCTGTCTGATCATTACAAACTCAAATTTGACATGGCTTGTACATGTCCATGAGTTACTTAGAACTCAAAAAGGGAGGGCCTTGGTTCACTAATATATTAAACTGCTATGTTGCGAGCTGGAGAAAGCAACGCCGCAGCATATCGGATATCACTAGACACAGTAATGGCAGAGCCCTTGTGCTTTAGGTCTGTAACAATATTTGAAGTACAATCTTTTTTGCAGTCTATTAATTTATCAAAATTTGGAGTCTGACACACGACGAAAGTTTTCGTAAAATTATTGTGTTTGGAGCAATTGATATTTAAGTACATTTATGTGCATTTGTTGTTGTATGATGTGATTCTACATTAACTTTTGTTGCGTCTTTTCAGGCCGATTTCCGATGTATCTAGTGACCTCACAGTTGAAGTAGGAGGCAAAAGCTTTTCACTTCACAAAGTAAGAACATGTTAGAGAACAGAATGTTACATTTAGATGCACAAAACTTCTTATACTCATCAATCTTTTCTGCATAGTTCCCTCTTGGTTCTCGTAGCGGGAGGATTCGAAAGATGTTATTGGAAGCAAAGGATTCAAAAGTTTCGAGGATTAGTCTCGCCAACGTGCCTGGTGGTCCGGAGTCATTTGAGCTAGCGGCGAAGTTTTGCTATGGTGTTCACACCGAGATCACACTGTCAAATATCGGCATGTTACGATGCATAGCTCATCATCTAGAAATGACTGAGGAGTTTGGTGAGAAGAACTTGGAAACTCATACTGAACTCTATCTCAAGGAGTTGGTGCTGATGAACATCTCGAACTCAATAAACGTGCTTCATCGATGTGAGTCCTTGTTACCGATAGCAGAGGAGGTTAACATGGTTGGCCGGCTCGTTGATAGCATTGCGTCGAATGCATGCAAAGAGCAGCTGTCATTCGGTTTATCCATGCTTGAGCAGAACTTCCCTCTCATACCCAAGAGCATGGATACTGAAATGCCGTTGGACTGGTGGGGGAATTCGCTCACAGTGCTTAATTTAGATTTCTTCCAAAGGGTCCTCTCGGCGTTGAAGTTGAAAGGTCTGAAGCAGGACATGATCACGAGGATCTTAATAAACTACGCGCATAACCACCTTCAAGCTCTTCTCATCACAGACCCTCATTTAGCTAAAGGGAGCTTTTCGGATTCAGAAATGAAGAAGAAACAAAGGGTGACTGTTGAAGTAATCGCCGGCTTATTGCCAACTCAACTTAGGAAAAGCACAGTTCCGATCGCCTTTCTTTCAGGTCTGTCCTTGCCTACATGAAATCCAAATACTCGAGATCATTTCTTCTACTTCACATTCTCAACATGAAATGCTCCTTATATATTGAGTCTCTTAATTAGTACAATTGGACTTATTAAATTCACTTACTGTTACCCTTCCTCGTCGATTACTTGTTAAGTTTAATGTTTTCGCTTCTGATCTCGTCAGGGCTATTGAGGACTGCGAACATGGCGTCAACATCTGCGGCTTGTAGAGCCAATTTAGAGAGGAGGATTGGACTTCAACTAGACCAAGCAATTCTTGAAGACATACTCATTCCTGCAAACTCACACAGCAATAGCAGCCAAGGAATGTATGATACCGACACAATACTACGGATCTTCTCCATTTTCTTGAATGCCGAGGAGGAAAATGACGAGGATAATCTAATGAGGAATGAGATCGAAATGGGATATGATTACGAAAGCCCCGAATCTCCCAACCAAAGTTCCATACTCAAAGTATCAAAGTTGCTAGACAACTATCTAGCCGAAATTGCACTTGATTCCAACTTAACTTCCTCCAAGTTCATCACTCTAGCAGAACTACTCCCAGACCACGCCCGTGTTATAACCGATGGATTATACCGAGCTATCGATATCTTTCTCAAGGTATCATGATCTAATCTGCAAACTTTTGAATGCATTACATCAAAAACTAATTAATTGGTGTTCTTTATATATATAGGTTCATCCGAATCTCAAAGACGCCGAACGTTACAGACTATGCAAGACGATAGACTCTCAAAAACTAACACAAGAAGCTTGCAGCCATGCGGCGCAGAATGAAAGATTGCCAGTGCAGATGGCTGTACAAGTGCTCTACTTGGAACAAATCAGGCTTCGGAATGCAATGAATGGAGGGCACTCGCAATTCTTCTTCGGCTCAACAAACGGGCAATTCCCTCAGCGGTCTAGCAGCGGTGCAGGCAGCGGAGCCATCTCTCCTAGAGACAACTATGCTTCTGTGAGAAGAGAGAACAGAGAACTCAAGCTTGAGATTGCAAGAATGAGAATGAGACTAACTGATCTAGAGAAGGATCATGTGTCAATGAAACAACAACTCGTTCGCTCGAATCCAACTAACAAGATACTGAAATCTTTTACGCGAAAACTGAGCAAGTTCAATGCCATGTTTCATGTAAAAGATGATAAAACCACTGCTTCCAAGGCCAATTCTGAATCCAAGTTTGTGTTTCAGAAGCGTCGGCGCCACTCTCTATCTTGAACCATGCATGTACAAGTATAGAATGTGTACAGTTTTGTTTATGTCCCTAATTGTATCTGCTTTTCTATGATTGTCTTCAATTCATATATTGATTTCATTGTTTTCATCCCTCTCAACATGCTTCCAGTAAGGCTTAAATTTTGTACACTATGTTCAGTGGTGGAACCAAAAAAATTCACTTATATTATTTAGACTATATTTATAGTATATAGAAAATGTATCGAGCGTGAGGGGGAGGCGGGAGAGGAGTTGAGGGGCAAGAGAAGTGGTCGGGGGCGGGATATTAAAAGAGGGTCCCGGAGCCGGGGGGGCGACCGTCCACCTTGCCCCCCCTCTAGTTTCGCCACTGACTATGCTCCTCTACCCTTTTTTTTTTTGTACACCACCCGATATCCGAAAAATTTGACTACTCGTAATTTGCCTCGAGTTGCGTATCGAATAGATGGGTAGAGCTCCAATGTTAGTGTTTTCATTCTAGGACTTGAACTTGAGTTACTAGTTAAGTGACAACAACTTGCTTCCAGCTTGTCTCAACCAACCGTAATTACTCTTTTCTATGTTAACCATGTCTTTTAAAGAATTTTTGCTCGTGCTACTCGAAAAACAACATTAGTCCCATGCACATGACGACAAAATACTTATTTTCTTTACCCTTTAGACAACATTCAGTATAGAGGATTAGTGTCTCTTCGAAGACATCCGATAAAATTGGAACGATATTTAAGGATGACATGCTCAAATTGAGAAATGGTCCAAATTTTTTTTAAGCTCCTAACCTAATGAGAAGTAAAAAAAAAAAAAAAAAAAAAAAAAAAAAGTTTTTGATTGCACACCGTTATTTGGGTCTACTGTCCTCATTTCAAAACCCCCCAAAAAAACAGTACAAAGAGAGGGCTCAGTGAGTACTACATCTTCTTCGAGAATTCGAAATCGAACGGACGAGATCGAATCAATCGGAAAAAATGGAGGTCCCGAGGGATCAGATCACGTCGCTCCTCGATCACGGCCTCTACGAATCAGCTCACACGCTCGTAATCTCTCAATTTGTGCACTTGTTATGTGAATTTGATTTCTTTGATTTGTTGTTCATGGAACCGCCAATTGGGGGTCTAGGGTTAGGGATTTCAATCGAAAGATCTGATTTTGTTCATGGGGAGGTTTCGAATTAGGGTTTTAGTGCATTGTTGTTGGTTCTGTGTGCAGGGTTGCTTTCTTGTGTCGTCGGCGACTGCGAATTGCGATGCCGGTTTTCCCCATGTGAAGGCGGAGCAGCTGGTATGTGTTTTGCTTTACTTTGGTGAATTGATGTGGTAATGTGTGAAAAAGATTGGATTTTGTTGAGTTTTTGGGTTGTATTTGGATTTGTGCTTCGCAGGTGCTGCTCGGTGACGCATTGTATGGCGAGAAGGAGTACAAGAGGGCATTGGTAATGATTAATGAACTATATATAAATGGGTGGTCTTGCTATGGTTAGATTAGTTTTAGGTGAAATTTGTAGTGTTTTTTTTTTTTTTCCTTGTTAGCACGAAGCGAGTTTATCTCGAATGGTAGAGAATGGTTTGTTGTATGGTTATAGCTTGAACTTATTTGTTTCAATCACATTTGGGAAAACTTGGTTCTTGATGATGACGACAGTGACGGGTCTTTGTCGGACTTCATTTTCTTTGAGGCATTGGTGTTGCTCGTCTTTACCCTTCCTTGGTCGTATCACAACGGCATAATTTGATAATATGTTTACTCTCAGAATATTCTATTGGAGGTTTTATTGTTATCTCGAATGGTAGAGAATGGCATAATTTGATAATATGTTATCCGTAAAGTGGTTCAATGTAATTGAACCTGGTCTATTTCTGAATTGGTATTATTGTTTGTGTTTGGTCATTTCTGGTTGGCTATGCTTCTACTGTTCTTGGGGATTGTCTATTGGAGGTTTTTATACAAATAATCTTGTTTACTCTCAGAATAGGGAATGTCTGATACCTTTTTTGTTTTTCTTGAAGTTAATGTACAAGCAAGCCATGCAATATTGCAAGGTTATTCCAAAGCAAAGTACTACTAGTACTAGAAGTTCGTTGTCCTCATCAACCAGATCATCTTCTCCAAGTTCCATGAACATCTCTGCAATGAATGAAAGTGAGGTATCCTTTTATCTTATTTTTATTTGCATCATAGGTTTGTTTTACATCTTTCTAGAGATGACTATTTTCTTAATATAGTCTTGGCTGCGCCTTCTTGTCAGGTGAAATTCAAAATTACCCTTTGCCACTATGCGCTAAATGACAATCGAGCTGCCCTTGCTGAGGTTTCTCTTTTGTGTACCATTTCCTTTTTACTTGCTGTCTCAATGTATCAGTTTCTACTATTTCTCAGCTTTAGGATACATGGGTTATCATCATAAATCTCTCGTCAAAAGAAATTGTGTTTCACTTCATGTTAAATCCTTATTGCAATTCCTTGTTTTTAGCAAACAGACATCATTCAAGATGTAGGATGAACTTTTTCATATAAGCATGATTATATTTGTTTGACATTTATGCAGTGTATGGACTGCTAGTCTGCTAGTGTTATTTGATATGCAGTTATCAGATAATGAAGCATATTTGTCAAGGTGAAGGAAAATCAGATAGGCATAAATGTTCAAAATGAATGCAGGATTTGAAAAGTATGGGTTTGGACTTCAAATAATTTGCATGTCTCGTGAAATAAAAATTGAAGTAATATTCTTTATTATTTGCGTTGGTTTAGTTATTTTGATGTCCATGGAAACAATTTGAACTCTAAATAATTTTTTCAATTTTAATCACGTTGATTGACTTGCGCTTTGCAGATGGAGGGTATACCAAGCAAAGCAAGGACCTTACGAATGAATTTAACCATGGGGAAGATCTATCGGCATTCCAGACATAATCGTTCTGCCATTTCTTGCCTTAAAGATTGTTTAAGGTCTATCTAGTCAGAGTTTTAGGCATTTTTTTTTTTAATTGTTAAGGATCTCATATGTTAAGAATGTTAGCGATAGTAACTATACGTTTCTAGGCGTTTCTTTTTTCATTTTCTACCTCATCTCCTATATTTTACTTTGATGGTTATCATATATCCAAAACCATTTAATACTTCTCTTGCTTCTTCCACAAGTGTGGTAGTCTTTAAGATAGTTATGGAACTTGCTTACCTCTTGTTTATATTATTTTTCTTTACAAGTGTTGTACATAAGAAAAGGACTAGATTAGAATCTTGAATTATAGTTTCTGTTTTTATTTATGACTATTTTCTTTACAAGTTATTTTTTTAGTGTTTTAGTATGTTAAACAAGCTTTTATTTCTATAATAAGAATTTTTGTTTGATCTATTTGTTTGCTTTCTATTCATTTATTCTTGGACACTTTTGGCAGGCATAGTCCATATATCTTGGAAGCCATAACAGCTTTGGCTGAATTAGGAGTTTCTGCCAAAGAAATTATATCCTTATTTCCACAGGTTCGTGGCAATAGTTGCACTTATTCTATCATTTGTTTTGAGAATACGAGGAAAAAGTTTTTGAAATTGAGAATATATCATTGTGAGTTATGCTTATTCTGTGTTTCGGGTAAATATATAATGTAAGTATGTAACCTTTGGAGGTCTGAGGTCAAGCTACTCTTTTGCTGATTGTGCGCAATTTTTTTATGCAATTATTTCTTGTACATATCCTTTTTTTTTCAAAACTTTTTAAGAGAGACAAAACCAAATGCAATTTATAGATTGGAAAGGAAATACAAGGAAAGCAGTGTTCTCCAAGCCATTGGGCAAGCAATCTTGTATTCAACAATCAACATACAAAACAACAACAACAACAACGTAGCCTCAATCCCAAATTAGTTGGGGTCAGCTATATGGATCAAACTCTTCGGTTGTACTCGATTTAGTGCAACAATTATGTATCCAACATACCTAGGAAAAAGCTTGACGTTGAAGTTTCCCATTTCAGCTGTAGGGAGGTTTTTGCTTTTCCTTAAGTGTATTTCTAGAGAACTGATCTTCTTCTTTCCTTATCAATAACGTACTGAGCTTGATCCTATGTTGTAATTTTTGGAAATGTGTATGAGGAGGTGACTATCTTCGTTTCCATTATTTGTTTATTTATTTTTTCTCTAGACATTTTCTAATGCTCTCAATGGGTCATTCCAGACACCAAATAGAAGTGGAAGGCCCCCCTTTGATCATTTTGATTCTAGCCGCTGGCTTCAGGTAACTAGCAAGCAAATTTATTGTGAGCTTCTCATGTCTTTTATGCCAGTATTAAGTATTTAAGTCTGACGTATTTCCTTAAAACTTTTGGCCTGCTTATTTTCATTATTGAGTCTTAACATTGATACCATAGCACCAGAACCATAAATGTAATATGTACCATTTTCGGTCATGAAAATGATCTATGGGATCCCTCCTTGAGTACGGGATTAGTCAGAGCAAGGTTCCCGATACACTGACATTAATCTAAAAAGATCTATGGGACTATTATCATGATGACCTTGGACCTTAGTGAGCCTAAAATTATCTAAAAATCATTCTACTATCAAATCCAAATTATCTCCTATCTTAAAAAAGAAAAGCATGAGAAATAAATAGCAGAAAATTGTTGAAAGGGATAATGAATATTCCAAACTTGGTGACATCCTGTGCTAATCCACTAAGAGTCTCCGTACTCTTTATGGTAATAAGAGGATCATCATGCCACCATCTAGTTAGTGACAATTAGTTACTCGTAGTTCTGCAATGAAAAGTTTAACTTGAAAATATCTTGTAAATATTTTACGCAGGCACTGTCTTATAGAGTTTATGACCCACTTCTATTTCATACCAATTCTTTCTTTTTTGAAAACATTTTCTGATCTTCCATTTCCTTTGCAGCGGTATGCAGAAGCTCAATGTTGCATTGCTTCAAATGATTACAAAGGTATATTTGATAGACTTATCTTATTTCTCTTTTACATTTTTACGTGTTATTTGGATGAAGTCTTTGCTGTAATCCATGACATGGCATAAGCCGCATAACTAGATCTGCTTTTCTTTATGTTCTTCACCTAGAATTTTATCCGAATACTTTTATGTTGATACTTGATAGTAAGTTTTCATTTCTTGGCAGGTGGGCTGGAACTCTTCTCAGAGCTCCTGCAACGTTTTCCTAATAATGTACATATTCTTCTGGAAATTGCGAAGGTAGTGAAGTTTGTCTCTCACAGCTTATGGCATATTCATACTGCATCTCCTCCTCACTTTCTTTTGATGAAAACATATTGATTGTTTGCTTCTTTGAGCAGAATGTTTTTGCTTATAGTTTCATTCCTCGTGGTAGATTCAAACATGTTTTCCTCTACTTTTTTAACTGTCTCTGATTCATGTTCTTGTTTCATATGTAAGGTATTCCATCATTGATCTTCTATTGACAGATTTTTGTATTCAGTGATCAACGGTATTGCTAATGACTATATTGAAGTATTTGATTATCCGCTTTTCTGTGGATGATTAATGACATGCCATGCGATCTCTCTTGGCACTTGGCAGGGCCCAAATGATTAGGTTTATTCAGGCTCTAACACGGTGTCCTTATTCAATCCATAAAAAGTTGGAGTACTTACTCAGCTGTATCAACTATCGAGAGCCATAACGCGGTTCTAAGAAGAAATGGTTCTAGACTCTAGTAAACTTTGTCCAATCCTTAACAATATGGAGAATTATCTAGTGCCATAATACAAGTCTAAGAAGAAATGGTTTTAAATTTTTTATCTCAAGGGCAAAGGCTATAATATATTGATTTTTATGGATCTAGTAAGAGCAAACAAATCAAATTCAATCAGAGACCATAGAAATGAGGTTAAATATAGGTCGCAAGATGTCGTACATAATGCATCGATGATATTTTTTGGATGATTAATTTGTTGAAACTTCATGAATTGCTCAAGGAGGCCTATTCTGCCATTTTTTTTTTCCGTTACTTCCAATTTACCTTTTATAGAAAAGATTATTTGTTACCATTTACCTAGTTATAAGATTCAACATCGAGAGATTTTAATTGCTACTGACGTTTACTGATTAAAATGATGTGTAAAGGTGGAAGCTATCATAGGAAGAAATGATGAAGCCATTGTGAATTTTGAAAAGGTAGATACACTGGATTCGAGTTTTTAGACTTCAAGTTTCTGTGGTGCTGTACTAATGCATTCAACTTTCCTTTTTAGGCTCGATCGATTGATCCCTTTCTCATGACCTACATGGATGAATATGCAATGCTTCTAAAGATTAAGTCTGACAGCTCTAAACTAAACAAATTGGTCCATGATTTGCTTAATATTGATCCGACAAAACCAGAAGTTTGTGTAGCATTGTCTGTGTTATGGGAAAAGAAAGATGAGCGGAGAGCATTGGCTTATGCTGAAAAGGTTGGTGCTTTAATCTTAGTGAATTACTGCTTTTGTTTTCCTTTTCACAAAATTGCTGGTGCATGCCAGCTGTCAGCCTATGTGAGCATTGTAAATATTTTGATTTGTTAAAGATTAAGAGCTAATTAAGCATAAAAGAGACTAAGTGGCTCGTTATGAGTAACAGTGGCAATAAGTTAATATATGCCATCTTACTGTTGCCTTTCATAGTAGTAATGTATTTTTGTGCATTTTTTTCTTGTGGGTGGTCAGTGTCTCCGCATTGATGATAGACACATTCCGGGGCACATAATGAAGGTATGAACTTATTTGCTGATGTACATGAGTTCATGATTTTTGAAATGCAATTATAGCACAGTTCTTTAACTTTGTTTCCACTTGCTACTATGCTTGTTGAGCCGATATCGTATTTTATTTTTCAGGGTTATTTGTTTCTGTCACTTGGTCGACCAGATGCAGCTGTAACTGCTTTCAGAGCTGCTCAAGAATTAAGGCCTGATCTTCGCTCATACCAAGGTCTATATTATATTTGATTAGATGCAGCTGTCCTGAGTGTTTTTCCTTTTCGCCTCCCTTAATTTGCGTGTAAACTGTACTTCCTTTTGTTTAATCCTTCCATCCTATTTCCCAAAAGTGTTGAAGGTGTTAAGGAGGGCGAAAAACTACTGAGTGACCAGATTTTATGTGACTGCAGGTCTGGTTCGTTCTTATTTATCTCTCTCCAAAGCAAAAGAGGCATTATATGCTGCTAGGGAGGCTATGAAGGCCATGCCTCAATCAGCAAAAGCTCTTAAGTTAGTTGGAGATGTACATGCAGGCAATTCTGGCGGAAGGGAAAAGGTTAGCTTAACATATATGCATAGTGTCATCTTAATAGAGAATTTGCTGACGATATCAAGGGATAGATTAGGAAAAAGTATTGCCTGTTGTTTACTGTAGTTTTGCTAATATTGCCCAGTTTTCGATATTAAATCAGCAGTAAAGTATTGCCTATGAAACGGAATGTCATGGATGTTTTTGAGCAATGTTCAAGGATTACTAGTTCATTTACTTCATTATTAGTGTTGGAGGTAAAAGTACGAAGTTGTAATCCCATGTCGACTAGTTGAAAAAATTCAAAGGCTTATAAGTTTGTTGGGGGATATCTAAAGTACCTTGGCATTTTGGTGAAGCGCAACTAGTCTCAAATTTTTAGCCTACATATAAACAACCAGTCTCTCCATGATGTTCAAGACAATTAGCTCTCATGTTTGTAACAGGCCAAAAAGTTCTATGAATCAGCTCTCCGACTGGAGCCCGGTTACCTAGGAGCTGCTTTGGCACTGGCTGAACTTCATGTTGCTGAAGGACGGAATAGTGAGGCTGTGTCTCTTCTAGAGAGATACCTCAAGGACTGGGCCGATGATTCTCTCCACGTCAAGTTGGCGCAAGTGTTTGCTGCGACAAATATGTTACAAGAAGCATTGTCTCACTATCAGGCTGCGTTAAGGTTTGACTACCGAACATTTTATGAGTTTTATTTCTACGGCTTATGATATTATGACTGAAATTTTTTTTTCATCTAGGATAAATCCGCAAAGTGAATCAGCCAAAAAGGGTCTAGAACGACTGGAGAAACTGATGAAGGTTCATCATTTTTTGTGCTCTGGACTATTATTTAATTGGGATTGTGGTTTTGGTGATGTTGTTGGACTATTATTTCTGTTGCAGTGACCGAGGTTTTGGTTGTGCAGGGAGTAGATCCTGATGCGCCTGATGAAGATGAAGAAAACGATGTGGACGATGCTGATGCAGATCAAGAAGAGGGTGACCTTCTTTGATAATAAATGATCATGACAAGGCATTTGCAGTGTGTTTTGTTCTCCACAGCCTGACCTCCAAATGCGTGTAAAGCAAGTTAATTATCCGAGTCCTTAACGCAGCTCCAGACACATCCAGGATATGGAGAGGCATCCGTTATTAAGGCGGAAATGGCAGAACTTTGTAACATCGGCCCCCACATTGTGCCGTGAACAATGTCATTGCCCTCTCTCTTTTGCTGGAAACTCGAGGAAGGAGTCCACGAAAACAGAAAGATGGCGATCGACTAACAGGTGAGCTGCAATGAATCTTATTTGTAAAGTTATCGTCACTGTAGAAGAAATTGTATTTTATCTGCAACAGGTTTTGACAATTGAAGTAATTGTATTTTTCTTAGAAATATCTCTTCTTCACCACCCTATAATGAGATTGAGCTGCAATACAAAACCACTTCTCTTGTGAAACAAATTCCTAGGTGTGATTCTAAATTTCTAACTCAAATCATTGGTTAACAGGGTTTTTTTTTTTTTTTGGAGAAGCATTGTTGAACAGTTCAGTGCCTCTAGAAGTTTTGTGAGATGGAAGATATATTTTTTTAATATCATTGATCCCTAAACTTTCAAGCTTTTGTTGATTTGATATTCAAACTTTCGTCAGTTTTCATTTTTGATTTTTGAATTTTCATTTCCCTCTATTTTCGACCATTTTATTAAGTTTAAAGAGTAAAGGTCACTAACGAAACAATTCACGAGTTGATAAATCAATTGTGAACCGTCCGTTAATTGCGTGTGAATCGTTTTGTTAGCTACCATTATTTTTTAAACTTAACAAAAAGACTAAAAATAGGGGAAAAGAAAGTTCAGCGACTAAAAGTGAATTGATAAAAAGTTTGAGGACCAAATTAACAAAAGCTTAAAAGTTTAGAGACCAAATGATACTATATGCTTTTTTTTTTTTGGAACTTCAGGAGATGGAAGAGAATTAGTGAAGTAAGTTCATCTAACACCTTTTTGAAGGCCATTTTTGGATAGAAAAGTAGTGACTTGAGTGCTTAAGACTTCAGTTCTGCTCCCTGCTTAGTTCTTTAAGATTCTAGTTTTCATGGGAGAGTTCTGTCATCTGTGCTTATTTCCACTCAAGAGAAGAAGCCCTAGTACAAAATTTCAGAGCAGCTACTCTATTACATAAGGATACTTGGAAAAATTATTACAGAATGTTAAAAAAAAAAAAAAAATGATAATCAAACACAAATGCGACGCAGAATCGCCATATTACTGGCTTTTCACTTCATGAGGACATCATATGCCAAGAGCCAGGACTTTAAATCTTTCCCAGTTGAGAGTGGCCAGGAAATATTTATTTTCTCTTCTGCTCAAACCACATTTTTGAAGGTTTGTCCTTAGTCATCGGAGAGCTTCTACAGACCATTTTTGCCTTCACCCACTAAAATCTGCTTGTACTTGTCAATCTTTTCCACAGCACCTGCAGAAATAAAGAGAGAATTCTGAGAGTGAAGTGGAAGTAATGCACAAGTCCAAGGAGCACAAAAGTTTGCAAATCATTCCTCAAAGGGAAATAAATATAAGTGGAAGTTTGTTCCATGCGAAAGAGATGTTCCAAGCTTTCTCCATGTAGACTACAAGTACTACATTGGTTGGGACAACTAGAAGCGGGCTGTTGTCCCTTAACTAGTGACTCGAGTTCGAGTCCTAGAATGGAAACACCAACGTTGGGAGCTCCCCCACCTATACAGTGCGCGACTCGAATGATTAGTCCGAATACCTGGTGGTTTAGACAAAAAAAAAAGGTGAACATGAACAGTCTAGGTGGACTTAATATTCCATGGGGAGGATTAGACTTGCACATCAGTCATATCCAGATAATGTGATCTGAGACGCTCACATTCTTACATGTATGAAGTTTAGGATCAAGAATCTGTATGGAGCTAATACAATACAAGTCAACGGCCTCAATTCACTGGTTAATCGAGGTTGCAGTCAAAATATGCGGCCCCTTCCCGAAAGGGGATCAATCTCAATAGCAGGCATTATGAGCCATTTGGTCAGGTCAGCCTATTCTATCATGAGGAAATGACTCTTTATTTCGCTTTCTCATAGAATGTTTCCGATTTCTGATACTAAACTCGGATAAAAAGTGAAAAAAAAAAGTAAATGGATGAATTATAAGAAAAGCAAGTATCGAACCTTTTGTATCTCTTCTTAGAACCGCAAGGGCATAGTGCATTCCTACTTATTTGTCCACTCTTCGCCAAATTTGATCTAGCAAGATCTACTGGTGTCGAACCAACCAACTTTTGCACCTGCAATACATGGATGAAAAGCACCATTTCCACATTAAAAATGAAGTTCCAAGAGACAATACACCAAGAAATGTATCTGTAACAGAAGTTTTGTTTTTGAATAATGTAATCGAAACATCGAAGTTACAGCAGCCTCTATGATCGGAAGTACTGCTCTACAAAATTAACAAGGTGTCAATGAACTGAACTAAATAAACACCTACTACCTAAACCAATTCTAACAAGAAACCAAATATGTCGTCTTATGAGGCTAAACTAGGACTCAATGAAACTCATGTCGAATGCAAAGCCTCAATCCCAAATTAGTTGGGATCAGCTACATGGATCAAACTCTTCTATTGTGCTCGATTTAGTGCAATTGATGGCGAACTTTCCAAACCATTTAAATCCCTCTTAATTAATGCGTCCCAAGTTAATTTCGGTCTACCCCTACCTCGTCAATTTCTTCAATTTCTATTAACTCAAGTTTTCTAGTGAGGGCATTTGTAGGCCGGAGGTATCAAACTCATATCAGAATGTGAGAAATTAAAGATATACCAATTCATCCACACTAAAAACTATTGAAATCCAGATAACAATATGAGATTGACAACACTCGCTAGCAGGCATTCAAGAAATACGAGTAAAAGTTGCTCAAGTACTTGAACCAGGATTTAACATGACGTGCTTGAACCAGGATTTAACATGAACACGTCGTATCGAACAACTCAACCTAACCGATTTCCAACTTATTCAAAATTAAAACTAACATGTTACCGACTGTTAACAAGAAGATGAAGGTTTTATTTAACCAATACCTCAGCTAGGCTTTTCGGCATTGGCTTCCCTTCCTCCTTCAACTTCGCAATCTTCTTCTGCGCTTCTTTCGCCCAAGTGAACTTCGACAACGCGTTCTCCACATCCGCAATCGTGCAATTACAAAGCTTCGCCGCCTCTTGCTTCTGACTGTTTTTCAAATTCTATCACACAAAACAATCAACACATGCAAATCCCCCCCAAAAAAATCCAATTTTTCTTTCTTTGATTGTTGTCAGGGTATCCAAAACTTTGCCCCGACTAATCCTAAACTCAGGAGCGAAGGACCACAAGGGCGGCAACCTCTAGCTAAGAGTTTTTAAAGTTTTTCCATTCCCAAGGCTCAAACTCGAGACCTCTGGTTAAGGGAGGAGAGACACGTGCCATCTCACGAAATCCAATTTTTCACTATTATAACTTCAATTCATCATCAACTCTATAGAATTCAACAATGCCAAAGTTAGGGTTTGCAATATTTCACCTCCCCAGTAGGATCAAACCCTCCAAGACATCGAATTATCGCTTCCTGCTTCTCGAAGGCGTCCGCGAACGTCGCCTCGCTGCTCCTCCCCACAATGTATTGCTTAAAACTCCCAGCTTTCCTCGCAGTCATCATCTCATCTGCAAACTCTACAAAACCCCCAAAAATTCAAATAAAACCCTAAAAACGTAAAAATCAAAACTTTGGATAAAAAACTCAACCAAACAGGCCACAAGAAAAAGGGAATGATCAACGGAAGGGAATTAACCTACTGAGAAGAGTGAACGACTGAGATGTGGAATCTAGGGTTTCGGATTGGGGCTTGTCCCCTGTGAACGCTCCTTTGATCTTGTCGAACCACCCATCTCGAGACGAGGAGGTGAAGATCGAACGGTTGATTTGAGAGTGAGAATATGAGATGAAGAGAGTGTTGAATTTGGCGATTGTGTTTGCAAGTCGAGACGCCATTGTTGTCTGTAAATTGAGATGGTTTGCTTGTTAGGGTTTAATTAGGGTTTTGGGGGTGACGAGGTTCGTCTGGACCGGCCGGTCCGACTGGCTTTATCAGTGTTTTAAGGGTGCGTTTGGCTAACAACACTACTACTACAACAACATAGCAGCATAGCCTCAATCTCAAATTAGTTGAAGTCGTTTATATGGATCAAACTCTTCCACCGTGCTCGATTGAGTGCAATTGCATTTGATGATGCATGTCTGTATATTTGTCAACGGTTTTTGATGTGGTTGCCAATATTTTGATTGACTTGTACAATATGTATTTTTTTATGAATTTTAAACAACTAATTATGCGTATACTGAAAATTTCTTGTTGGAAGTTTTGTTTCCTTCTTTGTTAGGAGATTTGTTTTTCATTATAATTTTAATGGTATCTTAATAATATTGAGATCTGAATTGTCACTATGTCAATATTACACTCGCCGTCTTTTAAAGTCAAATTAAAAATAAAATTAATGTACTTTTATTAGGGCAATTGATTTCACGTCAAAAGTGAAAATTCAACTCTGGACTTGAAGTGGAAACCCTATTCATATCATCCGGACCTTTGGGGTAAAAGAAAAGACAAATTCCAACATTAATTGGGTAAATTAAGCTTATCAAGCACATAATTTTTTTTGTAGTAATCAACTAGTGAATAAAAAAACGGCCTTAAGAGTCTTTTCATCAACACAAAGTGTCCAATGCATGCATCAAGCGTCAAAGCAACAAAGCAGCAATGACACGTTGCATGAGCACAAAGAGAACTGATACCTTGATTTGTAGGGCACTTTTTGCACTGTAGGGTACCCTTAAATATTACTACTAATCAAAATATCCCCTAAAAGAATATAAAGATTTCCAAAGAGTAGTAAGGTCTAGAGAGGAATAATACAAAGTGATGACAAATCAAATTGTACCGACCAGTTCTGTGCCTTAGCTCATCCCCCCTCTCCATGCTTTGATGCCTCCAAAAATCTCTTTTTTGTTACATGTTACATGTCACAGGTGTCTTATCTAGAATATATAGTTGACATTCTTATATATAGAATTTTTTTTTTGTCCTCGCATGTCATTGTTCTTTATTAATTTCCATGCTATGATACATTGAATATAATGGTTATCATCTTATTTATTCTTAATCTGAATATTCATATATATTATTGAAACACCCATAAAGATTTTACATTTTTCTTTTTGATTTTATTTGGACGGACTCAGCCGCTCTAATTACAAAAGTAGACAACAATAAAAGTTGAAGAAATTTGATAGTATTGATATAGAAGTCGTAAGATAACTTTTTTTTAAGGTCAAGTCGTAAGATAATTATAGATACATAGACTAGGAAGGATTTGACAGATTTTGAATGCTCGTCATCGAGTGCATTAAATTGAGTAAAATAGTAGAAGAGTCTAATGATCTATGTAGCCAACCTCGACTAATTAATTAATTTAGGATAATTTAGATCCATCCAATTTAAGAACAATGAGATAAATGTAAACAATCTTCTTTATATGTGCCAATGTTTTGAAATCTAAATAGGTTTCAAAAACAAATTGAATTTAAATATATTGGTCAACAAAGGAAGATTTTTCAACCACTAATTATAGTTTATAAACTTTTGAAAAGGGTGAGCTTACTTGAGGTAAAGAACTGTAGAAAATTACTAATCAAAGAATTTAGCGAACGGGATTACATACCCGGAAACGAAAGATGATCGGAAGCGTTTCTTGTTCACTGGTCAAACGGGCAAGATCACAAATTGGGAAGATGCTCTAAACCACAGCCTAAGTACTTTGCAGAGACACTCAAAAGAGAAACTTACGTTGGCTCCTTATTTGGAACTTGATCAGAAGATAAGAACCAACTCTCTTCCATATATATTTATATACAAATATAACTACTAAGTAGTTATTGAGTAGTTACTATGTGCATACACTTAGTTAAATCCAACAAGAACATTAATAAAATTATGTAATTATATATAATTTATGGGTTAGGTAGTATAGGTGAAAATGCTTTCAAATAATTGATGGTATAGAATTGGATGAAAGAGAATCTATATATATATATATATATATATACTTGATGGATATGATCAACAACTGATATACATATATACTTGTTTTTTTTTTCTTCTCCTATTTAGACACATAAATTTGAATTATAGAATATTGCCAGACCTATATGACAATGAAAACTACCCTTTTTGCCATACCTCATCCATAGATTTGTTTTTAAATTAGTTTCAGTACATCAAATATCTTGATATAGCATCTCTATCTAAGGTTGACATGCATCCAATATATATAATTGAACCAATATCACGCAATTTTGAACAAGGTATATAATGGAAGAGCGATAAGAATCGTTGCGCGGAATGGTGATCCACAGCATGTTCGAATCTTGCGTCCTACATAGGAAGCTACTTGCGCCGCGGGGCCTAGACACGCTTCGGATTGTTTCCTATCGAAAAGAAAAAGAAAAGAATGTATGTAATCAACTTGAAGAGCACAAGTTGGTTTAATTAGATTGAAAAAGTAGGATCTCAAAATGTTCAATTAATCTCCAACTGATCAACTGTCAACTTAACTATGTATAATTTTGATAAAAGTGGCCTGTAATGCAATTGAATAAGTAGTTCCATATATAAATATCTGCTAAGATATATAATATATATGGTAAAGTTTGAACTATCTGATTGAGATAACTAGGCATTTGGGAATATTTTAGGATTGCATACAATCTCTATATATATATCATACATTTACACATATATGCATGACCTTATATAAATGATCTCAAACAACATGACAAAATATAGGATCACTGTTGTAGCTAAAAAAAAGAAAAGATCTTGCCAAAAGAACATTTTCTTTTCAGTATTTTTCATTAAAGAATGTAAAGGCCACCACCCTCACACATTCATGTATAAATAATGGCTTAAGACCCTCTCAATCTTCATCAAAATCAAGTCACTCAAAGTACTAGAAAGTCACAAGACTCCTCCACATTGCCCTCTCAAGCCTCCTCATCACATTTCATCGAAATTGTCTGCTCGTAGTCCGGCAAATGGATACCGTAATGAGACTAGGTTCGCAGAACGCCGTAGTGATCTTCACTAAGAGTTCATGCTGCATGTGCCATGCTGTTAAGAGACTCTTCTATGAACTTGGTGTGAGCCCTGCAATTTATGAGCTTGACAAGGATCCAAGAGGAAGAGAAATGGAAGCTGCACTTATAAGTGTTGGACTTAAGCCTTCGGTGCCCGCCGTGTTCATCGGAGGCCGTTTACTAGACTCGACAAACACAGTCATGGCCCTCCACCTCAATGGCTCTCTAGTGCCAATGCTGAAGCAAGCCGGCGCGATGTGGCTTTAGTATTTAAAGTACCGATAACGAAGCTCTCTATCTATAACTTAGTTAAGAGTACTATAAATGAAGCTCTTACTGCAATGTAATTAAGCCTGGCACATATTAAGAGCAAAGCTTAGATGTTTTGTACTTTTTTTTGTTAATTTTCTGCTTTGGCCGGCCTCCATCCTCACTTATGCAACTTAATTAAGTTAGTGAGGTATCTGATGAAAAATAGCTGCTGTAATGGCAACTGTGTCATCTTTTCCTTAAATGAAAGATCAAACTTCTCTTACTTTAACTTAAAGTTCTCGCTTTCGATATTTCTTGCAATAAAATATGGAGGATGGATAAATCTTGGAATCTTGATATGCAGGGCAATACATATGGACCTCTTAAATTGGAATCTTACTCTTTATTAGTGTTGTTACATCTACAAGGGACTTTTTGTCGATTTTATTGGATTCTCTTGGATGACAAAGAATTCAGGAAAAACCATCCCTTTAAATTTCCAAATGTAGCATTTAGCTTCTACTTACAAGCTCTCTAGCATGTTAGAATTTATGAAATGGACTGATAGTTGCATCAGCTAGGCAAGACCTCCTCGGCTTCCTATCAAGATTTCATTTATATGTAAAAAAACTAAATATGTAAAAAAACTTTGTGTTCATCTACATTATGAGTTTCTATAGTGAGTGATGATCAGAATTGAAACCAATTAAAAGGGCATCTGATCGATGAATTTGAATTAACATACGACGCGGTAAAAACCATTTTTTGGTAGATAAGAACCCTTTTTTATTTTTTTATTTTTATTTTTATTTTTAACTTGGAGTGAGAACCTATGCCAACCTTAGCTGAAATTCCTTATCTGTCTTGTCTTCCATTTTATTTTATTTTATTTTGAGATTTCCGCGAACTGAGATATATCAATAACCCCCTGTACTGGTTCAAGGCCCAGTTTCTTAATTAATACATACATTACTGTTAGAGTTCAAGCATGCATGAAGCCCTTTTTACTCTCCTTTGTGCCACTTATTTAGAAGATCCTTCTACATTATATCTATAACTCCACCTATGTTCTACACTATGTGCGCTACATAGCCGGTCCCAAGTCCGAATAAAGGAGGAGGACTCTGACGCCCATTTTTTCATAGCGAAAAATGGGTAAGGGAGGTCCCAAACTCACTTTTCATACCCGAAAAGTGGGGGAGGGAGGCCCCAAGCTCATTTTTCATTCTTGGAAAATGGAGGAGGGTTGCGATAGGTTGACAGCCAGCGTAAAACTTTTGTCACTTTTCATGAAATGGATCAAACATATATAAACGTTGGGGCGTTCCCACCTAGCGACGCGCTGCATTCAATTGCACTTAATCGAGCACAATGGAAAAGTTTGATCCATGTAGCCGACCCCAGTTAATTTGGGACTGAGGCTATGTTGTTGTTGTTGTTGTTGTTCTACATTATATCTATCTTTATATAGACAGATAAAGAAATTCTTTCACTTTTTTCCTCCTTTTCGCCGATTCATGAGTCCATGAGCTTTAAACATTCTTCATAGAAATACCCTTTCTCTTTCGCTTCATATCATGTACATATATATGTTTTTGTCAAACTTTGTATGATATTACTGCCTTGGCCATTGTGGTGTGTATATATATAGTTGCTGCAAATTTATTAGGACATGCATGTATGGTTGATCAGATTCCGATGATCTGCGCCTCCAACTTCAAGATGCAACGTCGAAGGCTGTTGTTCATGTTAAGGAAACTTGGGTTTTGATTCCTGGATTGATCAAAATAAATTTATTTGGTTTGGTTAGGTACTCACTTTTTTTTTAAAAAAATTTGAAAATAAAAATATATCTAAAGTTTTCTTAACAACTCATGATGACTTGAATTTAGGCCCCTTAATTTTGTTGCTTGAACAAATCTTAATCTGATTCCATCCATGTCATACTTCAACTATGGCGCGTTCATGTAATTAAAAATCAACAATCCAACTACTCTGCTAGAAGAGCATGGTTTCTGAAGCTTACATTGAAAATATTAGCTAGGCATTATGGAATACTAATTAGTTGCCATTAGCACACATGCCTATTGGTAAGAAGTAATAAAGAAACGCAATAAGTCGGTATTTCATAGAGAATCCGGCGCGACCGAAAGCTCTGTTGGTGACACACTGCAAGTTAACTTTGATCAGGTATTTGAGGACTAAGAGAACCTGCAACAACAAGGCAGCACCTTTTGTGTTTTTTTATGCTTTTGTGATATTCTAGGAGGAGTATCTCTAAAAGCTAAAGTTAAACGGGCGGCTCATAGGCGGTACACATCGACGCATAAGATTCTGATGATATAATCATTTTGGATTCCATACCAGACACCAATGATCTTGCATCTTGAGGAATGTGACTAGTTAATAATTTCAAGAGACATGTATAAAACAATGGACTTAAGTAATAAAATCTGGTTAGATTTAGGAGAATAATTAAAACCTCAGCAGCCCAACCAAAATAGCTTCATTTGAAGTTACGAAATCTCGCGAAAATTTTATTTCTGCAACTTGTTGATTATTATGTTCATGATGCAACACAAAAGCTCTGTCTTAGAAAGTATATGAGGAGATACTCTTAGCATATTTCTTTGTAAGACAGTGCTAAACTTGCAAACTTTATTGCTGGTTTACTTTGCAACACTTTTTTTTTTTTTTTTTTTTTTGTAGCCTATTGGATCCACTTTGTGATTTGCAACACAAGTGTTGATGCATCATCAAATGGAGTTAAACAATTGTGTTATAAAAATGTGTGACGCTTTATCGTTGTCCATCTTTCGATGGTTTTGCCAATGGAAAGTAGACCATGCTCACATACATGTCTCTATAAATCCAAGTCCTGAGAGAACTCAGTCCTCAAGTGTCTGAATAAGCTTCCTCTTCAGTCACTAGCTAATCTTTCCCTCCATTGATTCCCATTGTTTTTCATCATAATACAACGACCAGTACTTCTCGACCATCGGATTGGAATTCGGTTCAATTCGATATAGGTCTCGAGACTTCACTAGTACTCTAACATGATTCACTAGCTTGCCAGTGTTTCTATTTTAGAGTTTTTGATAAAACATCATTTTCTTTCGCCTTCACTAATTATAATCGGTGTTAAGGAAGACGGTTATCGAAATGGAGGCGGTTAATAGATTGGCGTCGCAGAAAGGCGTGGTGATCTTCAGTAAGAGCTCATGTTGCATGTGTTATGCTGTCAAGATCCTGTTTCATGAACTCAAGGTGAACCCCATAGTTCATGAGCTTGACCTGGACCCTGATGGTAGGGAAATGGAGAGGGCTCTCTCGAGGATGGGAAGCAGTTCGCCACTGCCAGCCGTGTTCATTAACGGGAACTTTGTCGGATCGACGAACGAAGTCATGTCGCTCCACCTAAGTGGCTCCCTCATCCCCAAGCTTAAACCATATCAAAACTTATAAATATCCAACTCCAACACTACCATGTTAGAAGAAACTTTATATAGAACTCTCTGTAAGAAGTAGTATATAAGCTTTATGTCAGCTTATCTTATGCATCTCTCTTCCCTTATGAAAACTATATATATACATATATATATATGCTTCCATGTCTCTCACATGACATAGTCAGTACTGATTATTGAAATGTGGCCTACTATTATTATTATTAATAAACAAAGCAATAGTTTTGTTTCCATTTTGAAAGTTTCATGTAATTGTTTTCATTTGTTTAGATTCTTGATTTAATTAGTAACACTTCTTCAACAACTAGAAATTGCAGTAACATATATAATTAATGAGTTGGACTAGTACATAAATCAATACAAGTTAATTATATACCATCTAGGCGCGCTATGTATAAATCTTGGCTATCTTTTTTAGCATATAGCATCGACGCTCTCTTTGGCAGCATCGATCTACTGAATTTCGAAAGATCTACAATGTTTGAGCCTCTTACAGCACTCAAAAATTCGCCAACACTTTTCAATACGTATCGGGTAAGAAGAACTTGAGCTTTTTATTAGAGAACTCGGGGACTAGGCCATCTTAATCTTCACTGGTTAATTACCAAAAATATTCCCTTAATCTCTGCGCCGCCAATCTTATCAGTATATAATGCCAGGTTATACATAATATGTATATATAGCTAAAATCGATTAAAAATAAACTATAGTAAGTATTTTTATTCAAATCAATTAAGAGTGCATTTTTTTTCTTCTTTTCTAAGTTTAAAACTCTAAACTGATGTTGATTGCAGGATTCCCTTTAAATGAAAAGCAGGGTAGTTGACTCTATATTATACTCAAGTTGTGTATAGTAGGAACCGACGTTTCTAGCTCGATGCAGAATTGTAAAATCTATATTTCACCTGGTTTTTTTAATCTCATGTAAATCGACGACTAATTATCGAATTAGACTTTCCAGTATTTGCTAGAAATAGGTGTCTGATCTTAAGAAAACAAGGGGTATATAGTGTTTCACCTTTCAGCCAGCTCTGATACATTCCTTCATATCCAAATTAAAAAGGCGAAAAGCAGAATTCTCTACCTTTCCAATCTTTTGATGCTCATTATAGTATAGTATAGGACCACAGCTCCATTTCATGTAGAAAAAGAGAGCAGTCATGTCCCTATTAAATAATTAATGATACATTATGTTTTTAGTTATGTAAATAAGGATCATTTCTTTTATTTTTTCGATCTACCTACGACAAGTCTAGCTAGCTATATGGACTTGTATAACTAATTAAGAGTTAAGACCTGCAGCAACAATTTAAAGTTTGTTTCTTAGAGAAATATATGGTGACGACAAGACTATCGAGCTTTCGCGCGCCAAGCGCTTGCAATCGTGCAGGTCGTAATCTGACTCTTAATTAATTTCTGCAATATAGAGAGGGGGAAGATGAATAAGAAGATAATCTCCAATGTATACTGGACCATGAAAGTGATAGATAAGCTGGTGTGAAGCAATGGGGGAATCACAAATCATAAAGTTCTCCATTGCTTTAACAAAAGGGAAATCAATACAATGACATAACTTAATATATATATGGCATAAGCTCATACCTCCCAAACAGAACTCATCAAGAACTTGTATTAACCAATTATTAATGTCATGACCAAACAATGTATTGAGTAAGCTGAGAACAATATTTCTTCATCACACTAGTTAAGTACAATTCTTCAAGTGCATAATAATGTGTGAATACCAAATATGCATGATGAAAACAAAAATGGTATCATACCAAATGAAGATATCTTTCACAAATTGAAATTCAAATTAACATCATGCATGTTGCCTAAACCACCCTTGAAATTAAAATGCTATATATGACTGGCTCTTGATCATTAATATATGTTGTTGTCAAGTACTTGCTCATCAAATCTATCTTGAATATCACTATTTCATTATAATTAAATGTTGCTGTCAAGTACTTGCTCATCAAATCTATCTTGAATATCACTATTTCATTATAATTAAATGTTGCTGTCAAGTACATACTTTAATTAAAAGATTCAAAAGAATGATTGAAGCTGTTGGTAATTATTGCAAGTTTGCTCATGTGATCGACAATATTTTGCAAATAAAATAACATTATATATGTACATTATTTTTGAGAGATTAAAATTATTTTTGAAAATGAATAAAAAGTTCAGTTAAATAATATTGTCAAGTTAGAAATATTGAAAGACAAAGTTAAATAATTACTAGCTAGATAATAAAAAGATGTAAAATAATTTATTTAAATTGTTGAATTTATATTATTAACTTGCCAAAAAAATATATTATTAAAAGATCATAATGTGTTAATTTTTAAAAATAATGTTCCTGTGATGTTCCAATTATATATAAATTATTTTTTTATTCACGTAGCCTTTAGTATTGACATAGATTTAATGTCTTAAAATATAGTTTTTTTTTGTAATGTTTCTTACATTTTGTTAAAAATTTCCATGTAATATAATAAAATATTGATATTAATAATTTAAATGTTTTTATTACTAATGGATAACTTTATATTATATATTAGTCAATATAGTCTCGTTTAGATTATTTATTATCATTTTTGACATCTTGTCTTTGTGGATAACTAGGTTGATGATATTAATTAGATTGATATGTATCACATAATTAAGACACATAATATTTGATGTGTCAATATTGCAAAAGATATGTTTGAGATAAATTATGATAAATATACATTATGAAAGAAAAATTATAGTTTTTATCACAATTAGTATTGTTGAAGGTTACGTCATTAAATTTAATCAATATATATTGACATATTATATTTATTTGACAATAATTTTTACACAGCTGAAGTTGTTTTAATAATCTATATATATTTCTATATATGTATATTAAAGCTGTAACTTCGGTGTACCACGTGGCATTTTCGAGCCTTCTCGACGAGCCACGTGGCATGCCCAATATGTAGCTTTATTAAAAACCTAATTACCTTCATTTTTAAAACCTCATTAAACATTACTAAATATAAAAATTAAATCGCCGCATTATCACCTCTTTTGCTGTGTCATTAACTCCAACACCAATATATATATATTAAAGTTGTCTCGTGGATGTGTCACGTGACATTTTCGAGCCTTCTCGGCGAGCCACGTGGCATGCCCAATATGTAGCCTTATTTAAAACCTCATTACTTTCCTTTTTTAAAACCCCATTAAACATCACTAAATATAGAAATTAAATCGCTATATCATCACCTTTTTCACCGTGTAACCAACTCCAACTCTAATATATATATATATATATAAACGTTGTATCTTAAGTATGCCACGTGACATTTTCGAGCCTTCTCGATGAGCCACGTGGCATGCCCAATATGTAGCTTTATTAAAAACCTTATTACTTTCCTTTTTTAAAACCCCATTAAACATCACTAAATTTAAAAATTAAATCGCCACATTATCACCTCTTTCGCTGTGTCATTAACTCCAATTCCAATCTATATATATATCTATATTAAAGTTGTATCGTGCACATGGGTGTGCCACGTGGCATTTTCGAGCATTATTGACGAGCCATTGACGAGCCACGTGGCATGCCCAATATGTAGCCTTATTCAAAATCTCATTACCTTCCTTTTTTAAAGCATTGGTCATGGAGTCTTTTAACTGGGGATTGGGCACTGCTATGTTGAGATTAATGATACAAGGGATCCGGGTTGGGGGGGCCAACTGGGCATTGTCTGGGTCGAGCTCGACTAGGTAGTGCGCCCAACCCGATCCTATATTTGGTAGGCGATCGAATGGTAGTGTGTTTTTGGCAATTTTGTGGATATGGGGACGGTCTACAGAGCGCCTGGTGGCCTTTTTTGGGATTGAAGTGGCTTAAGGGGTGTGAAGATTGTGCATAGTTATGAATTTTGATTCAAGGAGTTTTTGGGCAGTTTGGCTATGTATGGATGTTTTTTGGGGGTTCAAGATGGGAGATGTTTTATTTCCTGTTTCTTGCTTTTTCTATTCTTATGTAATTATCAACTATTGTAGCTATCATTTTTTGTATATATATATATATATATATATATATATTAAAAGGAGTCTCGCCTCCTATTAAAAAAAAAAAACCCCATTAAACATCACTATATGCATGTAGAAATTAAATCACTACATCATCACTTCTTTCGCCGTGTCATCAACTCTAACTTTAATATATATATATTAAAGTTGTATCTTGGGTGTGCCACGTGACATTTTCGAGTCATCTCGACGAGCCACGTCGCATGCCCCAATATGTAACCTTATTCAAAACCTCATTACCTTCCTTTTTTAAAATCTCATTAAACATCACTAAATGTAGAAATTAAATCGTCACATTATCACCTCTTTCGCCGTGCATGTCATCGATTCCAACTCTAATGTGAATAAAGTAACATCTTACACGTGGCATCCCCACACTACAAGAAAAAAAAAAAAGCAACAAACTAATCTCGTTGTTGAATTGGTACGGATTTGTTGCTAAGGGACTCAACAACAGATCAAGAACAGATCGAGAGGTGTTGCTAAAGTCTTTGTCATGAGATAGAAGTTAGCAATGATTTTGGATTGTTGTTATTGCTCAAACATGATTTGTGATGTAAATCTGTTTTGAACAGGAGGTTTTATTGCAAATCTGTTGCAAATCAACAGACAAAGTCTGTTGTCGATTTGCCACAATCAAGATTTAACGAATGAGATGTTGTTGCTTGATCTGTTGCAAATCAATGACAGATCAAGTATGTCATTGATTTGCACGACAACAAAACCATCTTTTGTCATTGATCTGTTGTAAATTTGCAACAGATCTTTGCAACAGATCGACAGATACCTTTTTCTTGTTGATCAAATCAATGATAGATCAAGTCATTCTTGATTTACAATCAAGAAAAACTGTCTGTTGTTGATCATAAATCAACAACAAGAATGATTGGTCTGTTGTTGATCAGAATCAAAAGAGACTTGGTCTGTTCATTGATTTGGAATAATAATTTTAATTTAAAAATTACAATTCATCGTAAATAGTAAATGAAATTCCCTACAGTGATAAAATCTGTAAAAAATTAAATTTCCCCGCTCGTAATTAAAACTAAATTTGAATAATTGTTTATATATTATCAAAATTTGACAAAAAATATATACAAAATGTGGAGATTAACATTTCATAATTAACTAATATACTACTAGATGAATATTATCCACCAAATACAAAATACTACACAAACCGACCTTCCAACACAAATTAATTTACATATATATCTACAATGTCAATCCCACACCCTTACTCAATGTGTCACCGATACAAGATAGACACTATACAATTTGGAGTGCGTGTCCTATCCAAATCCCGAAAATGAAAATGAATAACTTGAACAATATTCGAAACGCAATCAAAATATTCAAACACAAATGAAATAATTCTAAAATTAAGCCTTGCTCATCGACCTCATACATAAAAGATCTACACAAGTGACACACTAAAATTTCCAACTCGAAAGGGAATGAAAGAACTTCCATACATGACATTCCATGCATTTTTTTCAATTTCTATTATGTATATAGAAGCATGAGAACAAATCTCAAAATATGTCACTAGGTTATGTGTTGGGTTGCATGGAGGACAAATCTCTTAATTTATGCATGTAAGGGAATTTGACAAAAAATTGAAAATACATGCATGTATACAAATCGTATAAAAGTCACTCAATAATCCATATAGCTCATGTATGTGATTCTAACTCGAAAATTATGAAACTATAATCATCATGGATGATTCAAATTCAAGGTATATTTGAAAAAGTTATTTTATTTTAATAATAATATCCAACCTTCCGATGCCTAGTCGACCTTTTAGAAATAATATATTACATAGAAAACATACTTAATATATAATTAAACAAAGATTTATATAGTCTAGTTGCAATTACAACTTTATTTTTGAAATCCATAGCAATTACAACTTAACTAATTACTTAATGACTTATTGACCATAAAAGATATTACTTAATCAACCGACTAATCACAAACAAATGACGAAGATCGTTTACTTGGAAAACATGGCGTACTACTACTTGTCTTGAAGGCACCGTTAACTTACCCCATAATACTAAATAAATCTATTTTTTTTTCATAAGAGACGTCCAACTTTTTTAATTCAATGAATCACATATAATACTAAATAAATATTCAAAATAGGGAATGGACTTTTGAATATAATCCTAAGTAAATTTTGAAAAGTCCTATTTTATAACAATAGTGCCTACAAGAAACTTGTCTTAAACAATATATAAAGCATTTGTTGCCAACAAGTATGGCGAATATCTTAACAAGGATGATTAATTGTTGCATCGAATCTCGGGCTTGCTTGGTTACACAAGGGTTTCCTAATAAAAGAAGTTACTAACATCATATAGAGTTGACTCATGAGAACAATATATATTTGGTAGATAATCTTATATTGTTATGTTTGTTGTGAGGTGTCCGCTTACTCCAACAAACATTGAATCCCATGTCAAGTATTTTCTCATTTTTTCAACAGAATCAGATTCACTTATTAACATGTTATATGTGGGCATTGACGATACCAAATCTAGGGATATATGTGTGTACGTGGAGTGTTCACTTGATATTCTAAGTTAAGTATCACTATAATGCCAATATTAAACTATGTATGCCATGCACATTTATTTAAGGTACGTACAATAGTTTATGGAAAACATAACAAACTAAATTACAATATTAAACTATAATGCCAATATTAAACTATGTATGACATGCACATACCAAAGGAATCTCTCGAAACTTGCAACTCAATTGGTGAGGTAAGTTTGCCTCCTTATGCAACACCCATATCAAACGTCACCTAGGCACATACCGCAAAATGAAGTAATCACATCGACTCCAAATCTAGGGATATATGTTGTTTAGCAACAAAAAATTACACAAAGGTCGCGTTGTCGCTACGTTCGAACCATAGATATATAAATTTTGGTAGTCATATAAAATCAAAAATCAACAAAAATAGCAAAATAGATTTTCAAGAAAATGCAAACCGCAAATGATACCCGAAACTCGATCAGAGGAGAGCCGATCGAGGCGACCAATGGCTGCGAGGAGTCGGCGAGTAAAGCAGCGGCGGGCGAGGCGGGCCCAACCAACGGCGGTGAAGATTGCGGAGGCGACAGCAGAAGCAGGCGGCGGCGGCGGTGTTCGATCTGCGACGGCGCGTAGTCCTAGTCTGCGGCGGCGCTTTGCAACCGAAAGAATTAGGCAGCGGCGCAGGGATTCGTGGCGGCAGCAAGCTAGCAGGACGGGGCAGCAACAGAGGACCGAGCACATGGCGGCGCAGGACCGAGCACCGTTGTCGCAGGTCCGAGCAGCCGGCGGCGGGTGCACGCAGAGGCAGCAAATGTGTGCAGGCGGCTGCCGACGCAGAGGTGGATCCCGGACAGGAGTTCAGCGGATCTGGAGAAGGAGGAGGCGACGGCGACGGATCTAGAGTAGTTGGATGCGGCGGCTTAACAACAATGGCGGTGGTGGCGCGATGACGATTTACGCCACTTGCGGCAGTGAAAAAGGTGCGGCGACGGCTGATGGATCAAGCAATGATTAATCTGTCATTGGACGTGTTTGTTGCTATTTTGTTCTTGATCAAGAACAGATCAAAATCATCATTGATCCGCCTACGTGGCATTTGTTGCTATTTTGTTGCTTGATCACCTACGTGGACAACTTACATGGCATTTGTTGTTATTTTGTTCTTGATCAAGAACAAATCAAAATCTATTATTGATCAGCCTACGTGGCATTTGTTGATATTTTGTTATTGATCAAGAACAGATCAAAATCTGTTGTTGATCAACTTACGTGGGATACTTACATGGCATTTGTTGCTATTTTGTTAGTTGATCAAGAATAGATCCAAATCTGTTGCTTGATCAAATTTATGACAACTTGCGATCTGTTCTTGATTTGTCATTGTTCAGCAACAGATCAGCAACAAACTATATATATAATGCATTTGACTTGCATTTGCATTATATTTCGTCACTCCCACATGCCGCCACCACACTGTCAGCTGTTGTGCCGCTAAGTCCATTGGGTGGGATCATACATGGTCTATTTTTAAAATCCTTCTAAGGTAATCTTATTTGTGAGACACTCGAAAAAAAAAAAAAAAAAAAATTAAGACAAACTAGGGGATTTGGTTAAGGGTTAATTAATTAAGACAACTTCGACAAAAAAAATAAAAATAAATAAAAGAACACAAACTTAATTACAGGAAATTAGCTTCATTGGAAAATTAATTGATTGGAGAAGAAATAATTATATATACACATAATCCCTTGAAAATTCACGATTTAATCAAAATCATGATGATTTCTCAACTTTATTTAAGGGAAACACATTGTTTCCCGCATTTTTTGCGCATATTACTTTTTGGCTATATAAAATAAAATCTCATTCATATCAAAACTAAAACAAAAAAAAAAAAAAAATTCTTCAAGTGCTCTTCGAATTCGCACAAACGCGCAAAATGATGAAGTCAATATATCAATTGAAATTGAGATCGAGATATCTTCAAATTAAATTAAACTATACACTATATATATATATATATATATAATGAGAATTGAAATCGCTATACTTACCTCTAAGCGCAAAGCAACAATACTAATGATCATGAAGAGATTTAAAAGGAAACATCACAAAGAAACGTCCTCCGGACCCTTTAAGCTGAAAGTTGCCATGTATATATGCGTGATGATGATATGATATATACGTGAAGCAAGGTACTTTTGATATCCACTCTATTTCTTCGTTAATTACTAATTAATTAATGGAATCTATATATATTTTGTATAAATGTTAGACATACATATATGTAAGATAATTATGTGGACATCATGTTTTAATTAGTTCCCTCGCGTTGCATTGATTTAACGCTATCTAATTAAAATAAATAAAATAATAAAACCTCGCTTTCCGTGAAGTTTGCAAAATATCTGTAGACACCATATCCTCGCTTATCACTACTAAAAATTTATTATGCACGCTCGACACGTGTCGGTGGACATACGTTTTTGATACCCACGGGAGAATAGAATGAACAAAAAAAGATTAAAAAAAGTAAATCGTATCGCAATCGCTAGTTTGCTTCTCTCGTATTAATTGATGTTTAAGATGCTACCAAAGATGAATATCCTCTATCGTAAATCCATAACTCGTTTTTAAAAATGAAAAAATTTTTATGTTCTCGCTTAAAAACTCTACAACTGGTGAGAAACCTAACTATTTTTCTAAAAATGAAAATTAGGCTACAACCCTGCTAATTTATCTAAATTTTTTTAAAATTTTCAAAATTATTTTAGAAGTTGAAAATTCATTACAATATTTTACTTTGAATAAGAGGCAAATACCGCGCAATGCAATGCGCAAGACGCTCATGATCGATCGTGACGACGGTGGTGGCGGCGAATTTTCGACAACGATGCGGTGGTAAATGGAGTTTGCAGGGACGAGGAGGAGAGCCTCTGGTTTGAAAAAACCATTTAAAATTTAGTGACATATCAGCAACAGACTAGTCTATTGCTGATTTATTTGTTGCTAATCTGTCGCTGATCAGCGACAGATTAGCAACAGATTAGTCTGTTGCTGACAATCTGTTGCTGATTTGTCGCTGATCAACACGTAATATAATATGTTGTTGATCAATGATAGATCGACACGACATAGTCTGTCGCCGATCTCAGAGCAGATCCGTCACGCATTTAGCTACTGATCAGCGACAAACTAGGTTCTCGAGGTGATCCGTCGCAGATCGTCACAAAATGGGCGGGAAATTAATGGCGGAGAAATCAACACAGATCGTTGACAAAATACAATTTGTCACAAATTTTGTCACAAATCTGCCACGATTTGTTGCTTTTTGGTCAAACGAGTCAAACTATCTATCCGATGCGTAATCGTTGCTTTGATTTGTTGTTGTTTAGCAATAGATTCATCTGTTGCAATGTTTTGATGCTATTTCACATTTTTCTTGTAGTGCCATCGCCACACCATAGACTATTTCGTCACATCATCAACTCCAACTATAATGAGAATAAAGTAACATCTTGCATTGTTACGTAAGACATTTATAAGCCTACATCTTGAGTTGCCACGTAACTTCTTATCAAGCTTCCTTCTCGCCACATCATCCACTCTTCCGCCACGTCATCAACTTCAACTCTAATATATAGTTGTATCTTGGGTGTGCCACGTGGTATTTTCGAGCCTTCTCGACGAGCCACGTGACATGCTCAATTAGTAGCCTTATTCAAAACCTCATTATCTTTTTTTTAAAACCCCGTTAAACATCACTAAATGTAGAAATTAAATCGTTACATCATCACCTCTTTCGTCGTGTCATCAACTCCAACTCCAATCTATATATGTATATATATATATATATATATATATATATATATATATATATATATATATTAAAGTTGTATCTTAATTGGGTGTGCCACTTGGCATTTTGGAGCCTTCTCGATGACGAGCCACGTGTCATGCCCAATACGTAGCCTTACTCAAAACCTCATTAACTTCCTTTTTAAAAACCCCATTAAACATCACTAAATATAGAAATTAAATCGCCACATCATCACTTCTTTCGTCGTGTCATCAACTCCGACTCTAATCTATAAATCTATAAATATATATATTAAAATTATATCTTGGGTGTGCCACGTGGCATTTTCGAGCCTTCTTGATGAGCTACGTGGTATGCCCAATATGTAGCCTTATTCAAAACCTCATTACATTCCTTTTTTAAAACCACATTAAACATCACTATATATAGAAATCAAATCGCCAAATCATCACCTCTTTCGCCGTGTCATCAACTCCAACTGTATATATATATATATATATATATATATATATATATATATATATATATATATATATATATATATATTAAAGTTGTATCTTGGGTGTGCCACGTGACATTTTTGAGCCTTTTCGATGAGCCACGTGGCATGCTCAATATGTAGCCTTATCCAAAACCTCATTACCAACCTTTTTTAAATTAGACGGTGAGTACTTGAAAATAGAAAGTAATACTGAGAGACATTTGTTCACATTCCCAATTAGGGAACAAGTATCAAAAAACATAATAATAATAGCAACTATGCTGAAAGATTTATCATGCAAAGAGATACTTTAGTTAAACAGAATGAAACTGACACTAGGCTAAGTAGTAATGATCTAGGGTCGGTCGGCCGTGATCTTCATCACATCAGCCTTTCCTCTATATATGGACGAAGCTGTACTCTACATCTCTTTTGAAGGTCGTACTTACATGGTACAATACGCCTTTATAATTATCCCAAATGTCAGTCACTGGGATGTATACTTGCCAACAACCCCGAGTCTTACAACTCATGAAGTCACCCAAGTTATGCTTGCCAACAACCCCGAGTCCTATACCCCGTGTGTTGCACAAGATAGTGGAGAAATCCCGATCATCCTGGAAAGTTTAGTGACCCCTATATGTCAGACGAATTTCTATCATAAAAGGACCCTAAATACAAGAACCACTTTCATATTCAAGAACAACACGACATTGGAATCCAACAAATACAATTGCATAACTAATGCACAAAGGATATACATTCATAACACTATGTAAAAACTATCTAATAACATGCTATTTCACTGACTACTAGTAATAACAGTCAATAATGACGTAGCACATGAATTGGAGTCAATGAAATCATTTTATCAACAAACTATGTCATGAAACAACCTCATGTAATGAGAACTGAAAACAAGTCGTGGCATATGGAGTACAAATGCAATTCAGTCCAAATGACTGAAAATGAATAACCCAATAGGAATGAAATGTAAAGAAATATCTCACCCAGTTTACTTACATACACACGAAGTTTCCTATGCGCTACTCCGGCCTCCCAACGCCTCAAAACTCGTGTTTGAGCTCCCAAAACAATTCCTTAGGTTCCTGACATCACATTAGATGTTTTTTAGTATGTTTAGACCTCTACTTAGTGTTTTAGAACCATTTATAGGGTTTAAGCCACTTTTGAAAATTGCTGATTTTTGTGCTGTCACAGCAATTAGCGCTCTATCCAGCCTTATCTAACGCGCTAATCAATATTAGCGCGCTAGATCTCGTACCTAGCGCGCTATGTGCAATAAAACCTAGAATTCTACAATCTAAATTCTGAATTTTATCAACACATAGGCTATGCTGATGCCTTGGGAACCTTATATACACCTCTAGAGTTCCAAGACACCATTTACAACATAAATCAACAACCCACAACATCAAATACATGAATTCATGGGTTTGAGCTATGTTAATGGAGTAGAGAAGTTACCTAGCTTGATGAATACTAGCAGAACTTGATCTTTTCTTCATCAACTCTAATGGTTTGCTGATCTTCTTCTTCCCCAGCAGCTCTTCACTTCTCCAGCAAGTTTGCTTCTCAACTAAGCAATTGAACGAGAAAGTGTGAGGTGCTTTTGTTGATCATAAGCTTTATATAGTTGAATTGGATATGGTTGAATGATAGCCCTTGATCATTTGTGCACACGTATCTCGAGACTTAATAAGTGGACCTCCTACACACACATTGTTGGGTTTTGGGGTTCATACGCAGAGGAAATTACAAAACAATTTTGACAAAAACCCCAACAGGATCCGAATCTAATTCCATTAAAAACGTTTAAACCATGAAAACTTAATCATACCTCAGTCGCAATATACCTTTCTGAAGGTTGATCGATCTCTAAGGCGCTGCCAACGACGAACGCCCTCTACCAGCAGTCCACACACGAACGGTGGCCGAGATTCAAAGTGCTAGCTTCGAGAGAATACCAAACCTTTTTGTTTCTCTCCAAAATGATCCAGAGCGTACCAGAAAACCCTAATTCGTTTCTGAACGAAAATAGAGTTTCGGCCCTTAATCTTTCCTATATGTGTTCTAACTTAAAGCGTCTATTTATACAACCCTTGTATGTAGACGGTTAAGTAAATTACACATATACCCCTACTTAAAGAAGTATAAGTGTAATACACCACAAGGACGTTTCTGTCACGAATTTTATCATATAAAATTCATTTTTCTGAACCATCTTAAAATCTCGCAAAACCATTCTTAGTGTGCGACCCAATAGGCTCATACAACGTTGGCAGTGTACCAAAACTCATTTTGGTATACAAGTCATAAGCGCCTCTAGCAAGACATTATGACTACCCAAGTTGTACGAATATCAAATCGATACAACCTAATCAATAATGTATATAACATCCTTTTGTCACACGATATCCTTTTGATCAAACATAAGGCATGTAATTGTCATCCAACATGTTCAATCGTACTAGTCTCGATCTCTAGGTAGACTGAAAACATCCAAGTGACATTGATCAATATCAATTCACTTAGACTAGGCCTTTTAACAATCTAACATATCGAGGGATCCACTGGATATCTCTCTTTATATGAGAGGGACAAATTCTATCTTGATTACACAACTTCATCACATTGCTCACACAGTAACCAATCACAACCTTTATAATCGTCCGGTTAAAGACAACGTTTGATAGTGTCAAATCACTGTGTTCCTAATGTTGAAGTCTCTGGTAATCTCAAGTCAGAGGACTGAAAAATATACCTATCATGAGAAACAACTATGACTTAATCCATGTGATGTTCTCATAGCGGGTCGGTCCAATACTTTGTTCCCTAACAAGTACTCGTGATCTTGATTCGTATCCCTATACGTATAATCAACACATAGGCTATGCTGATGCCTCAGGAACCCTCATACACATCTCTAAAGGTCTAAGACACCATTTACAACTTAAATCAACAACCCACAACATCAAATACATGAATTCATGGATTTGAGCTATGTTAATGGAGTAGAGAAGTTACCTAGCTTGATGAATACTAACTAAACTTGATCTTTTCTTCACCGACTCCACTGGTTTGCTGATCTTCTTCTTCTTCCCCAACAACTCTTAACTTCTCCAGCAAGTTTGCTTCTCAACTAAGCAATTGAACGAGAGAGCGTGAGGTGTTTTTGTTGATCATAAGCTTTATATAGTTGAATTGGATATGGTTGAATGATAGCCCTTGATCATTTGTGCACACATATCTCGAGACTTAACAAGTGGACCTCCTACACACACATGTCCCACAAGTTCATGCTTAAGTGACACCAAACTATAACTCTATTGGTGTTGAAGAATGTCAACTCGTGTCTCGAGACATATTAAGTGGCTTATGTTTTAACTTACTAACTTAGGTGTATCTCACCTAATCAACCATAATCCATATAACTCACTTAATAAAACCATATAATTAAAGCTTGTACCAACTTACTTTATCACTCTCTACCTCGGTCCCACGTCGCCACGCTTATCGAGACAAGTCCCTTCTCACGTCTCGACACCTATCAACAAGTAAGCATGACTTAATAGTCTATACATATACAATACACTAAGCACACATCACCACAAATATAACTTTTACCTAGTCCACCTAGCCTCGGTAATGACATGAATCTCGCTGTGGGTCCTACATCACGGGTCATTTGATCATGATTAACACATTAAACTAAGATTAGCTATTTGGGCCGTGACATTAGCTATGGAAGCGAGGTTGATTGTAAATGTCACTAATAATAGCAGGTTGGTGGAGGCACGAACTGGTTGCCCTCGAACGGGAAATTGCAACCTATGTCAATGAGCTCATGAAGGAAGTCAAACAACTGAAGATGAAAGTTGACCAGCCAAATGACGTAGGATCGGGATTGGGCAAGCCTAAAGCAGGTCATTGGAGCAGCTCAATGGAATTCTAGACTTTGATAAACTGATATTTTTGTTGGCAATATTGTTGGAATGTAAACTTTTTTCTTTGGTGATAAACTTACTGTGCAGTGGTGACAGGTAGTATGTGCTATGATATGATCACGGTGATGTGGTCAATCAATGGTTTGTTGAACAATTAGTTATATTGTGCATTTTGACTATCATTATGGTGTGATGTGGTATTGAATGCACACAATCATATTGTATCCATGATATGCAGTTATATTGAATGAATTTAAAAGCAAAGCATATGCATAGTTTTGTAATTTTTGTGGATGTCAATGTTTTTTTGATGATATGATTGATCACTTTCATGTCTACTTTCATTTCATAGCCGAAAATGACAAGCTTTGCTTTGTTTGGGTGGTTTCCCTTATCTAATAGGCTACTCACTTATTTGTTTCTATTTGTTTGTTATATGATACCAACTTAGAAACATGGGAAATCATAGGAAATCAACATTGTAACATGGGAATCACCCCATGCATTCAACCTTGAAGCTTCCAAATTAAGATAATAAGACCACCTAAAATCAAACAGTTAATTGGGATACAAAGTTGATAGAAATATCTTAACGAAAACCATTAAGGCACAAAATGTACTACGAGTTTCCATAACCAACTTACAAACATTAGCAAACCCAAATTCGACATATCATAATTACTGTGTTCCCAAACATAGAAGCCAACAATTCATTCGAAAAGTACAAAAGGTTTGGAATCACTTAGTCCAACTTCATTTAAAAAATACAACTAGGTGGCTCATTCACTCACTCAATTCTCTTCATTTGACACCCTAAAGGTAGTATGAGCTTCCAATCGCACCTCATATGTTAGTGTAATCTGTAAAGTGAAGGACGCAGTCAACTGATTCACATCATGGACTTCTATTCTATGTACATGTAGTCGTAACAATGTAGGTAGCTTCACCACGATTGACTTGATTGAGAACGTTAGTAGGTGCGTAAGCCATTGCTAGATGTGGTGGACTGAGGTCAGTCCAAACAAAAAATTCACAAGGCCCGTTGGGAAATCCATTGGTGCGGCCATAAAAGAACTTTCCCTTGTTCGAGCCTTCTTTTATGACCCACCTTATGACGCGAAACCTGATTGCACACTTAGTACAATGTTCCTTCCATAGGTAATCATCAACAAAGTGGTACTTCGATCCACATTCCTAACATCATTTTTCACCCGTGATAGTCATACTTTGCAACTGTAATTGTTAATGGAAATCATTACAACACTAACACACTTATCATTTGAATCATACCAAACATAATAACAATAACACATTAACAAATCAATATTAAAGGTCAGTGCAAATATTGATTGTAGAAATATGAAATTTTTTCATACAATAAAAAATGCATTCACTTAGAGGTTGTACACATGCTTAACTGAAACAAATAGTTTACACATGCTTGACCAATTTCATTTAGTCTGCAGTCCAATTACCAAGAAGGATTCAAAGTCTAATTAGATCAGTTGTGTTGAACTATCACTTAAATTATTAATTATTTTAACTACCTTTCCAGATCAATCTAACTTTTGCGAAGAGATGCTGACAAAGCCTTTCAATTGTGTAATTAATGTATATTGACTGCATATAGTGAGGTACATGTAATCTATTTGGTGACGTTGGTCGAACACTTGTTAGTTTTAGGCTTTGAGCATTTACATCCCCTATTATCATGCTTTTCCCATTATATGTTATGGTCATTCAAGCATTTGGGGTGTGTAAGGTTTAAGGTTTGCCATTGTATCAGGTGTTATGTTAATGATTTTCTTTGCCGAATCTAGGTAGTGTACTCATGTTTGATTCCCAGGTGAATTAATGTTTCTTTTACAGGTGAATGGAGATCAATCTTGTAGTGTTTGTCTCATTTTCCTATTTGTTAATTTATTTATGTTCATTTCGTACCCAATTTTTGGTAATGCCTATCATTAGTACATAAATGAAACCCCCTACCAAAATTGATTAATTCGAGCTAAACTTACAAGACTTAAAACTAAATTATCAAATAGGTATTATGATCAAGTTGGTAATAGTTTGCTCTTTGTTAGGAGTGACCAAACTAAAATTTTTGTGTACAGATGGAGTTGGTTTGTTATAGCACAAATATCTCACAATAACCTACGTATAAACCACCCTTTCTGTCATCTCACTAATATTGCCACAAAGCGCACCATAAATGTTGCTTTTTTTGTACAAGAGATGCCACTGGTTTGTTAACCCTAAACCTTAAACCCTCAACAACATTCAAACAACAAATAACCACATAAATTAGCCTTAAACCCTAAACCCTGAACTACAATCGAACCACAAATAAACACAGAAATCAATCCTAAACGTTAACGTAAGAAATACCTCTTTTCTCCATCAATTTGAACCTCGATAAACCCTAAACCACCCTTGGTACCTTGGTTTTTTCTTTGATCTTCTAAAGCAGAGATACCCTGCTTTCTTTGATCTTCCAAATGAGGAGTGTTGTAGAGGATGAGTCAAATCGATGGAGAGTTGGAAAGCCTTTGGTCTTGGACATAAAAGAGTCCACACCATTCAAAGAAGAGGACACATAAATGACTGCTATTGTTTTGCGGTGTATAGATGAAAGTAATCACCTGCACTGTAAGCATGTCACTATAACTTGTCAGCTTGTCAATCGCGTCAGTGTGGCGCCCACCCACGCGTTCAACGAGGAGACATAAATCTTTCTCCGTTCGCTTCACGTAGTGATGGGGAATCATCCAAGTGGCGCCACGTGGATGACACATAAGAAGTGCACCCCAGATTGTGTACATAATAATGTCAACGAATCATTTTTCCTTTTTAAAACCCCATTAAACATCACTAAATATAGAAACTAAATCGCCACATCATCACCTCTTTCACCGTGTCATCAACTCCAACTCTAATGTGAATAAAGTTACATCTTACAAATGCCATCCCCATCGCCACACAATTAACTCTTTCGCCACATCAGCAACTCTAATTTTAATAGGAATAAAGTAACATCTTGTATTGTCACGTGACACATTTATAAGCTTACAGCTTGAGTTGCCAAGTGACTTCTTATCAAGGTTCCTTCTTGCCACATCATCCACTATTTAGCCATGTCATCAACTCCAACTCTAAAATATAGTTATATCTTGGGTGAGCCACGTGACATTTTCGAGCCTTCTCGATAAGCCAAGTGGGATGCCCAATATGTAGCGTTATTCAAAACCTCATTACCTTACTTTTTTAAAACCTCATTAAACATCACTAAATATAGAAATTAAATTGCCACATCATCACCTCTTTCGCCTTGTCATCAACTCCAACTCTAATATATATATATATATATATATATATATATATATATATATATATATATATATTAAAGTTGTATTTTAGGTGCGCCACGTGACATTTTCGAGCATTCTCGACGAGCCACGTGACATGCCCAATATGTAGCCTTATTCAAAACCTCATTACCTTCTTTTTTTAAAACCCCATTAAACATCACTAAATATAGAAATTAAATCGCCACATCATCACCTTTTTCGCCGTGCCATCAACTCCAACTCTAATATATATTTATATTAAAGTTGTATCTTGGGTGTGCCACGTTGCATTTTTGAGCCTTCTAGACGAGGTACGTGGCATGCCCAATATGTAGCCTTATTCAAAACCTCATTACCTTCCTTTTTTAAAATTCCATTAAACATCACTAAATAAAGAAATTAAATTGTCACATCATCACCTCTTTTGTCGTGTCATCAAATCCAACTCTAATGAGAATAAAGTTACATTTTACACGTGACATCCCCATCGCCACACCATCAACTCTTTCGCCACATCATCGACTCCAACTCTAATGAGAATAATTGTCTCGTGACACATTTATAAGCCTACATCTTGAGTTGCCACGTAACTTCTTACCAAGCTTTCTTCTCGCCAAATAATCCACTTTTCCGCCACGTTATCAACTCCAACTCTAATATATATGTATTTATATATTTATTAAGGCTACATCTTGTGTTCACTTTCCTTTCTTCATGAAAGTTATTTTCATTGAGTTATACATTGATGTATTTTGAACTAATACTAATACTTGGTTTCTTCTGTACGCGAAGCGTTGGACAACAACTAGTTTATATATATATGGTAATTCTACTACGGTGATTTTAAATTTTGACCATTGAATTTAGATCCTATGGTGAATATGAAAGCTACATTTATTATTTTTAAATGTGTGCACAAGTTCCAAGAAGACATATTCATCATTGGATCTAAATTTAATTGTCAAAATTTGAAATGTTTATCAATTAAACTTTTTTTTTGCCTTTTCTCTTTTTTCTAATTATGATGTTCTTATGGATTAGACAAGAATATTCCCATACATAAAGGCAAAGTTCTTTTGGATAAACTTTAAGTACTTTCTCCAACTCATCTGATGCTCATTATTTATTTTCTAATTTACAGAATTGCATATTTGCTAAACAATACTTGCGTTTTATTTCTAAGAAATTTTATATTGATATTGATTGATGCTGCAGATATTGATACCATGTGATCACCTTCATTGCGACCTTAAGATTATAGCATATACATCATCATTGATCATATGCGCTCTCATACGTGCATTAATCGTGCACGATTCTTTTATAAAATTTGAAAATCAACTTAATTATAAAGAAATAATATAAAATTGAATAGGATATATTATATATCTTCTATATATAGACGAATTCCTATAGCCACTCAAGAAAGATAATTAATAAGAGATTCTCATTACTAATAACTTGTTTTCATGAAAAAAAATTTCATATAATTTTGATGTCGACCCTACAATTTAATGGTAGCTGACGACACAAAATGGGACATCGAAGATATGTAGTGCCTTGCAAATGTGAATAAAAGGTGATTATCGACATGCAATTTAGACATTTAGAGAGTTATAGCACTGTAAGACTTTTTGTAAATTCATTGCAATGTCCCACATACATTTCTCTGTGTCAATATCAATTACAAATTTACAAGCAAGTTGGTGTTAGAACAATTATACAACATGCATATCACTGAACTATAATATATATCATGCGTGAATTCAATTACAAAGAATTAAATCAAATCATACCAGAGGCTTGCACTAAATAGCAATGTCCTAAGACGAAATTTCCTTCAATTCGGTGTATGAATGCTTCAAGAGGTTCGTCTCCATGATACAACTGAATTGATCTTTGATTACACACCAACCAAAGAACCTTTCTTATGCAACAGTAAAATCTCTCTCAACAAAACTTGATATTTTTTTTCTATTTCGGAAATACTATATATAAACAAAAAATGCCTCTCTTGAACAGTCACAACTGTTCACAACGAGGTTATTAGTGGTGTGGTTCATTAACCACTAATTAATCCACTAATTACACACCTTTTAGAAAACTAAAAGTCACAACTGTTCACACTAGTTATCAATTACGAACCTTTTAGAAACTAAAAGTTACAACTGTTCACACTAATTATCAATTACGAAATTACTTAATTTAATGTAAAAAATTAAAAAATTTATGTTGTGAATTGGCTAAGTTATTTTAACATTAGCCCCAAAGGCCCTAAGGTCCAAGGCCAAATCAAAGACATATTAAATATCAAGTATTTAATGTGTATTAATCAATGGGGTCACATGGTCTTTTTCCTCCAACCCCACATTCACTTAACTACGTCTTTCAAGTGAAAGATTTCTTATAAGGAAAGAAACAAAAAGTTTCTTTCCCATGTGTGACTAATATTGGATACAATACAAACTCAAATATAGTTCGACAGTTGGTAGTGGAAAACCAATAATAATGAGGTCATTGTAAATGGTCGGTATTTATTAAAAAAAAAAAAGGAAAAAAAAAAAGAAACAGGGAACAATATATATTCTTTATCCACTTTTTTTTTCATTTTTTATATTTTTGTCCATTTAAGATAAATGCAATGCTGACCTCAAAAACAAAAAAGATAGTAATTAAATGCAATGCTAGAATGGCACCACAAGTGCTATTAATTAATCCAAAATCACAACACACATTTGAAGACCGAGCTATCGATATTCATCGGGTTGTGACCCACGTATCTCGAGGAGCACCACGCAATGGTGGATGAGGTATGCCACTTTTGATGTGTGTTTTGGGTCTTATTCTAACATTTGTGGTTCAAGAAATGGTTTCTCTCCCCACTATGTATATATATAAGTACATGCATGGTTTATAGGTCATCACAAAACAAGAGAACTTGAATTTGATATATTCTCTCCAAGCATTTTTGCTTGATCATTTGAAGAGATCTAGCTATATATAGTAGTATTGCATATTGAGATGGATAGAGTGACGAGGTTGGCGTCGCAAAAGGCGGTGGTGATCTTCAGCAAGAGCTCATGTTGTATGTGCCATGCCATCAAAAGCCTTTTCTATGATCTTGGCGTGAACCCTTCGATTCATGAGCTTGATGAGGATCCTAAAGGACGAGAAATGGAGAAGGCATTGCAAAGACTAGGGTGCAATCCATCGGTTCCGGCCGTTTTCATAGGAGGGAGGCTCATCAACTCCGCCAACACGATCATGTCGCTTCACCTTAGTGGCTCTTTGATTCCAATGTTGAAAGATGCTGGTGCGATATGGCTCTGATACCATGTTAAAAAGTTTAATAAGGCGAGAGATTGAGTAGCTAATCTTTTCTTGTCTATGAACGTAGCTACAGGTTTAATGTTTTTGGCTAGCCTCGGCGTTACTGTGTAACTAGATATATAGAGTGAAGTGTCCTTATTATATTATAAGTAGTCAAGAACTAGTCTTGAATAAGTATCATGTACGTCCTACATCATTGCAATAAAACTAATCACATGTTAAGGCCACATTAATTATTATTAAGTCTCTATTAATCACTATTCTTTTACACACATGCCAAGTACTTATATATGTATATGTTTATTTAATTTGAGGACTTGATGATGAACACGATATAAATATAGAAACCTAATTAATTGGTAATATTACCAACTAATTAGGTGATCCAATAATTTGATACGCGATTTAAGAGTAAGTGATTTAAGAGTAAGATGTCATGAATTCGAATTCGTGGAGGCAAATTGTTTTTTTCTTATCATAAAAAGGGAAACGTTACAATGACAACACTAAGTTACAAAAACTCTTCAAGTCATGTGCGAGTGTGTAAAAGAATAGTGATTAATAGAGACTTAATAATAATTAATATGGCCTTAACATGTGATTAGTTTTATTGAAATGATGTAGGACGTACATGATACTTATTCCAGACTAGTTCTTGACTACTTATAATATAATAAGGACACTTAGATAATGCATCGAGATTTGCGCGTAAACATCTAAAAGTGTAAACATTAAATTAATCGGTTGTACTCCTTGCAACTTACAACCAATTAGTCATTATCACATATATATGAGAACCTATAGTTTTTGTTTTCCATGATTAACTAATTCCTTTTGGATCGGATATGTAAAGTACATATTTATTCCCTCACCACTAGCTAGCTAGCGATTACACTGATGTTCAAAAGTCTTTTCATTTCTTGTTTTGCCTCAATCTTCACTTTAAATTATATACCTTTCACAAGAGCCCTTTTTCCTATCTAATATCCGGGGCTAACTATATCATCTACTTAATCTACGTTCGGGTATTGCCAAGCCTCATTATAGGGGGCGACCCTCCCAACCCAACTTTTCTATTCAAGTAATTCGAACTCGAGATCTCGCTTAAAGAGAATCGAGTCCCTTACCACTCAGACCAACCGATTGTTAATATAGTCATGCGCTGTACATATTTGGTTTTCATTTGGGAATTTGATAAAATTCACATAGAATTAAACGTGGATTAATTTGTACGTATAATTTTAGGCTAGAGGCCAGTAAAGTTTTTATATATATTTTTATATATAATTTTGAACTTTATCAAATATGATCATGAAGAAATTAACAATTTCCAGCATTTAATTTTGGGCCAGGTTTGAGTGTTTTGAGCCAGCTGGTTTGCAAGTAGGGTTGGCCTTATTAAAAAAAAAAATCACTACAAAAAATAAAAAAGGACTTTCCTTGATTGCTAATCTAATTAGGAAGTAGACATGCATATCATATAACCACAAGCTGTAATTATGTCTTTGAACTTGTGATCACAAAGAATTGCTCCTAGTGAGCATGTAATCACATGTTTGGGCTTAAAAAAATGCGTAGCAAAGTTATTAACATTACAACGCCATATTAATTAATGTTAGTTTTATTTAATTATATATATATATATATATATACACACACAATCATAATTTGAACAATCGATTACCAGATATAGAAAAGCAAGAAATTAACAAGAAGGATCAAGATAAGTAACTAATGTATTTTTTAATGAAATGAATGAGGCGTCACTTGCTACAAGATATATAAGGTTGGGGGAGGTCCCAGATTCGACTATGTTGAAGTCGTTTATCAAAAAAGAAAAAAAAAAAAGAAGATAAATAGAAGGGATCAATTGGTGGTGTATATATGATAAATCGAAGCATAGAATTAATTAATGGAAATCCTTTTCTACATATGTGACCGACTGAGATATTATTCCTTATCTCACCATGCATGCCACTGCCCTTTATTCCTTTTATTTTTGCAGCAACTCGTACCCATATATATATGCTTTAATTTGACATTCCAGATTGTTCGGCCGTACTTCCACATCTTTTATATATGTATCATGAATTATGTCCCATAGAGTCTCGAAAGATCACTTTTAATTTCTTCTATACATCTAGCTATATATGTATACAAACATTAATACAATTGATACGTATATATCCCACAAGGGTCACTGTACAAGAGTGTCATGTGGGTATCCACCGAAATTCCATTAAAAAGCAACATAATATACATGCATGTATATATTATTCTCTCCACACATAATCTTTTTTCCACTATATATATGGCCTTTCATAGCAGTTCTCTCCACACACTTAAGATCAAGCAAACAATACTACAACTACTACTACTACTTAATTAAGCTAGTTAGTGCTCACTTCAAGCCCATTTCTTACACTACTCAAATATACATCACAAGTTAATTTATTTGCAGCATACATTCCTAGCTACATTAATTTTTATCATAGATCAAGTGCAATATTAATTGGTTCAACTTCTCGGATCGATTGGAGATGGATCGAGTGATGAAGTTGGCGTCGCAGAAGGCGGTGGTGATATTTAGCAAGAGTTCGTGTTGCATGTGTCACGCAATCAAGACGTTGTTCTATGACCTCGGTGTAAACCCTGCAATTCACGAGCTCGATGAGGATCCTATAGGGCGAGAAATGGAGAAGGCGTTGCAAAGACTAGAGTGTAACCCTTCGGTTCCCGCCGTGTTCATAGGAGGAAAGCTTGTCAACTCGACTAACACAATTATGTCTCTTCATCTTGGAGGCTCTTTGGTTCCAATGCTCAAGGAAGCTGGAGCATTATGGCTCTAGTCAGCAGAAATAGCAACATTTTCAGCTAGTTAAAGTACTAGCTAGCTCTATGATCTTAATAATATACAATATATCATGTTAGTGATGAAGCATATAATAAGGCTAAAGAGAGTCATTTTTGATATCGAAGCCAATTGTTTCGGCTTAACAGTAAACATGGTGTGCAATGTGCATTATAGATAGAGTTTCAATTTTAATTGGTGTATTAATTACGGTATAGAACTGTTACATATATATGGCTTAACATTTGAATGTAATGGCTAATACACTTTTTTTTGGAGTATAATGATTAACATATATAAAGAAGTATTGATTTCGAATGCATCAACATCTAGCTATACTCTGAATGAATCTTTTAATTATTTTTTTTCGTCAACAGTTGCATCAGTTGGATTGTATTGATGTTCCTCCCAAAATGGCACAATATATTACAGCGAAAAAATAATAGATATATAATTTGTTACAATGAAGCTCATCATAACTAAATTTGTCACCACGCATACGCGGGCACAACCATCCACGAGTGGGGACAACCACCCCTTATACAGTGACAAAAAAAACAACATCCCATGCACATGTGGGAACAAATATCCTTACATCCAATCGAGATAAAAGTAACTAGAGGACATGTCGAAACTCAAGCCGTCAACGGCACCTACAACTCAAGTCGTCGCTCGCTATCGGACGTAGTCGTTTGCCGCCCTTGACTTGAAGGGCGCCACTTTATCCACCGTCTCTCTTCCATCCAATAAAAAATCTAAGCACCAAAAAGAGGGACATCGATGCGGTAGCGACGGGAACCTAGTAGTTACCGAAACTACCAACAATAAGAGGGAAAGAAGAGGAGGAAAAGGTAGGGGGAGAAAAGGAGAGAAGAGGGGCTTTAAGGCTTACCAGCCGCACTGGATATTTCACCGGATTTGGTGATAGTGTAGGAAAAGAAGACGGAAGGGAGAAGAGAGAAGAAGGAGAGGTGAAGAAACTAAGGAGGGAGTTGCACGAGGGGGGCACCGGCAGGCTGTAGATGGATGAGTGGAGTAGAGACAACGCTAGTGTCTTCTCTCAAACCTTAGTGTGTCCCTCTTAACCATACCACATACTTAATTATATAGGTTTATGAGATAAAATCAAGTCTCATTATAAATTACTTGGTGTTTTCAACACTAAAAACTTTCTATATATACTAATTTTTGGAGCGTGTGAACTTGCTCGCTATGCTCGGGATTTAATTAATTTAATAATCAATTTTTATATTCAAAAAGTATATTACTTCATTTTTATTATGACTTCTTTGGCAACTAATTATAACTATTTGAATTTAATAGCAGGAAGCTCCTTTAATTAAAGGTAGAATGCTAAATTTAAGTGAATAAGGTTGAAAGACTTAATCAAGGGTAAAATAGTAAATTCAAATGATGGTTGAAATATTGATTATGCCATTAATTAAGAGAATGATAATAAATTAAGTGATGATTGAAATACTTAATTAGGGGTAGAATAATAATTTCAAGTGACGGTTGAAACATTGATTATTCATGCTTATTCGAGGGTGTATTCAGACCTTTAATTAAAGGTAGAATGCTAAATTTAAGTGAATAAGGTTGAAAGACTTAATCAAGGGTAAAATAGTAAATTCAAATGATGGTTGAAATATTGATTATGCCATTAATTAAGAGAATGATAATAAATTTAAGTGATGATTGATTTAGAATAATAATTTCAAGTGACGGTTGAAACATTGATTATTCATGCTTATTGAGGGTGTATTCAATTGAGATTTTAACGGACTTTTGATTACCTTTTATTGACTAAAAAAGTTTGAGTGTATTCATACTTTTAGAGAGTTCATAAAAGTAAGGTATATCTAATGTGGACTTTATAGACTTTTATAAAGTCTATAAATGTTTTGGGGTATTTAATTTAAACTTTTAGAAAGTATATATATAAAGCAAGGTGCATTTAATTTTTTAGTGACTTTTGTGAATATGTTACAAATCTCGACTTTTATAGATTTTTTGAATAAAAATTCATATAAAGAAATCTTCAACTTCTCATCACCTCAAGCCTTAAACTTTTAAAGACTTCTAATTTTGTTAGTTCCCTTCTTCAAAAAGGACTTCATTGTTCTCAAAGGTCCTTTCTTATCAATTCTTTTTATCAACTTCTCCAATTACTCCACAACTCGATGAATTTCATTGCTTACCTACTATACTCATCTAATATTGTCTATTTTCATGAAAATAAAAATGATGTCTTTACTAACAAGACCTCATTTTCGCATCATTGTACATTTTGATAGGTTTTTTTTTAACCAAGTTGTTTCGATAGTCGTTATTTATTATTAAGTATATTATTATAAACTCAAAAAAGTGTAGTACTATTATTTTTGGAGAAAATAAGCCTATAATTATTTTTTTGAATGCAAGAAGTGCATTTTAAAAAATTTAAACTATCATTCTTAAGGAAAAAATACAAATTTTTCTTACTTAAGTCAAATAAATAAAGTGCAATATTTTTACACTATCATTTGAATTGAGCCAATGATCTTATTTTCTACCACTAAAAGATAATTTATTTACCAATTTGTTTTGATGATACTTATTCACTTATTTGTTTTGATGATACTTATTTACTTATTTGTTATACGATTGGACCTTCGTCTTCCATTGACCACTGCATGAAAGTATGTTGTATTTTCGTCTCCTAGTTTAAGCCATTCAAGGTGGGAACGACCCCTCCAGTAACGATCTCCCTCTTTATAGGCGAGTATTAGGTGGTTTTCTATCTCCCGGATACAGTTTAAGTCATGGGGGAGTTGGTTATGTGCCATATTTAACTCAAATTTAAGCTTCTCAATTTGCCTTCGAAGGTTCCTTTGAGGATTCTTCTTCCTCCAGGTCAGGATAGCGTTTGAAATCCTTTTAAGTTTCGTTATGATCCTGCCTTCGGAAGAGGTTGTAGGCAGTGGCCATGAGTCATTTATGACTTGATTGCAATATGTACTCTCAAGCCAACGGTTGTCCAGTCTGAAGAATTGTTTTGATCTTTGGATCCAATTATCTGTATCAAGGGATAGTAAAAGGTGGTCTGAACCTGGAAGAAGATGGTGTCAGAGCACTGTCATGGGTACTTTTCTAACCACTATGAAGTTGTTAAGGCTCTGTCGAGACGGGCTTGAATAAGATCTTCACCTGTGCTCTATTTGACCAAGTAAAGAGGCGACCCATGAAACTTGCATCGACTATTTTCAATTATCCTATTAACTGGACAAGTTCGTTGTGATCATCGCTTGACTACGAATCACTAAATAAGAGGGAGTTAAAGTCTCTAAGCAGGAGGAAATTTTCCTTGGAGTTGAGGAATCTATTAGTGAAATAGTTGAATTGTGCTAGACGTTTGTCCTTAACGCAATCGAAATAGACCCCAAACATTCTACATACAAAATTTCGATGAGGGTCGACAATTTTCAGCTTAATACAAAAGGAAGAGAATTTAATGACCTGAACACTGCGATGATCATTCCAAAAGATGGCGAAGCCCCTCGACGTACCAGAGGGACTCACCGATAATAGACAACTAAATTTTAATCTACTTTTTACTACTTGCAGAAACCTATCTTGTTGTTTTGTCTCGTTGAGGAAGAGAATGTCTGGGGAGTAGCTGCGAATGATGTCCTGAAGACTGTCGATCGTTAGGGGGCATCCCAAACCCCTACAGTTCCACGCCGCAATTCTCATGTCCACCGATGTAGAGAGTTTGTGTAGCGGCCCCAAATCCCAAGGCCCGCGTCAGGCCTAGCTGTGTCCCACGTGCCATTAACCTATACAACTTCATTCAAAACCCAATACTATACCAACTTACATTATGAAAAGTTATATATAAGTTAGCCCATTGGACTCAATTCACATGTTAAGATCATTTTAACAATCAAATTATAGCGAAAGACTTATTAGACTTGATCAAGCAATAAACAAATAAATTCAAGTCTTAGGAGCATCAACCTAATGTGACCTATAATATAAACATCATAATCAGAATGGTGGCCAAGATCCTCATAATAAGCCAATATACAAGTCATGGGTAGCTCACAATGTATCCCGTATCCCAAAAGTAAATAAATATATATAAACGTATGAGAGAGGTTGTAGTCTGTGACAGGTAGTCCTCAAGCTTTCCCTTGTCTCGACTCGTACCGGGGTCTACATTCAAGCCATCACAACAAAATAGATGGCGAGTCTAGAGTGAGTAATCCCAAGGAAATTCAATAAACATTTATAGAAATAAAATACATGAATTTGAAGAAAGCTATTAAATAAACATGCGAAAAATTGAAACAGACAACTGTGCTCATTGCATGAATACATAATAGATAAGCTCAAAATGTGTGTCTGCAACCTAAGTCAGACTAGCACCATACTCCAAACTCTCCCGTGAGCACTGCCAGAGAGTCACACTCCATCATGGCCAGTGATGAAGTCCAAGAATTAGCTTGTAAATTCTTGATAGGATAATGAAGTCCAAGAATTAGTTTGCAAATTCTTGATAGGATAATGATGAAGTCCAAGAATTAGTTGCGAATTCTTGAAAAAATAGGAAAAGATATGACTCACAACGTTCCGGGGGTATGGGTTTATTGGAAACGGCGTGGAGATCACGACTCACAGCTATGCTGTGACTACGACGTTTTTCGGCGAAATTCCATCGTTTCGCCCTCCGAAACGGCAATTTTGCTATTTTAGGAAACTTTTGTTTCGGTTATAACTTTCATTAGGAATTTCCGTTTTTATTGCCGCTTCATGCGTTTGTTTATATTTTTCGTCTAGTTTTCAGTTTAGGGCTTTTTGGACTTTTTACTATTTTCGGCAAATTTTAGGGTTTCGCTATTTAAGCGATCTATTGGGTGTAATTCGTAGTTTTTGGCTGAAATAAAAGAATTTTTGAACTTTGGCTTAAGTTTTGACCTAGATCGAGTTGTTCGTGGATTCGTTCAATTGGTTTAGAAGATCTCCGCTGCGTCAGTTGGTATCAAAGCCTGCTTCAGCGTGATTGGAGAAATCATGCCGCCGAAGAGGAACCAGCAGCGTATCGAGGAGGTGTATGACCGTGACAATCTGAATCGACAAATTGGCCAAATAATTGACCAACGCATGGGCGCGGTGGTAGAACAATTAATCGCGTAATCGATCGCTTGTTGGGTCGGAATATGGATCAAATCCGTAACCATCGAAGGGAATCGTTGGTGATGAATCAGGAAGAGATTCTTCTATCGAAGGGGAGGATGAGTATGTTGAGGCACCGAGGAGACGCTACAGTCCGCGTGCAGTTGAGGATGATCGCAGGCGGTGGGAGTCTGGGATGAAGACGGAGGTCCCAGAATTCCATGACACCCTTCAACCAGAAGAATTCTTAGACTGGCTGGCGTCAGTTGAAGAAGTCCTAGAATTCAAAGGTGTGCCCGAAAACAAGCGTGTGCAACTGGTTGCGACCAGATTCCGCAACAGGGCCATGGCTTGGTGGCAACAATAGAAGTTGATGCGGAATAGGAATGGAAAGGTGAAGATCACCTCGTGGGAGAAGATGAAAAAGCACTTACGGGCTGAGTTCTTGCCTTACAATTTCCAACGTCTTATGTATCAGAGGTTGCAAAATCTGAGACAAGGAGCAAAGTCAGTAGATGATTACACCACTGAGTTTTATCAGTTAGTCGCTAGAAACGACTCGCAGAGACTAACGACCAATTAGTGGCGCAGTATATTGGTGGACCGAGGGTGCAGATCCAAGATGTCGTCAACATGTTTGATCCGGCTTCCTTATTCGGCGCACCAGCCGAGCATTGTTGGTGGAGAAACAACAGCGTCGGGGTGTGAGTAATGCTTCCAGTAACGTTAGTGTTGGGACAACCAATACTGGAGGTAATACCGTTGCAATTAACCCTGCTAGTAGCACGAACAAACCTAACGCTATTGGGATTAGATGTTTCGGTTGTGGCGAAGTTGGTCACAGGAAGTCAGAATGTAAAGGGAAGAAGACTCTCTTTATTGAGAACGAAGAGGAAGACGAAGGGGAAGAGGCCAACATCACTGCAGAACCAGCTTTTGATACTTCTGACAACACAGAAGAGGAGGTCGTGACTGGAGATGTGGGTACTGCCTTGGTTGTGAGGCGTTCTTGTATGACTCCTAGAACTATTGCTGATGATGAGTGGCTGCGGAATACCATCTTTCAGTCCAAGTGTACCATCTTAGGCAAGGTGTGCAGGTTCATGATTGATGCAGGCAGTTGCGAGAATATCGTCTTAGTTGAAGCGGTTCAGAAGTTGGGCCTTGCAATTGAACTACACCCCAGGCCCTACAAGCTAGCTTGGCTGAAGAAGGGTGGTGAGGTGCAGATGTCAAAGCGCGCCTTGGTGACTTTTTCTATTGGTGCTAACTACAAGGATTCAGTCTGGTGTGATGTTGTGGCTATGGATGCTTGCCACTTGTTACTGGGACGTCCTTGGCAGTTTGATAGGGGAGTTGTGCATGATGGCAGAACCAATAAGTACACCCTTATGTTCAAGGGAGTGAAGATTGTGCTAGTACCCGCCAAGGATCCGGAGAACGTCAAGCCTACTAAAGAATCTAGCAGCTTGCTGTCTTTGGCAAGATTTGAAGATGCATTACAGGATTCTGAGGTAGCTTACATCTTGATGGGAAAGGAGGTAGATAGAGATGTTGATGTTCCTGAAGCTGCAATTCCTATTGCGAATGAGTTTTATGATGTTTTCCCTGATGAGATGCCAGAAGGACTACCACCATTGCTTGATATTCAACATCAGATTGACCTTGAACCTGGTGCGTCACTACATAATAGACCACACTACCGAAAGAGTCTCAGTGAGCATGAGGAGTTGCGCAGACAGGTTGAAGACAAGTACAAACAATATGCAGATCGGAAGAAGCACCACGTGGAGTTTGAAGTGGGTGACTTTATGTGGGTAGTTCTCACTAAAGACCGGTTCTCTGTGGGTGATTACAACAAATTGTCAGTTCGGAAGATTGGTCATGTGGAGGTTCTTGAGAAAATTAATCCTAATGCTTACAGATTGAAGTTTCCAAGTCACATTCGCACGGCTGATGTATTTAATGTCAAACATTTTGTTCCCTATTATGGGGATACGTCTGATGATGAAAATTCGAGGGCGAATTCTGTCCACCCTGGGGAGAATGATGAAGTCCAAGAATTAGCTTGTAAATTCTTGATAGGATAATGAAGTCCAAGAACTAGTTTGCAAATTCTTGATAGGATAATGATGAAGTCCAAGAATTAGTTGCGAATTCTTGAAAAAATAGGAAAAGATATGACTCACAGCATTCCGGGGGTATGGGTTTATTGGAAACGGCGTAGAGATCACGACTCACAGCTATGCTGTGACTACGACGTTTTTCGGCGAAATTCCATCGTTTCGCCCTCCGAAACGGCAATTTTGCTATTTTAGGAAACTTTTGTTTCGGTTATAACTTTCATTAGGAATTTACGTTTTTATTGCCGTTTGCGGCGTTTGTTTCTATTTTTCGTCTAGTTTTCAGTTTAGGGCTTTTTGGACTTTTTACTATTTTCGGCAAATTTTAGGGTTGCGCTATTTAAGCGATCTATTGGGTGTAATTCGTAGTTTTTGGCTGAAATAAAAGAATTTTTGAACTTTGGCTTAAGTTCTGACCTAGATCGAGTTGTTCGTGGATTCGTTTAATTGGTTTAGAAAATCTCCACTGCGTCAGCCAGCCTCCGGGTCCTCTCGATGGCCGGTGTGGTCCTACGGCGCACTGACACATGCACCAAAAAGATCCTCGGGTCGAACTATTCACCAAGACCCGGGTGATACGTTCTATAGTCTAGTGGGCATACACACAAAATGATTCGGTGGGAGCGCACTCAACCAAATAGTCCATATAAACCATACCAGAAATGAATAATGAAATAACTGAATGGAAAGAAAATGAGGAAGTAAATAAATAAATACTCGAGAGAATTTCAATTGGGTTATTACACACCTCAAAATGCGCTCCACTAATACAAAAACGATCTCCATGACTCCAAATATGTGCCCCAACACCCGTAAATAAAATCTAAGAACCTAATATTCATTAATTTATCAATTTTCGAAACTTTGAAATTTCTCAAATTCACATTAAAGTATCAAATTCAACATATTAATTCATATTATACTCCTAGATCGATCCCCGGAAAGGTCTCCAATTGGCCTAATTGAAACCCAAATTTGAAAAAGTTTTTTTTTTTTATTCAAGACGAAACGGCGTTGCAGGTGGCGCCGCTCACGACGCTTTTCCTACAGGGAGGTGCTCCTCGGGGTTGTTCGGAACCCCGACTCCAACTTCGCGACCCGTACTCGATCTAATCCCTTATGGTTCACCAAAACTACCATAGGATACGTTCAAACCACGTTAAAACTTGTCCGAAATTCAAATCAAAACCTCGATAAAACTCAATGAAACCCCCCAAAAAACTCCACAACTTTAACACCACCACCCACAACATTTAATACCATGATAATTGCTCCCATCTAACAAAAGAATCATAGCAAAAACCCTCAAACTAGCAAGCTAACTCGCATATCCAAAATCCACGTCAAAACCCAAAATTCCATACTCGAAATGTAAAGAACGATGAGGAGAACGTGAATCTCACCTTAGATTGTTGATTGCACGTCATATGAGCCTTCAAATCTTCATTTGAAATTCACTAAAATCCCCAAAATTCTCATCCAAAATGAGGTAGGAGGGAGAAAAGGTGGTGAAATGAGATTTTTTTTTTTTTTTTTTTTTTTTTTTTTTTTACTTTTATAGTCTTTTTGCCATCTAATACGTATGTAGATCCCAAGGACCACTTGGATGGTTGAAATAAGGTCTAAAAATCCATATAAGGTGACTTAGATTGGTGACTTTGTCACTTGATCTCATCCTCCTTCAATACCATACACTAATCCCCCGGGCGTTTGGTACCCGGCTCCACGCCGTAAAGCGTATCGTTCTCGTACACTCACGCCATTAAAGGTCTAAACGACATTTTATATTAATTATTTAATACATTTTATTCATTTATCATGTGTGCATTATTTTCCAACCTAGTGTACATCGTCATTCGTCTACCCGCACTCGTGTCTATGCGCTAATCGAGGCGAATACTTGTAACGATCCATTTTCCAAATGGGCCACCACGGGGCCTATGCCGCCCACAACTCGCCTACCAGAGCTAGTTGTGTCCCACATGCTATCTCATCCATCATTTAGTCATTATTAACCTCAATAAATAACAATTTACTGTTTAAATTGTTACGTACTGAACTCAACTCATCTATTAAGATTATTTTAAACCATAATAAACCACAGCGGAAGTCTTTTATCATGACAATCAAAATATTAAACATTAAGTCAAGCATTTAACTCTGATACCTAGTGTGGAAAACCTATATATCACTATAGACCAAAAATGCACCTAAATGCATCAAAATATCAAAAATATAGAGTCCTGAGGTATCTCACAATCTCAAATCCCCAAAATAAAAATACACTATATATAATACAAACGTACAAGCCCGACTCAATAACTCTGAATCACAGGTACTCTGAAAGCTTGCATTTGCCACGACTTGTGCTAGGATCTGCACTCAAGCCATCACAAAAAGGCAGATGACGAGTCCAAAGTGAGTATTCCTTAGGAAATTAAGTGAGCAATACGAAAATTAAATACTCTAATTGAAACAAAACTATTAAATAAACATGCGAAAATAAATACAGGCAACTATGTTCATCACATGCATAAGGAATAGGAAAAGTTCAAAGTGTTTTCCTAAAGCCTAGAGTCAGACTAGGGCCATACTTCGGACTCCCCATAGACTATTGCCGGTGAGTAGCACTCAAGCACGACCACTATCTGGATCCGCTAGGTGGTTAGCGTGGAACCAACTACGCACCTACACTTGCCCCGACGCGACTCTCGAGTAGACCTATTCATCGAGATCCCTGACGTACATGCTATGGCCTAATGGACATACACACAGAATGGCACGGAGAGAGAGCCTTAACGTTCGTCCATTTAAACCAAACCAAGAATAGAGTATTGAAAGACAAATACGAATTAAAAATCAAAAATAAATACTACTCAAGTAATTTCAGTTGAGTTACTACACTCCTCAAACCGTATTCAGTGTCCCGTAAATAACCCCCGGTCCGACTCCGTTGAATCCTAAATATCCAAATTACCGCTCAAAATGACTTATTTCCATTTATAATTGATTTTTAGTCAATTAAATGTATTTTATGTCATTTAGAAAAAAATAATGTCAAATCTGCAATATCTAGCGCGTTAGATCTGAGGATTAACATGCTAGATTCCTAGACAGCTATACGTTCTTCGTCAGGAAGAACATTAGCGCGATATATTGTTGCCTAATGCGCTAATTATCATCTAGCGTGTTAGATGACCTCATTAGCGCGCTAATCGCGTTCTGGATAACAGTTTTAATTTGCTAAAAAATTTAGGTTTCCAACAACACCACCACCACCAAAAACAACCACCACAACATAAACCACTGAACTTCATAGCACTTAAAACCCATCAAAACAACTACTTAACAACCACTTAACAATCCCTATTGGATTCATACCAACACCTCAAAAATTTAGACCAAAAGATAAAAAAGTTGAGGTGTTTTTGAATCTCACCTTACTTTGATGATTCCACCACTCCAAGCTCCTCAAATCACCAAGTTGGAACTTCAAAACCCTTGTTTCTTCTTCTTCAATTTTTTGATTTGTGATAAGGAGAGAGAAAATGTGGTAGAAACTAAGGTCAATTGCCTTTTTATAGTTGAATTAGCATCTCCTCACTTGTGCATCTCAAGGCAATCCAATGAGCACTATTTGCTCTATTTTTAGCCCCTAATGACTCTGAAAATGACACCAATGGCACACTTGCCCTTGTCTTCAACCCAAAAAGTGGTATTTCGGGTGTTCCGACACCCGATATCACATCCCGAACCGCAACATACGTGTACTATCATGTCTCTAACCATCATATATACATTACACATTGTTATTTTACCCATTTTATTCATTTTATGTGAATAATATTTTTCTCCGACTAGTATTAAGTTTTTAGACTACCCGGTACCTGCATCGACATGCATATCGAGGTAAATACTTAACACACGGTTTCGCACGTCAAATGTAATATAATCACATACATTGCAATGTCATTTACTCTATTTCAATATAAAATTGCAAATTAAACAATTCAACAAACAAAATAACTATTTACCTAACTTCAGGTGTGCAATAGCCTAGCTACGAGTCCCACGAGCGTCCGAGCTGTCAACCACGTCATTAATAATAGTGAATTAAATTAAGGCCGTTATAATACCCGTCACACTATCTCATACGAACAATAACAATATAAATACACATATTGCAATGCAATTCAACATAATTAAGCATAAACATCGCAAATTATGGACTCGCACCCATAACTTACATTTGAAATGTGTAGATCCAACAGGCGAATATCCTTGGACCATTTCATGACCAGCACTAGGCTTTCATCGAAGAGCCAGGGCCCTTGCTCAAATACGTAGTTGAGAGCATTTGGAGATTCGAAGAATATCCGAAAGATGTTGTCGGCTATCTTTGTGAATATGAATTTTTTTTTGCACGGCCATGCCTGAGGAGGGCAGCCTTGAGGCCATTATTCAAGATTCGTTGGTATGAAGCCACCGTGTCAAAATGCTCACTGGCATGCCCTGGACATGTTTTACTTTCATCTCATCCTTGAAGCTCTTTAATGTTGGTGTTAGACACTAGAACAATTTCGGTATTTAATAGAAGTTTTTAAACCCCTATTAAAGGGGGGTGTTATTAAATAATACCTAATTGATATGAGTTTTAAAAAATCTTTATGTAATACATGTATTAAAAATTCAAACATAACACATTTTCACATGACATTTAATAACACTTTATTTCATAAGGGTTTTAAAACTTCTATTAAAGGTAAAAAATGCTCTAGTGAAAGGTGGTTGTAAGGGTAATTGCAGGTGGGGGAGTAAAGGCGGGAGATGTAATGTTGAGGGGGTGTAGTGGGGAGGGGGGTTAAAAATTACTGCAATAGTTGTGTAACCCACATATTAACCAACATGTTGAGTGACATGTAAAATATTTAAAGACTATATCCTATTGTTGACTGAAATGTATTTATCGACAAAAAAGTGTTACATAATAGTAGCAATCTTTTAGCTATTTTTTTCGATCAATATGCTTTATATTAGATAACAACTTCTCCTACGAGTCCATCTAATATTGTGTAATAAGTTCCTTACTTTTCTTCTTCTCATAAAATTAATTTTTATTTGATATATTGATAATCGGTTTTGTCCGCACGCAAAGTGCGGGATGCCAACTAGTTTAAAAATAATGAACTAAATACTTTTAAATAACATAATGTAATTGGGTTAAGTTTACTATTGTTACAAATTTGTTTCTCCTTGAAGATCATTGCAATTCACTGTTGCTAGAGGGCATATATAGTTTGGTATATATGGGGTTTGATGTTGATGCCAACTTAATTTCAACTTTTAAGAAATATATATAACTACCGGAATTGTAAATCAAATAAAGAAAGTTGTTCATTATTAATTAATGAGTAAATTTTTTTTATTATAAAGAAACACCTCGCCTCGCCAAGTTTCAAACCCTGATCTCTTGCTCCAAACCCTACATATACTAAACAATATATTGGGCTATCCAATTGGTTGCATTAACATCAAAATTCTTATACAAGCTAGTGTCGATGAAATGAATTATATCGATTAAAATATTCATGTAAGATATTGTTCTTTATCATCACTTGATTTATATTTCGCTTTTTGGCAGCTAGAGGCCCTTTTGCAGCAATTCGTGCTAAAAGAATTCGTGCTTTTTGACATTCTCAACCGATTCTAGCCGTAGTAGTACACTATATAGTACTTGTTCTATATGTGGATTGTGCATGTGTTCATTTATGAATCCATCTCTCGTCCCATAGATTTTCCAAAGATTGTTATTATATATTGTTTATCATGCATGCATGCCTCCCCAACTTGTACGACAATATATTCCATCGCACGAGGCCAAGGGTCACTCTACCAATTAAAGTCTATCTATTTGTTTTTAATAAGAAAAGAAAAGAAAGAAACAGTTATGCCCCTACAAGTGTTGAACCTATATGACCTATTACATCAAAATCTCATACCAATTAAATCACTGAGCGGCTCAATTAAAGTCTATTTACAGGCAGAGGTGGATGTAGAGGGGCCGCTCTCCTAACCCACGGGACCACCTATATAGTACCCTTACGTATTTATCATTCCCGCTTTTTATGATTGACACATGCTCCCTATATAATAAGTATAGCATGATCAAAAAAATATGTATTTAAAGTGTCTCGAGTGTAGTTGATAATACAGTTGGCAGCAACGAGGACTTCGACGTCACGCATGCGAACATTGACCCCAACTCGGTGGATCAGAATGCCTCCAGACCCGTGAAGCAAGGCTCGAAAGAGTTGTGAAAAAGCCCAGCTGGACTATAGATATGCAAGGTGAGTAGTTGCCAAGTTGAAGCAAACCGAATCGGTGGCAGAATATCAAAAAGAGTTTGAAAAACTCAATAACAGAATCATGGGCATTCCAGTCGAATTCATCTTATCTAGTGTCATTTCGAGATTGAAATCAACACGAAATGGCCATAACCAACTACTGCACTAACCATTCCTCCGATTCGTCGACTGTCACCGACAGAAATGCAAGAGAGGCGTGCTTAGGGGCTTTGTTTTAATTGTGATGACCAATTTAAGCCTGTACATAGATGCAAGGCAAAACAGTTTTTGTTACTGTTATCTGATGAGCTTGACAACGACCCATTATTCCCACTTTTGACCTATCCAACATACACCCTCCACCACAGGAACTACCCCGGTTAAGAAAATTATAGTAGTTGCTATATTTCGTGGCTTAGGTATTTAGGAAGTTTCTATATTTTGATATCTAGGTAGTTTTGGTAACTTTCATTATTTTATGTTTGTTCCGCTCTATAAATAAGAACACCCTATTGTACTCAATAATCGAACATTAATGCAATATTCTTAGACTCTTCTTTGAAATCTATCATGGTATCAGAGTTTGGTTTCTAGTACTGGGTCGGCCGACCTTCGAGTCGACGACCGATTCGTAGTGTTTGCTTTCATGCTTCCGTTCATGTTCACTTCGAGTATTTTTCATGTTCACTTATATTAAATATTCTTAGACTACGTCGATTCCGTTATCTGTTTGTTGTCGATTTCGTTGTCTGCCTGCCGCCGATTTCGTTGTCTGTCTGTCGTCGACTATGTCGACTCCGTCGTTTGCCTGTCGTCGACTACGTCGCCTTCGCTATCTCTCCGTCGTCGACTCTGATATTCGTTGTTCTACAGTTCTATTGTTATGACTCTGCCACATTAGAATATGTTTCTTGCCGTCTTAGGTGGTCGTTGATTTGCTCTGCAACGAACCTTAGATTTGTCGTTTTCGGTGGTCGTTGATCTGTTCCGCAACGAACCTTAGATTTTTCGTCTTGGGTGGTCGTTGATTTGCTCCGCAACGAAACTTCCAATTCCTCAATGGTCCAAGCTTGAATGAAATCTTCTTGTGATGAGAACCTCATAATAACATGTCTTGGATCGACTAAAATAAACCTATTGTAGTAACAGAGAAGAACAAACTCTGAGAGACGCTAAGAGAGTGTCACCGATCACAAGCTCTTTGCCCCTGCTACTAAATGGACTTGCAATTATTACAAAAAGCGAAGACAATCACAGTGAGTAAATCTAGAAGAAGTTCAATAGTAATTCAAATTAAAAAATAAACGAGTCAATAAATCATGCTGGAAAGAAATAAAGTGCTAAGAAAGAATCAACAAAATGCATGATAGACAAATTACAGTGGTCAACGGTAAAGACCAAGTCACCCGGAAGCAAAGGATAGGGTGTGAGTGGTCCTGACACTCCACACGTGGACTCAAAGCCACTTAAAACGTGCAAGTTTCTAACACTGGTGTGACGAGTCAAAGCCGCATCGACCGCACCTAATCCGTTCGACATCGTTTCGGCCGCTTAAACGCTTAAATGTGAGAAAACATTCCAAAAGGAGCCACAAACTTAATTGGATGCTCAACCACAATGGAACTCGAATACCTGAGAGGAGTCACGACACATGGCAGATGCTCACTCAGAGGATCCATACCCGTCGGGAAGCCACGAGAGAGCAAGTCGCGCGCTACTCAACCCGCGAGTAGACATAACTAGACCAGACCACTTAGACCTTAGGTCACTTGGTAGGGAAGTAAAGTCCAATAATAGCAATAATTCCATCAAATATAGCAAGGAAATGAAAAAAATTAATATTGAATTTTTTACTAGTTTACTTACCTCGATACACGAAATACCATGCAAAATTGCAGCTCATACATGCATCGAAATACGTACTCGAAAACCCGACATTAGTCTCATAGGCCCCTGATATCAATTTTCAATGAATTAGGTGTGTTTGAACCTATATGATGTACTTTAGATTTTTAAATCTTGAAATAATTAAAATATGGAAGTTATAGCGTTGACACGCTTCTCGAGGAGAATCTCAATGTAAAAATCCCCGAAAAATCTGGAAACTCATTTTTCTACAATTTTTCTCCCTATTCTTATTTTTCCCTATTTTTCTTAGATTTTTTTGATTTTTTTACGATTTTCTGTTATTTTTTATAAATTAAAAATACATTCTTTATTAAAAATAAGGGTTTGGGCCCTTGAATTGGGTCCAGGTTTAGCCCCTGTTAGGCAGGCTTAGGCTGGGCCAGGGCTTAAGCAGGCCCGACCCAAGTGTGCGATCCTTCCCTCTCGTGTGTGCGATCCTCCCTCTCCCAATTCGTTTCACGAAAGGCTTTTTTTTTTTTTTTTTTTTTTTTTTTTTTTTTTTTTCCTTCCACCACATAAACAATAGTACTTCTTTTCCTTTTAATCAACCCAACTAAAATCAATTTCACTTAAATGAAACCACCAACAATAGATTAATTAAATTCACCATGCATTTAACCCCTACGCATCGAAATTAAAATAAGATTAAGTGTTAACTTACTTGACTTGATCAAGATGATCACCACATAGTAGATAACTTTTTTTCTTCTTCCTCCCTACCTCCTTTACACCACCTCTAACTTAGAGAAAAACCTCCCTCTTCGTCTCTCTCTCTTTTTATACTCTCATTAAGTACGTGAACCACCACCACACAAAATTTTCTTTATTTAGTTTTTATTAAATTTGTTATTATTTCTCCATAAACCACAAGAAGTTAGACACATCATAATTCCAACTTATTTTTTAAAAATTTTAATTTGTGAAATAACTAAAATGCCCTTATAACTTAACTTAGGCATTTCAATTAAATAACTTCCAGACCAACTTAAATCAATATCGTTGACCTACCCAAATACTCGTGAAGTGCACATCTCGAGGACAATGCTCACTCATTAATTCGAGAACAACGTCAATAAAGTTGCGCGTGTATATAAATAAACATAAAATATTCAAGACATTACACATAAATAAAATTATTGAATTATTACCTCGGTGTCGACCTTCGAGTTATAACCGAGTCGCCACTTCAGGTGTCGCCACTTCAGGATCCCATTAGGCAATTGACTAAGATTAAACTTATTAGGGTCGTTACGTATATTCACACCAGATTGCAACGTTTTCCCTATTCATGGGGCTGACCTTGTCCTAAGCTAGAACTGGCTCAAATCACTTGGGCCTGTACTATCGGACCACACTGTTCCCTACATGAAATTTTACCATCATAACTCCCTCATTACTAACCAAAAACTACCCCCACACGAGCTCATGACCACCATATCCATCTCCTACCACTAGAACAATTTCGATATTTAATAGAAGTTTTTAAACCCCTATTAAAAGGGGTGTTATTAAATAACACCTAATTGATAGGAGTTTTAAAAAACCTCTATGTAATACATGTAGTAAAAATTAAAACATAACACATTTTTACATGATATTTAATAACACTCTATTTAATATGGGTTTTAAAATCTCTATTAAAGTCAAAAAATATTTTAATGTACCCAATTCACACCTTGTGAATACCAGGCCATATCGCTACCCACATTGCCAAAAAGAGGTAATGGCTTCCATCACTGCTGATCATAAGGCCCAGCACAAGCCATTTTTCCTCACCAGTGATACAAGTAAAAAAGAAGGACGGCTCATGGCGTTTTTACGTCGATTATTGAGCATTGTATGCTATTACTGTTCATGACAGATTTTCTATTCCTACAGTGGATGAGCTTTTGGACAAATTACACGTGGCAACTATATTTACAAAGTTGGATTTACATTCAAGTTATTATCAGATATGCCTAACCGCTGAAGACATCTTCAAGACGGCCTTCCGGACAGTACGTTTGGGGAGGAAGAAAGACATCTCAAAATTAAATAACATTTGCTATTGTTTCTATTTTCACTACTGTAAAGTGAGAGCTGAGTTTGCTTCATCGTATTCTTTAGGATTTTTGTTGATTCTAGCTGTGTAGAGAGCAAAATTTTCTTTAGAAAAGTGACAGTGTTACACGCTTTGAAGTCATTGTAAATTTCTTTGATCTAACATGCTTTTAATATAAAATGGCTACTTGGTACAACATATTCAAAATAGTAAATCAGACCTACTGCTTTACTTTTCCTTTCATTACTTTGCACAGTGATATTTTCTCTTTAAGGAGAAATTTTGCTTGGTCTTTTTTTTTTCTGTTTCTCATGCAGCTTGTCTTGTTTTCTTCTGTCAAAATTGTATCTAGGGGAGGGTGATAAGGTTTCTTATATAGTCTGTCTTCTTGTATCCACCTTTTTATGACGTGAAATATTTTTTATTACAAAAAAAAAAATTTTTGTTTAACTTTTGCTTTCCTCTTAGAAAAAATAATAGCCACTTGTGATGCTTTTTAGTATTTTCATACTTGTTCTTTTTTTTGACACAGATGTTAGCATTTAAGTAGTTGTTAAATTAATTAATATTAAAATGAATCAAGTGGGCTGCATTATTCTAATGCTACTCTCATTTTTGCAGTAAAAAAAAGCAAATAATGAACCACTGCTCCATGCATTTATGTATCTAGGTTGCAGTGCTGTGTTATTATAATGCCTTTTTTTTTTATATAAGATGCAGCTGGCGTTAATTGTCAGCAAATAAATAAAAGCAAATGCTTCAACAATGTGAAAGGTTGACATGCAATTAACAGAACTTGTCAAAGAAAGAAAAGAAATGAACCGATGCTCTATGCATTTCTTATCAATTTAGGTGAAGAAGTATATAATAACAAATATTTAGCATTCATTTATATAAATATACATAAATGTTATCACTTGGAGTTGGAGCTTCCTCTCGTCTAGCTAATAAGGACATTCAAACAAAGAGATAGAGATCAAGAATGGCAACAAGGCCTTCCTGCTCTAGCGGGGATAGTCGTTCTTCTTCCCCAATTCCTTTGATCGGCCTGTATATTGCAGGTGCCACAGCGGTATGCTTTCTACTCATGCTATGTGATATAATTTCTAGTTTTCGTCACAAAACTAGATACGTACCTTGCAAGTGGTTTGCATTGAACTCCGCCACATTAACTCTCCTTGCGATCGCTTCAAAACTTCCAGTAGATCTGACAACATTCATGCCAAGTGCTGGTGACCAATTATCAAAGCTTACTGGCACAACCATGGTATGTATAAGTATCTGCTTCCTCGTGCCTTCACTTGGAATCAATGGAGAGACTGAAAGCATTACAAACATGATTGCATTAAGTCTCTTTGTTGTTACTATTGCAGTCAACATATGCATACAAATCTACACAGGAGTAATCTTTTCATTCATTGTGGAGCATATCATGATTTTATGTTGCATGTTGACAATGCTAACTGTGATGTGGGCTTTCAACTTTTTCATCAGCAACGAAAAAAGAGCCCTTGTTGAGACCATCAGAAATATTTTCATAGATATAAAAGCAACAAGTTTGCTACATCAAGTAAAACTATGGTATTTGAGCAGTTGCATCAGCAATCCTCAATATGTTTTGAGGGGTGGAGATTATAGTCTAAGTTTGGTGATGATTTGCTTTGTATGTCTAGCTGTCGTATCACAAGCTGCACTGCGATCGCTCTTGCACAAGTTAGAGATATGTGAAGGTGTTTCTGACTATGGATGGTCGATACCAACCGTAATCGTAATCCAAATTATCACAATTGTTGTCGGAAGTTTAGCCACGGCATTTCGATGGATCACAATAGTATCCGATCCGCCACTTAACATGAAAAGTGACTCTGATTTTGACCTCGAAATGTATCTTGATATTGAGAAATTTTCTTTTCAGTATCTTACCAAGAAGAGAAAAGTAGGAATGTTCACAATAATATTTATGTTCTATTTCCTATTTAAGATGGCGGTTTTTCTCACGGCTTTTGCGACTCTTTGCGTTCTTGGAGCTCCGGTTTACGTGATCCGCATGATTTTCAGATATTGTTGTTCCAGCTTCACCAGGGGTGTCAACATATCAGAAAAATGGAAAACAGAGTTGAGAAATGTTTTTCCCTCCTCAAAAATGTTTCCAGAGTGGATGATGAGGATCCGTGTGGAGGACATTGATAAATGGATTGATCTAAGTGATAAAAGCCCCCCGAACCATTTAGTCCAATTGCTATCAAAACCTCCCAGTCACCCTCCACAAACTCTTCTAAATAAGCTACAGCAAGTTGGTGCCACGACCAAAGGGTATTATAGACTCTCATGTTTATCAGTAGTCATTCTCGTAAAAGTTGTTGCTCTTGCGTTACCCTTAGCTCTTGCAGAACCTATTCTACGAGCCTTGGATGAAGTATTCGAATTGATTTACTACATCGACAAGAAAATAAATGTTGGCAAATTAGAGGATCAAAGGAAACGTCAATTCGCAAAAGTTTTGCTCAAATACAAGAATACTCATCTGAGTAAAAAAGATTCGGCCACTTCTCACAGGTCGATCCGCGAAGCAATATCATCTATTGAGAATGAATGCCAAGCATTCCCCATTGGATTTGCAGACAGAGAAATGGAAATTATAAGAGATTTCATCCTTGATCAAGAGTATGAGTCAATTAATGAGCTTTATGAGCATTTGGAGCAGCTTTTTGTTGATATGTTGCTTTTCTTTCTTCCTCAACTTCCAATTGTCATATTTAAGGACGTGTTTGAGAGCCCGATCGAATTTCATGAAGAAAGTGCAAGATTGGTTATAAAGCTTCTTTGCAAACTCAAGTTGTTAGAAGACAAAGTTCAATGGTCATTTCCCGAAAACTGTTACATCAAAACATTAATGGACCCTGAAGATCAGAGTCTTACACCATGTTGATCAAGGTGGAGGCCCCCTCTCCAATTCAGGCAGTACTCCTGATGTTTTTTTTCGAGGTAAGTTTGTCCTATGTATTTGTTTCATTAATATGAATTATGTTTTCTGGTCATTAATTTGTTCCATGCACATCTTTCATGGATTTGGGTTTCTTTCTAGTTGCTTCTATACTTATGTTTCATGTGTCATAAGTATATGTTATATTTTTTTGAACACTACCACTATACAGTTCAACTTACCGTTGCAAAGAAAAATTTGATCTAAATAATGGCCAATATGAAGGCAGGTTTTTTTTTGACGACTAGAATGCCTTAAGATAGTGTTTTAGAATTATATACAAGGACGTTTCTAGTAGCATTTTATAAATGTAAGAAAAGTCTACACATTAGCATTGATGAATCATTCGAATTCTGGCATCAAATAATTTCTAGATAAAGTTTTCCCTATGTTCTTAAAATATGGTTGATATTATGAACGAAATGACAAATTAGAAGAATAAGAACTCAAAACGAATAACCTTAGATAACGCACGCAAAAAATAAATATGATCAATAGCAGATGCCTGACCTTCCTTCATAGTCAGATGCCTGACCTTCCTTCATAGTCTGAGCTTTTTTATTTCAGCCTTCCTTTTACATGTGATTGCCATTGATTTAGTCACCAGAGGCTTCAAAGAGAAACAACTCATAGCACACACACACACACAAAGCTCAGCCCAACATGACAACCAAGAAAAAAAAATGAATTAAAAGAAATATTCTGGCTATGAATAAAACCAAGCTTTCTTTTCATCGAATAACAAAGAAGATTTTCTTTCATTAGACGCAGAGATAAAAAAAAATGCCATTGAAAGAAAGATTACGCTAGAAAAAGGATTACTAGCTAACTAGACTCCGTCATTTGTAAAATTAGAATAAGATGATTAACACAAGTTGAGTACACTTTTAATTCGACTTGAGTAAATGAAAACAAGAGGTAAATGCTCAGCAAATGATGCAAGAACATTTACTCACCTCTATTAATGCTCGGTCAAGTTTTAAAATACCAGTCCTATTTTCTTTCTCGCACTTAGTCAACTACGAATGATTAATAATTGGTTATTAGCTGGCATCCCTTGCCAAGAAATGAATCTATTTTAATTATGTACCTAGATCGGAATGCATTATTCTACTGCTACTAGCATTAATTATCAGCAAATAAAATATAAATGAAAGGCTTCAACATGTAAGGTTGACAACCGATGAACCAAAGGAGAAGACTTAGTGAATTACGGAAGAGAGTAACTTAAACAACCACTTCATAAATTTCTAAGAAAATTGGGTGAAGAAGTGAGAACATAAACCAATTAAGCATTCATTTATAAACAAAAATAAGTTCCTACCTGGAAGGCTAGAACTTCCTCTCATCTTGCTAAAGGCACCCAAACAGCATTATGCTTTCTACTCATGCTATGTGATATAATTTCTAGTTTTCGTCACAAAACTAGATGCATACCTTGCAAGTAGTGGTTTGCATTGAACTCCGCCGCATTAACTCTCCTTGCGATCGGCTTCAAAACTTCCAGTAGATCTTACTACATACATGCCAAGTGTCGGGGACCAGCTATCAAAGCTTACTAGCACAACCATGGCATGTACAAGCATTTGTTTCCTCGTGCCTTCACTTGGAATCAATAGAGAGGCTGAAAGCATTACAAACATATATGATTGCGCTAAGTCTCTTTGTTATTACCATTCAGTCAACATATGCATACAGTTCTCCACAGGGGTTACCTTCTTCTTGTTCATTGTGGAGCACATCATGATTCTATGCTGTATGTTGATGCTGTTAACTGTGCTCTGGACTTACACGTCTGTTATGAGCCATGAAAACACCCTTCATGTGACCATGAGAAATATCCTAATAAAAAAGAGGAAAATACAAGTTTTCTACATCAAGCAATACTATGTTATATGAGTAGTTGCATTAGCAATCCTCCATATATTCTAAGTGGAGGATGGTATGGTTCAAATGTGATGATGATCTACTTCATCTGTTTAGCTGTTTTGTCGCAGGCCACAATTCGATCTTTCCTCCATAAGTTAAACTTATGTGAAGGTATTTCTGATTATGGATGGTCAATATCAATCATATTCATTATGCAATTTATAACAGTTACAGTAGGAGGTTTAGCTGCTGCCTTTCGATCGATGGCAATAGTATTCAATCCTCCATGTCGCTCGAAGAGTGCTGCAATTGAATTAGCCTTCAGTATGCATTTTGAGGTTGAGATAGTTTCCTTCCAGTCTCTTGGCAATGATAGAGAGCTACGAAAAGTCTAAATACTACTTCCGTTGTATCTTCTACTTAAAGGGGTGATTGTTAACTACTAATTTGATTCTTTATGAAATACAGAATTGAGAAAGGTCTTCCATCCCAGAAAACTCTTTCCAAAGTGGATCATTAAGAGCTGTGTGGAAGACACGAACAAATGGATAAATCACCAGGGACAATTTAGTTTTTTTTTTTTTTTTTTTCCAGTTATTAATTAGTTCCATGTATATGTTTCATGGATTTGAGTTTCTTTCTAGTTGGTTCAATGCTTTATGTTACAGTTTCAGGGATATTTGTTTTCTTCTTTGGCCTTTTAACGTGCAGTTCGTGATTCGATATTGTGTTGTAAGTTGTAACATAAATATATTTTTACTTGTTCTTGAATACTATACAGTTGCCTTCAAAAAAATATTATACAGTTTAATTTACTATGGGGAAAAAGTATGATCTCAAGAATGCTTCGGCTTAATTGCTATAAGTAAATAATGAGAGAGGAGAGAAAATTTTTCTATGGCAATTCATTTTATTAGCATAGACATCAATTTTGCGAGACAGACACGGTTCATTCCAATGGTAATTAGGTAATGGGAACCTAAAAGAGTTACTGGTTGAAGCCTTGAAGGTGAGATTCGAAAGCACTTTTCCAATCTACATAAATTAAGAATGAAAAACATGGAATATGATTGAAGTGTTAGGTCATTAAGCATTAATGATCTTTGTGTGAACAAACACAAAGATCATCTAATCTAAATTGCAGAAATAAAATAAGAATTACCTCCAGCCATTGTTGTTCTTTCCAAAGTTTGATCTTCCAATTTTTTCTTCTCCTCTCCTTAATGGTGTTCGGAGTCAAAAAAACAGAGAATAAAATTGGGGACCAAACTACGTTGATTAATATCCCAAAAGATAACCGCCCATCAACATCCCAAAAGATAACCGCCCATCAACCGTTATCTCTCATCATAATTTGACACTTGTAATGTGTGGGGCCCACAAGGATCACTTAGGATAAGTATAATGTAAAGAATACTTACATTCTCCCACTTGATCCATATACACATTACCACCAAAATTAAGAAATAAAATACATGAATCATGGCGATAGGTCCTCTATCAAGTGAGTAATATCTTCCATGTATCACAATGCATTAAATTTCTTAACATATTGTCATAACTTAATGAATAAACCTCATGTTTATTCTTGGTCCAAACTTAATGATATTTCTCAAATCAAACAAAACATGAATGTGTACACAATACATAAGTAAAGAAATACCTCAAAGAGTTCCAATAAACATCATTCTTACAATAATAATCACATAATGGATGTAAGTCCCATCCTATCAACATGATCCTTAAACTTCATTGGTGGCATGCCTTTAGTTAAAGGATCTGCTATCATTAATTCAGTGCTAATGTGCTCAATGACCACTGTTTTGTCCTTGACACGTTCCCTTATGGCTAAGTACTTAATGTCGATGTGCTTGCTTCGACTCCCACTTTTATTGTTCTTAGCCATAAAGATAGCAGCTGAATTGTCACAATACATTCTCAATGGCCTAGAGATAGAATCCATGATTCTAAGCCCAGAAATGAAACTCTTTAGCCAAACACCTTGAGAAGTAGCCTCAAAACAAGAAACAAACTCAGCCTCCATAGTGGAAGTAGCAATCATTGTTTGTTTTGCACTTCTCCATGATACAGCTCCACTAGCTAGCATGAAAATAAATCTCAATGTTGATTTACGTGAATCAATGCAACCAGCAAAGTCTGAATCTGAGTATCCAGTGACTTCCAAAGTATTAGTTCGTCTATATGTAAGCATGTAGTCCTTTGTCCCACGAAGGTATCTCATGACCTTCTTTGCTCTCTCAGTGGTCCATACCCGGGTTACTTTGATATCTTCCTAACATCCCAACTGCAAATGCTATGTCAGGTCTTGTGCAAACCTGAGCATACATCAAGCTTCCAACGGCTGAAGCATAAGGAATGTTAAGCATTTGTTCCCGCTCGAGATCATTTTTAGGGGATTGGTTCAAACTGAACTTATCACCCTTCACAATGGGAGCTACACTTGATGAACAATCCTTCATTCTGAATCTTTCCAAGACTTTGTTGATATAGGCTTCCTGAGACATTCCAAGAATACAACGTGTCCTGTCTCTATGGATCTTAATGCCAATAACATAGGATGCATCTCCCATGTCCTTCATATCAAAGCTATTAGAAAGGAATTGTTTCACTTCATGAAGCATACCCTTATCATTTGTTGCAAGTAAAATGTCATCCACATATAGAATGAGAAAACAAATTTTGCTCCCACTAACCTTCTGATATATACAATTATCCATAATATTCTCAACAAAACCAAATGAAGAGATAACATCATGAAACTTCAAATACCACTGTCGGGAGGCTTGTTTCAATCCATGTATAGATTTCTTAAGCTTGCAAACCAAATTCTCATTGCCAATAGAGGAAAATCCTTCTGGTTGTTTCATGTAAACCTCTTCCTCTAGTTGACCATTAAGAAATGCGGTTTTCACATCCATTTGTTGCAATTCAAAATCAAAATGTGCAACCAAAGCCAAAATTATGCGAAGAGAATCTTTCTTAGATACAGGAGAAAAATTTCCTTGTAATCGATTCCTTCCTTTTGTGTGAATCCTTTTGCAACAAGTCTGGCCTTGTATCTCTCAATGTTGCCTAATGAGTCCTTCTTTGTCTTAAAGATCCATTTGCATCCAATTGCTTTGGCTCCTTTAGGCAACTCAACAAGGTCCCAAACATCATTTGATGACATAGAATTCATTTCATCATTCATAGCATCATACCATAATTCAGATTCAGCACAATTCATGGCTTGTGAAAAGGTTTCGGGATCACTCTCGACTCCGACATTATAGTCCAATTCTTGCAGATACACAATGAAATCACTAGGTATTGCTGACCTTTTAACTCTAGTAGATCTTCTTAATGTTGTATCAACATTTTCTTGAAGATCATGTTGATCAACTTGTTCATTTACTTGAGGTACTTCATGAATAATTGGTTGTTCTACCATTTCAAGTTCTTCATGAACAACTTGATCTATTGGAGGATTGTCAACAACTTGTGGAGTTTGAACTCTTTGTTCCTCAATTCTCAATGGAACATGAGCAAAACTTGGAATGACATACATATGATCACTACTTGATTTAGAAGGAAGATCATCATAATGAACCCTTTTAGGAACATTATCCTGAAAATGATTCCTCCCACTAATCATGTCATTCTCTAGAAATTTTGCATTTCTAGATTCCACAATTCTAGTGTTATGAGAAGGACAATAGAAGCGATATCCTTTAGACCTCTCGGCATATCCAATGAAATACCCACTAATGGTTCTAGGATCCAACTTCTTTTCATGTGGATTATAGATTCTCACTTCACACGGGCATCCCCAAACGCGTATATGTCGCAAACTAGGTTTCCAACCTTTCATTAACTCAAATGGCGTCTTTGAAACAGCCTTAGTTGGAACCCTGTTTAATATATACACTGCCGTTTTAAGAGCTTCACTCCACAAAAAGATAGGTAGAGTTGCATTACTACGCATACTCCTAACCATATCCATCAAGGTCCGGTTTCTTCTTTCTGCTACACCATTCTCACTTGGAGAACCTGGATTGGTGTATTGAGGAATTATTCCTTGCTCTTGAAGAAACTTAGCAAATGGACCAAATGCTTGTCCATTTTCAGTGTATCTACCATAATACTCACCTCCTCTGTCAGATCTGACAATCTTAATTTGTTTCCCACTTTGTTTCTCTACTTCAGCCTTGAAAACTTTAAAGGCATTCAATGCTTCATTTTTATGATGAAGCAAGTAGACATACATGAAACGTGAGAAATCATCAATAAAGGAGATAAAGTTTTTTGGACCATTTTTCAAGTCCATATCTGGACAACATATGTCAGTATGGATGATTTCTAATAATGTTGAACTTCTATGAGCACCTCTCTTGGATACTTTAGTCTGTTTTCCCTTTATACGAGTTCACACAAATCTCAAAATCAAAAGCAAAGTCAAGAGCACTTAGTACTCCATCATTTACTAATCTTTTGATTCGATCCTTGGAGATATGTCCTAATCTCGGTGCCATAACATAGAAGATTCACCATTCATGACACTTCTTTTCAAACCAAGTAACATGCATTGCAAGTGGCATTATTTTCTAAATTCAAACAAAATAAACCATTCAATAAAGTACCATGTCCAACGATATTTGATTTAAATATCAAATCAAAAGATGTTCAGAGAAAAGTTGAAGTGAAATCCCAAATACAACAACTTGGAAACCGAAATTAAGTTTCGGAAAAATTAGGTACATAGAAAACATTGTCCAAATTTAAAATAAAGCCACTAGACAATTTTAAGATGCATGTCCCAACAGACTTCCACATGTGAGCGCATTTTATTTCTGAATAAATGCTCAACTCACTTCCCATTGGTTTCCGCAGATTTATCATATCCCTGTAATGTATTGGAAACATGGATTGAAGAACGAGTCAATCCACCAAGTGTCATGTAAAGTATCAACCATATTAGATTCAAAACAAACATATGAAATTGATATACCTTTCTTTTGAAGCCATTGTTGGAATTTGATGCAATCCTTCTTCATGTGTCCCTTCTTTTTACAGAAGAAACACTTGGATTCTTTCTTCATAATTCCACCTTGGGGTTGCATTTTGTCTTTCCCCTTCCAGTTGGCTCTCTTGTCCTTTTTCTTCTTGTCCACCGTCAGCAACACACCATTCTCTCCTTGCTCCATAATCAGTCTACCCTCCTCCTGAACACACATGGTCGTCAACTCGTTGATCGACCATTTATCTCTATGTGTGTTATAAGAGATCTTAAAGGGTGCATACTGAGGATGGAGTGTGTTCAAAATGTAGTGGACTAAGAAGCTCTCAGACATATCAACCTCAAGTGTTTTGAGTCTGGCCGCTATGTCCCTCATCCGCATGATGTGCTCGCGCACACCCTTAACTCCGGTCATCCGGAGTGATGAGAATTGCATGATTAGAAATCTTGCGCAGTGCCTTATCAGATGTCTGAAACTGATCCTCGATGGCCTTAAGCAATAGATGAACCTTGTCATACTTCTCCACTGTACCCCGAATACTAGCCGTTATGTTCGTTTTAATGAACATAACACAAATGCGGTTAAATCTCTCCCATTTTTCGTAGAGATCAACCGCGTCAGGAAGACTAGCCTCGGTGATTACAGGTGGTTCGTCCTTACGTATGGCAAAATCTATATCCATTACTCCCAAATGGAGGAGAATTCTCTCCTTCCATACCCTATAATTCTCTCCATTAAGAGTCGGGATCTCAAATTTTAACTCAGAACCTAAGATGGGTATATGAGTAGCTGCAAATATTAAATAAATAAATACATGCTTAACAACAAATAGAGACTACAAATAATATGTTTTACCAATGCAAACATAATAATAGAAATAAATCAAGTGACGTAAAAACATGCCTGTGGGCTAATGCCTTTACTCAATAAGATTCATTAACCGTATAATAAAACTATCAAATTATTTTCATTTTCTCAATTCCTGTGGATAAATTAAGAAAATACAATTTGATATTCTATTCTAATTAATTATATGAGTATAGTAAAATATCCTGTGGGATAAATTTTACCACAACCATATTACTAATTACAACAAATGCATGAATGATCCTATATAATGTAGATGCTGTGGCCGCTCTAACATTATTTAAAATTTCACATGCATGGATCATCCTACATTTAATCAATGAATTTCTTAATGTATTGCATCCTTATTTAAACAATACTAACAAATTATATACATGCATATATACTTCATGGCATATTATCTCATGTATTATTTAAATAAAATAATTAATGTGCCTGAAAATTAAATATATAGAACATAATACTCATCAAGTGATTATCATTTTGTACTAAACATGTATCAGTTCTATTATATATGCATATATATATAATCCCTCTTATGCACATGTATTACTCTTAATATGTAGGCGTCATATTCATATAGCATATGCCAGTTCTAATAAACTACACGTGTGTGCTAGTAGTTATCCTAACCAAATATAATAACTGACCCAAATATGACACGTTGGGCCATTAAAATAGGCATGAATTATTTGTATCAATCTATTATCAGTTTACAACAAATCTATATTTGTATCAAATATAATAACTGATTTCTATAATCAGTTTACACGTGGAGATGCATTGTCACGAAAGGATCATGTATGGAGCAAATTTCAATTTTGAAATCGCAAGGCAACTTCAGCAAACACAACACATTAATAAACGTGTGTTTATGATCGGTCAATCTATCCCTAAATTAATGAGATTGAAATAAAGAAATCAAACCACCTATTTTTAATCAATCAAAACTTTGTACGTGTATGTATCACACTAGAATTCCTTATATGTATACATATGTACAAAAGGATAAGTACAAATTAGAGGAATATGGTCAAGATAAAATTTATGCCTCTCTACTATTGATCGATAATCACAAATAGGTATTTGAAATATTACCGAAACTCAAAATTAGTTTTCGGATTTTAGAAATCAATTTCGTAAATAAGTGTATATCAACGCACTCCAAAACATGAATAGAAGAACAAACAACAAGGCAGATGCATTAAAGCTCTGATACCAATTGTTAGGTCATTAAACATTAATGATCTTTGTGTGAACAAACACAAATATCATCTAATCTAAATTGCGGAAATAAAATAAGAATTACCTCCAGCCATTGTTGTTCTTTCCAAAGCTTGATCTTCCAATTTTTTCTTCTCCTCTCCTTAATGGTGTTCGGAGTCAAAAAAACAGAGAATAAAATTGGGGACCAAACTACGTTGATTAATATCCCAAAAAATAACCGCCCATCAACATCCCAAAAGATAACCGCCCATCAACCGTTATCTCTCATCATAATTTGACACTTGTAATGTGTGGGGCCCACAAGGATCACTTAGGATAAGTATAATGTAAAGAATACTTACATGAAGTATCAAAGCCAATAAACTCACAATGCTATGAAGCTGAACCTGAGATGCTATCGACAAGCTTAACTACCTTAACATTGATAAATCACCCAAATTCTGGCATCAAATAATTCATAGGTAAGAACATAATCACAAATCATAAGAATAAGAACTCAAACATGAACAACAAGAGATAACACAACCAATAAATATGATAAATAACATATGCCTAACCTTCCTTTGCAATCTGGGTTTAGGACTTTGGCTCTTTCTTTTTTACATGTTCCGGCTTACGCCTTTTCGCAAAATAAATCCAAGCATTTTTTTCATGGAAGAATATGGAAGGTTTTCTTTCAGAATTGATAGACAAAAAAAGATTATGATAAACAAGGATTACTATCCTAGCTAGATAGCATCATTTCCAAGGTCAAATCCTTACTAATGAGGAAGTCGAAATGAGACGTCTACGAGAAAATCCCCGATGCATTTATTTCTCTTTTTTTTTGAAAAAGAATTATATTACATTTTTGAAGTATACATTTATCTTTTTACTTCTATATAAGTGCATACAAGATTAGGCACATATGTATATATATATAGATGTATACTTTACTATTATATATGTGCATGTGATTTCTTTTCTTTTATAGTTATATTTGGTTTATATAAATATATCTTTTATTTATTTATTTATTTATCTATTTTTTTATATATACTTGTTTATTAATCGGGCTAACTTCGATCACAACCACGCTGACCCTCGGGGCCAGGTGCACCAGCGCCATAGACAACCGAATGTGGTTGAGCACCATTCATGGTGCTCAACACTATGCTCTCGTAAGTGCTAGCTATACATTTTTTTTCACAATTAAATGGGCCAATGCATTAAATCAAGCAACAAAATCAAAGAAAGTTAAGAGTTGTTTACCTAAATTAATCAAGATCTCCAATGAAGCAAATGATCGATGAGCTCTTCTTCCACCCCCCAACACACCATTTGCAACAAGAGAGAAAATGAGAGTTTTTACTCTCTCTCTCTCTCTCTCACTTTACTTAAATGGTTAAAGTGATCAATTAATCTCACCTCACCCATACACTTTCTTTAGTTAAATTCTTTTTTATAGGTGAATATATGGATATAGTTGAACCATAGCCACGCATCCATTTCCATATACGTATCCCGAGACATGTCTAATTGTGTATGTTGAAACACTAGTCTCACTAACCACTCCTAATTGACACCAATAGCTAGTTAACTCCTTTTGTCTCTAGATTATACAAGGCGTGTATCGATGCACATCATGTGGCTATTTTATTTGCTACATTAACTTAGGTCCATTAATTGTATACTTAATAATACAAGCATCAACCAAAAATAACATACCATGGTGTCAACGCTCAAGAATTGAACATGCGTATCACACGATAATTAGGTCCTACGTACGACCCTGAAATGACACGTGCACGATTTAGATTTTAGGGTCGTTACATGAAGCGATCGCAAGGAGAGTTAATGCGGCGCCGGAGTTCAATGCAAACCACTACTTGCAAGGTATGCATCTAGTTTTGTGACGAAAACTAGAAATTATATCACATAGCATGAGTAGAAAGCATAATGCTGTTTGGGTGCCTTTAGCAATATGAGAGGAAGTTCCAGCTTTCCAGGTAGGAACTTATTTTTGTTTATAAATGAATGCTTAATTGGTTTATGTTCTCACTTCTTCACCCAATTTTCTTAGAAATTTATGAAGTGGTTGTTTAAGTTGCTCTCTTCGGTAATTCACTAAAGTCTTCTCCTTCGGTTCATCAGTTGTCAACCTTACATGTTGAAGCCTTTCATTTATATTTTATTTGCTGATAATTAATGCTAGTAGCAGTAGAATAATGCATTCGATCTAGGTACATAATTAAAATAGATTCATTTAATTCTTGGCAAGGGATGTCAGCTAATAACCAATTATTAATCATTCGTAGTTGATTAAGTGCGAGAAAGAAACTAGGACTGGTATTTTAAAACGTGACCGAGCATTAATAGAGGTGAGTAAATGTTCTTGCATCATTTGCTAAAGTTTCTTAGAGCATTTACCTCTTGTTTTCATTTACTCAAGTCGAATTAAAAGTGTACTCAACTTGTGTTAATCATCGTATTCTAATTTTACAAATGACTGAATGAGTCTAGTTAGCTAGTAATCATTTCTCTAGCGTAATCTTTCTTTCAATGGCAATTTTTTTTTATCTCTGCGTCTAATGAAAGAAAATCTTCTTTGCTATTCGATGAAAAGAAAGCTTGGTTTTATTCATAGCCAGAATATTTCTTTTAATTCATTTTTTTTTCTTATTGGTTGTCATGTTGGACTGAGCTTTGTGTGTGTGTGTGTACTGCAGTTGTTTCTCTTTGAAGCCTCTGGTGACTAAATCAATGGCAATCACATGTAAAAGGAAGGCTGAAATAAAAAAGCTCAGACTATGAAGGAGGGTCAGGCATCTGACTATGAAGGAAGGTCAGACATCTGCTATTGATCATATTTATTTTTTGCGTGTGTTATCTAAGGTTATTCGTTTTGAGTTCTTATTCTTCTAATTTGTCATTTCATTCATAATATCAACCATATTTTAAGAACATAGGGGAAACTTTATCTTGAAATTATTCGATGTCAGAATTCGAATGATTCATCAATGCTAATGTGTAGACTTTTCTTACATTTATAAAATGCTACTAGAAACGTCCTTGTATATAATTCTAAAACACTATCTTAAGGCATTCTAGTCGTCAAAAAAAAACCTGCCTTCATATTGGCCATTATTTAGATCAAATTTTTCTTTGCAACGGTAAGTTGAACTGTATAGTGGTAGTGTTCAAAAAAATATAACATATATTTATGACACATGAAACATAAGTATAGAAGCAACTAGAAAGAAACCCAAATCCATGAAAGATGTGCATGGAACAAATTAATGACCAGAAAACATAATTCATATTAATGAAACAAATACATAGGACAAACTTACCTCGAATAAAAACATCAGGAGTACTGCCTGAATTGGAGAGGGGCCTCCACCTTGATCAACATGGTGTAAGACTCTGATCTTCAGGGTCCATTAATGTTTGGATGTAACAGTTTTCGGGAAATGACCATTGAACTTTGTCTTCTAACAACTTGAGTTTGCAAAGAAGCTTTAGAACCAATCTTGCTCTTTCTTCATGAAATTCGATAGGGCTCGCAAACACGTCCTTAAATATGACAATTGGAAGTTGAGGAAGAAAGAAAAGCAACATATCAACAAAAAGCTGCTCCAAATGCTCATAAAGCTCGTTAATTGACACATACTCTTGATCACAGATGAAATTTCTTATAATTTTCATTTCTCTGCCTGCAAATCCATTGGGGAATGCTTGGCATTCATTCTCAATAGATGATATTGCTTCCCTGATCGACCTGTGAGAAGTGGCCGAATCTTTTTTACTCAGATGACTATTCTTGTATTTGAGCAAAACTTTTGCGAATTGACGTTTCCTTTTATCCTCAAAGTTGCCAACATTTATTTTCTTGTCGATGTAGTAAATCAATTCGAAGACTTCATCCAAGGCTTGTAGAATAGGTTCTGCAAGAGCTAAGGGTATCGCAAGAGCAACAACTTTTACGAGGATGACTACTGATAAACATGAGAGTCTATAATACCCTTTGGTCGCACCAACTTGCTGCAGCTTATTTAGAAGAGTTTGTGGAGGGTGACTGGGAGGTTTTGATAGCAATTGGACTAAATGGCTCGGGGGGCTTTTATCACTTAGATCAATCCATTTATCCATGTCCTCCACACGGATCCTCATCATCCACTCTGGAAACATTTTTGAGGAGGGAAAAACATCTCTCAACTCTGTTTTCCATTTTTCTGATATGTTGACACCCCTGGTGAAGCTGGAACAACAATATCTGAAAATCATGCGGATCACGTAAACCGGAGCTCCAAGAACGCAAAGAGTCACAAAAGCCGTGAGAAAAACCGCCATCTTAAGTAGGAAATATAATATAAATATTATTGTGAACATTCCTACTTTTCTCTTCTTGGTAAGATACTGAAAAGAAAATTTCTCAATATCAAGATACATTTCGAGGTCAAAATCAGAGTCACTTTTCATGTGAAGTGGCGGATCGGACACTATTGTGATCCATCGAAATGCCGTGGCTAAACTTCCGACAACAATTGTGATAATTTGGATTACGATTACGGTTGGTATCGACCATCCATAGTCAGAAACACCTTCACATATCTCTAACTTGTGGAAGAGCGATCGCAGTACAGCTTGTGATACGACAGCTAGACATACAAAGCAAATCATCACCAAACTTAGACTATAATCTCCACCCCTCAAAACATATTGAGGATTGCTGATGCAACTGCTCAAATACCATAGTTTTACTTGACGTAGCAAACTTTTTGCTTTTATATCTATGAAAATATTTCTGATGGTCTCAACAAGGGCTCTTTTTTCGTTGATGATGAAAAAGTTGAAAACCCACATCACAGTTAGCATTGTCAACATGCAACATAAAATCATGATATGCTCCACAATGAATGAAAAGATTACTCCTGTGTAGATTTGTATGCATATGTTGACTGCAATAGTAACAACAAAGAGACTTAATGCAATCATGTTTGTAATGCTTTCAGTCTCTCCATTGATTCCAAGTGAAGGCACGAGGAAGCAGATACTTATACATACCATGGTTGTGCCAGTAAGCTTTGATAATTGGTCACCAGCACTTGGCATGAATGTTGTAAGATCTACTGGAAGTTTTGAAGCGATCGCAAGGAGAGTTAATGTGGCGGAGTTCAATGCAAACCACTTGCAAGGTACATATCTAGTTTTGTGACGAAAACTAGAAATTATATCACATAGCATGAGTAGAAAGCATACCGCTGTGGCACCTGCAATATACAGGCCGATCAAAGGAATTGGAGAAGAAGAACGACTATCCCCGCTAGAGCAGGAAGTCCTTGTTGCCATTCTTGATCTCTATCTTTTTGTTTGAATGTCCTTATTTGCTAGACGAGAGGAAGCTCCAACTCCAAGTGAGAACATTTATGTATATTTATATAAATGAATGCTAAATATTTGTTATTATATACTTCTTCACCTAAATTGCTAAGAAATGCATAGAGCATCGGTTCATTTCTTTTCTTTCATTGACAAGTTCTGTTAATTGTCAACCTTTCACATTGTTGAAGCATTTGCTTTTATTTATTTGCTAACAATTAATGCCAGCTGCATCTTATATATCTAAAAAAAAAGGCATTATAATAACACAGCACTGGAACCTAGATACATAAATGCATGGAGCAGCGCTTTTTTTTTCTGCAAAAATGAGAGTAGCATTAGAATAATGCAGCACACTTGATTCATTTTAATATTAATTAATTTAACAACTACTTAGATGCTAACATCTGTGTCAAAAAAAAAGAACAAGTATGAAAATACTAAAAAGCATCACAAGTGGCTATTATTTTTTCTAAGAGGAAAGCAAAAGTTAAACAAAAAAAAAAATTTGTAATAAAAAATATTTCATGTCATAAAAAGGTGGATACAAGAAGACAGACTATATAAGAAACCTTATCACCCTCCCCTAGATACAATTATGACATAATAAAACAAGACAAGCTGCATGAGAAACAGAAAAAAAAAAAAAAAAAAAAAAACAGACCAAGCGAAATTTCTCCTTAAAGAGAAAATATCACTGTGCAAAGTAATGAAAGGAAAGTAAAGCAGTAGGTCTGATTTACTATTTTGAATATGTTGTACCAAGTAGCCATTTTATATTAAAAGCATGTTAGATCAAAGAAATTTACAATGACTTCAAAGCGTGTAACACTGTCACTTTTCTAAAGAAAATTTTGCTCTCTACACAGCGAGAATCAACAAAAATCCTAAAGGATACGATGAAGCAAACTCAACTTTCACTTTGCAGTAGTGAAAGCAGAAACAATAGCAAATGTTGTTTAATTTTGAGATGTCTTTCTTCCTCCCCAAACCTCTTCTCTTATAAAGCACTGGTCAAAATCAGTTATAGAAGAAAATGGAGGTAGTGGAGCAGTTTCAACTACATCCACTCAGCCAATTATTGAATAGGTTTATTAACTACCCATTCAATGCTGCTTCATCCACCGACATGTTTGTACGAGTACTTGAATCATTTTTGCTCAGATGAACATTCTTACGTGCCAACAGAACTTTTGCAAATCTACGCTTCATTCCATCTTGAAAATTCCCAACATTTATTTTCTTATCAATGTAATAGGCAATTTCAAAAGCTTCATCCAAGGCTTGCATTAGAGTTTATAATACCCTTTGGTGGCACCAATTTGCTACAACTTATTTGAAAGAGTTTGTGGTGGGTAAGCATGAGGCCTATATAACAATTGGACTAAATAGTTTACTTAGACTTATCCATTTGTTCATGTCCTCCACACGGCTCCTCATTATCCACTTGGGGAAGCGTTTTAAGGGATGGAAAACCTCTCTCAACTCTGTTTTCCATTTTTCTAACACAACTACTGTGCTGCTGCTAGTTGAGCTTGCAGGACAGTAAGCATGAAAAATACGAATTGTTTTTATACAAATAAGGCGGATCACAAAAACTGGTGCTGCAAGAACGTAAAGGATTAAAAGAGTTACGATAACAACCACCCCTTTAAGTAGGAGATACAGCGAAAATAAAAGAGGGCCTCCATGGGCACCCCACCAATTCATGAAGGCACCATGTTGTTGAGGGCACAAATTCATTTACCAAGGGCACCCAAAATTGAGGCCCGAAATCCCCAAAATACCCCTCATTCAAAATAGAGGCACCCCACCACCCCATCACCATGCTCTTGAACCCACTTTTTATGCTCGATCCATTGCAAGCAACCAACGACCCCGGATTTGTCTTCGTTCCTCTCCGTCTCTCTCCTTTGTTGTAGGCGGTTGTTCGAGTTTGGAGGCTCTGTGATTTGTTGGATTTCGTCTCCACATTAGGGCTTAGGTCGTGAAATCGATCGTTTGAAGGTACGTTGATAGTCTAATTAAGTTGCATTTGGTAGAGTATTTGTTATGTTTGTGTAGCGGTGCATTCAATGGTTCGTTCATTACAAACTCGTGGTTCTCGCCACACAAAGCCATAAATAATTTGTATAGAGTCTCGCCAAGCATGGCCGAGACATAGGGGAAGTGTTTGTGAACTCGTGGTTCTCGGCCAGACAGGCCAGAATAGTTTATACAGTCTCGGCAAAGAATGGCTGAGACTAATTGTGTTATCTCGGTCACGCGTCACCGAAATTCTAATTGTATTATTGTTTTAGGTAGCGTAACGCTATGATTGCTCTCGGTCACCACATTGCGAGAGTAATTCGAAGTGTATAGTTTATGTCCTGTCAGTGATGTACAATCGAGAATGTAGTATATTTCTCGGTTGTCCATTACCAAGACTTATAGTGTTATCTCGGCCATGCGTCACCGATATTCTAATTATTTTCTCAAACCTGCTTGACCGAGACTATAGAAATGGAAGATTTTGTTCTTATTTTTTTGAATTGTACTTATGTTTCTGCTCCAGACTCTTACATGTTGTAGTCTTATTAGGTATGGCTCGTTCGAAAACCCTGGTGACTAGGGAGGAGGTTGGTGTTGAGGTGTCGAGGGGTAACCGTGGGCGAGGCGGCCAGAGACCCCCTGGCTGCATCTTATCGAAAAAAGAAAGAGAAAGAGAATGTTGATGTGAAGGGAAATGGTAAGATTGTTGGAAATTGTGCAAAGAATTTACAATTGCATGATGAGGGTTCCAAACATTGACACGCGGCGACAAAAAAGATCTTGTAGTTGCCCGAGACGAAGATGAGGCTCATGCATCAGAGTCTAGTAGTAGTGACTCATCAGCACCGGCAAACACCACAAGTACTGATCATAATTTGGGTGGGAGTCCTAGTGCTGGAGGTGGCCATAATGAACGAGAGTCACAAAGGAATTTGGAAATGTGTGCTCCTTTCCCCGGTGGTCCTTTAGATGGATCATTGTTGAAGAGCTTTAAAGATCATGTCGCATTAGCAATTTGGAGTAATGAGGTATATAAAGTTTCATTGCATTGAGTACTTAAAAACTTAGGGTTTTCACTAAGTTGATGAGATGTTTTTTGTTATTGCAGAAGCGTCCGATACTCAAGTGTATCAATCACGGAGCTCAGATCTAAGAATGGGACTTACAGTCGTGCCACCCTAACACCGAGGGCCTTTAGAGGATTATTCAGCGCTCTAGGTTGAATACACTAATAAACTGCTCATACCGCAAGGCTAACATGGAGGTTATATATGCCTTTCTGGAGCGGTGGCTACCGAAAACGAACACATTTCACTTACCATTCGGTGAAATGTCGATCTCCTTGGAGGATGTGAGCATTCTCTTGAAGATTCTTGTGACGGGCAAAGTGGTGGCAGATGAGAACTTTGCGAGGTACACCGAGGAATCTCGCTCGGATGCGATTAAGCTGGTGTCCAAACTACTTGAGGTTAGCATTGAAGATGCTGAGGAGGAACTGAACACCAGCAAGGGGCTCACAGTCCGAAAATGTTGGTTGAAGAGTCGATGGTGCCCCAAAGCTGGTTCAAGGAATACAACTTACCCTCCTGTAGAATGCACAGCCTGGGCATACTTGTTGTACCTACTTTCTTGCACACTTTTTGCGGATAAGAGTGGATCGCGGGTATCTATTGCGTTGTTGAAGCTTCTAGAAGATTTGGAAGACGTAGGAAAGTATGCATGGGGTGCAGCTGCATTAGCCTACTTGTATCGACACTTGGGGTCTGCCACCAGAGTACAAGTTTCTCAGATTGTCGGCTACCTCACATTACCCGAGGTTTATTATTAAATCGACTTACATTGTTTTCTGAATAATTAGTATTAATTTTTGCATTTTCCCACTAACTAACATTGTATGTAATTGCAGGGATGGGTGTACGACCACTTCAAACTTGGGCTTGCCACACCTAATGCAAAATACATGGACTACGTGCAACCTCGTGTCTGCAGATGGATTCAAAAGCACGAGACCGTGATGAATATTGACAAGGTTGGGTCCATTAGGAGAACGTTGGACAGGTTGCGCCCAAGTGAGGTGAGATACTTAGCCAATCTTGTTAGTAAATTTTGCATCTAGTTTATGGTTACTAATAATGGTTGTCTATGTTTGATTAGGTCACTTGGGACCCATATGTTAATTACATGGATAATGGAGTTGTGCACGCGATGGCCTTCTGTAGTGTCACACTGAAGTACATGGATGTGGTGGAGCCCTACCATCCGGAGAGGATTCTGAGACAGTCTGGCCACGTGCAACTTATACCAGATCCTCCGTACCGCCCATTAGAAGCACATCGAGGCCCATCTGCACTCAAATACTCGGTCAAGTATGAGTTCCAACAAGACAATTGGGAACGTTGGCGCAACCATTTGTTGGCCCCCGAAGTTCGCGATGACAAGGCAGAGTTCTAGTTTTTTGCTACACCGGACTACCTACCTTGGTTCCTCAAAGTGTCTTAGTTATCACCAACCCGAGCTATGAAGATGAAGATATGGTTGCAACAACCATCGCTGACAATGAGCTATTGGAGGTATTGAATGTGTTATAAGTATTATGTAGAAGTATATGTCAATTCTTGAAAACCCAATATGTATTACATTAACGGATTTATTTTTCTTTTCATCAGCGTAATAGGCATGCGTGGACGCGGCATGAAGATGGATGGACTCCCCGACGGAGTTGTGTACGTTAGAGTCTGCGAGGAAAATGGCAAGTGACGTCATCAATTTCTTTTCGGGGAAGAGTTTCGGTCCCACTACCACCACTACCACTCCCACCACCGCAACCGGCACAACCGACACATCCGCCGCCTTACCAAGCGAGGCCCTAGGCGGTCCCAAAGACGATAACACTTCTACACATTCCACCCCGCTAATGCTCCACCCGCAATCTGCCGATGCTCGCCCCCAAAGAGAATGCATGGCAAGGAATACCAAAGAAAGAATTTAAAGAAGCCAAAGCAATGACTAGAGGATTATGAAACTTCATAAGATTGTTGTATTGAGGAAGTTGTGGATTATGAAACTTGATGTTTTTCTTGGATTGAGGACATTGTGGAATGTAGTTTAATATTTGACTGTTTCGAAAGTTGTTTAATTTGTCAGATGAAAGAAACTTGATGTTTTTCTTGGATTGAGGAACTTGTGGAACTTATGGAATGTTGTTTAATTTTTTGGATTATGAAACTTGATTTTTTTTCATTTAATATTTGACTGTTTCGAAAGTTTTGGTGCTATTGTTGCTATTGCATTATGTTTTCATTAATTATGGTTTACATACATGTTCATTTTTGGATCAGGAAAAGAGTTTCGGTTCTTTAGAGCTGAGTCCGTGAGAACATCATCGTAACCACACAACCGACACATTCCAAGCACTTTCGGATATGTCCCTCCGAGACCTTCCAATGAGCCTCGTTGACTTCTAACCGATACTTATATAGACCCCAAAATTAGGTATTGTCTCAGTTAGATGCGAACGAAAATAATGCCATAATATCGGTTTCAGCATACCGTAAGGACACCTAATTGCATGAATTATAATATTCGCGGTATGTGGTTATCGACACCATGGAGAAATTCTCGGTTGTGTCTTACCGTGACCAAGTAAACTCACTGCAAGTAGGCTAATAAACTCGACATTGTCTTGGTCATTCATGAACGAAACTAAACGTTTAGTTTCGATTTCGAGGAACCGAGAATAGTCCAGTCGGGTCGTGCACGGGTCAACGAGTCGTTTCTGTGAAGTAACATATTACATAGTGAAACACTTCTCTCGGTAGTGGCATACTAAGAAAATACGATTGGTTTCGGTTGGTAAATGTCGACACTTATACGTGGGTGACGGAGAGGCTTTACCGAGAGGTTGTTTTTGCACTATTAGAAACTATAACGTAACAATAAAACCACTTAACAATGTTTTCAGTTAAAAACATTTATAACCTCAACGTTTAGTTTCGGTTTCGAGGTACCGAGAATTGTCGTTTAGTCTCAGTTTCGAGGAATCGAGAATGGTTCAGTCGGGTCGTGCACGGGTCAACGAGTCGTTGCTGTAAAGTAACATATTACATAGCGAAACACCTCTCTCGGTATTGTCGTACCGAGAAGTTACGTCAGTTTTCGGTTGGTAAATGCCGAAACTTACGCGTGGGTGACGGACGAACTTTGCCGAGAGGTAAGTTTTGCACAATTAAAAACCATAACATATCAATAAAACCACTTTACATTGTTTACAGTTAAAAACATTTACAACAATTACCTTTGATACATGTTTTATACTACAGAGAATCTAAATCTACCACGGAAAGCGTGCCTTCTTCAGAAGTTACAACTGACACGATTTCTCGGTTTACGAATCCATCACGCCAACCTTTTGCGCACTCCTCAACATACCTTTCCCACGGTGGATATAATGATGGCAGCGGTGCATTCACAATCAACTTCACCTGTCAAACTCAAAGTAGAAACAAAAAATCTATTATCATATGGTCAGAAGGTGAAAAAAACAATTCACTAAAATTGCACAAACTTACCATAACCCAATTGATATTCCTTTCATTAACCATGGCAATGATAAGTTGACTATGTAACGATGACGGTGGAACACTATGTAGAGGAAGGAATGTCGAGCAACTACCATGCAGGAGGTTTACTAGAATGACATTAAAGGCCGTCGATATTAACAATCCCATGTCTGGAAGTGTCAACCATTCGTCGAAAGAGGTACCAATATGATTATCTGGATAATGCACAACAGTCTTGACCTTCTCGTAACTCGTTCCAAGCACTTCCGGCCAAAGGTTTTCATACCCGATTATCTCATCAAACATCCTTCTACCTATTATCTTCCAACCATCGACATCGAGAAGTCCTAGCCTTGAGGCAACACACCGATATCAACAATTACCATCGCCTAACACATCAATAGTGCTCTCAACATATGGCAACCAATCCGGTTCTATGCAATGAGAATAACCAATCTTAGCTGTGGCGTCCCTCGCCGCCCCGGGGTGACGTATCTCCGTGAACTCCTTGCCAGCTGGCCCAACTACACGTGTACGGCACCTGCCCGTCCTTTCCTTTGTCTCAAATTTCGTATCTACGTGTGTGTACAATGTATATATGACATATGCTGTGGAAGTTGTACATAAATGCAGAAAAATATTAATCAATTTAAACAAAACTTATTGTGGAAAACCCTGAAAAGTATTCTGTATAAGTAAACAACTGTACCCTAGGAGGTATACTCCCTAGTTCCCAAAAGAATCAAAATATCAAAATAAAAACACACGTACAAGTAATTCTCAACGGTAGGCAGTCAGAGGTGGTCAAGTAAGATCCCCTTGCCCTTACTTGTACTAGGATCTGCACTCAATCATCACAGAAGAAATTGGATGACGAGTCCAGTCAGTAACGTCCCAAGGAACTCCTCCGAGCATTCAAATAAGCAAATGGAATTCAATAAATATTGTTAAATAAACATGCGGAATGTAAACAGGCAACTGTAAGTAGGGCATCGCATGCGTAAATAACAATAAAGTGCAAATGTATGTGTCTGTTTCTAGTCGACTAAACCATACTTCGGGATTTCCTTCCAGTAATCTCACTAGTTGGCGCACCCAACTAGCTATCACCCGATCCTCTCGGTGGCCGGCGTAGACCTACGATGCACCGACACATGTAGCAGCTCCTCGGGTCGTTATCCACCAAGCACTCCTGATACACATGCTATGGTCTAGAATGCATAGACACGCATAGACACACAACGAAAAATTCGGTGGGAGTAACTAACCAACCGTGCAAACAACGATAAGATAAGATATATGAAAAATCACAAGGAATAATGGAAAGGAATGGAAATATGAAAGCAAAATAAATACTCAAGAGTTTTCCATTGGGTTTTATAAACCTCACAACGCGCTTCACTACCCCGTAATCAATCTCCGGGTCCAAGTCCACTGAGTCCTTGGTCGCCAATAGATCACCCGTGTCAACCTATGTTTGTTTATCAATAATGTAATTTAGCGTGAAAATTTACAAAAACTTCTAAAAATTTTGGCCAAATTGCCTATTTTGTGCTTTTCGAGGCAAAACCCAGCAAAAATTCGCATCCGAAATATCCAAATATGTTATTTTTCATAGAAATTTATAAACTTCTATTTATTTTATGGAAATATATTTTTTTTCAGACTTTTCTTAATTTTTTTCAAAATTTCCCAAATTTTTTTCCTCTCTTTTCTCTTTTTTTATTAAAATTTCGTTTGGGTCGAGTCGACCCAAACGGGTCAGACCCGAGCCTGGCCTGTTCTGGGCCCGGCCCATAAAGGGGATGCACTCACGCGCACGTTCGTGCGCGTGTGCATATTCATCCCCTGATCGAACCAGTGAAAAACTAGTTCGATCAAACTTTTTTTTTCTCTCCTGCGGTTTGGGATTTGGGGTTGGGGTTGTTCTCCTCCCCAACCCCCGGTGGACTCGATGGCAGGGGAGACACCCCTGCTATCACCACCGCGACCTGGTTCGGCCTCCATAGTCGAACCCCCGTCTCGCCACCCTGGCCAACCTGAAATCCACAACCAAAACTACTAAGACTCACCTCGATCGTGACGTCTTCACCTTCCTCTTCCTCCTCCTATCCGGCTCCTTCTTCCCTCTCGGCCTCCCGATTTATGTGTGGAGTGTGTACGGGTGTGAGAGTGGGGTGTGTGTGTGAGGTGAGAGAAAAGGTGATGGAGCGTGTAGATAAGGATTGTTGACTTTTTATCTTAACACGACAATGTGACACAGCTGGGACACTCGCCCGTTTTTCGGGCGTTTCGACGCCGATTTCGCGTTCGAACTACGATATACGCGTACAACCGCGTCACTAGCTGCCTAATACACATTCCATATTAGTTATTTGGCCATTTTTTATTTAATTTGTGTGTTTTAGTTTCCCCGACCTAATATTCGATCCCGTCAACTACCTGGTACCCGCGTCGACACGCATATCGAGGCGAGTACTGTTCACAGAATCTCGCATGTATTTTGATGCAACATACACACATGTGATGTATTTCAATAAATTTACACCGCAAATAAGCAACCAACACACCATAACTACCATACCTAAGTCACCCTGTGTCCTAGCCTACCGCGGCGTCCACGTAGATCCGAGCCGGCATCCAAGTCTGTAAATTGAAGAGGCATTTATAAAATGGGTCGTTACAGTTCTTCCCAACTAAATAAAATTTCGTCCCAAAATTTCACTGTAATTAAAGTCCCATACCAAAGAATAGCTGAGGGTATCGTGGCATCCTCGTCGACTCGAGCTCCCAGGTTAGTCCCTCCGTCATATGATGCTGCCAACGAAGTAGGACCTTCGCGAGTTCCCTGTTCCGGAGAATCTATACACGGCGATCGACGATCTCTATCAGTCTCTCCTCGTAGGTCATGTCATGATGTATCTCCACCTATCCCAACTCAATCGTCGGTCTCGGCCCTGACCTAGCGAGTCTTAATCATGGAAATGTGAAATGTCGGATGAACCCCAACTAACTCGGCAGGTAACTCTAACCGATATGCTACAGTGCCTACTCTCCGTGCAATCCAGTATGGCCCAATGTATCTCGGTGTCATTTTCGCCCTCGTCGTAGCTCAGATCTTCGCGATACCTATCCGCGTATTTTTTCTTTATATCTTGTGCAGCTCGCAGCTTCTGACGAATTTGTCACATTTTTCGTGTGATCAACAACTATCTCATGTCTTACTTGTGTACTGAGACCGGTGTGCATCTTCCAGAATCCCGTCTCGTATCTCCTGATCTGCAGGTATCCACAATCTCTCTCGGTATCTCAAACATCAATCTGTGATTTCTGCCCAATCAGTGTATTTCGAATTTCGGGACAGACCACTGACCCACTCATAGAGCCCATCAGCCCTCTGACACTCGGCAACCCGTTCAATCGATACGGTCGGTATCCTCGTCTGATGACAAATGTGATGTTCCGCCGTGGCGATGGTGGTGTCCGACAGTCAGCCCTCAAGTGTCCTCTCTGCCCACATTGGTGGCATCTATGACTCTCCAGTCTACCCGTCTGTCCGTCTCTAGATATCGGACCCTGACCCCGGTCTTCCTGACCCCTATCATGTCCCCTCTGATCTCGACCCTGACGGTACTCCTGTGGTTGTGTCCTCTGTCGATCCACTGGTGCTGAGGTGATAGAATGAACTAGATGTGGCTCCTCATATCGGAACTGACTGCCCTGAAACTCGTCCCGACGGCCCCTCTCCCATCTATCATCTCTACATCCTCTATCCGGATGATCCATCGGTCCCTTCTGTCTCTGACTAGAATGAGAACTCTACCTTGACTGTACCTCCCTACCAGTCACACGTCTGCCAGCCCTCTGCAGTATATACGTCCCATGAGCCAATGCCCTGTCAAAGATCTCCTGCAATGTCATGGCTTTAGTCGAGACAACTGCTGACGTAATCCTGTCATCAACCACTCTTGTTAAATAATAAATCTGCAATCGCTCTAACCCGGCAACATCTAGAGAGAACTGGAGCAAATGTCGGAGCCTCTCCATATATTGCATCAAAGTCCGATTCCCCTGTCGCAGGGCCAAAAACTCATCCCTCAGTCTCAACCTAACCTCCATCGATATGTACTGATCATAGAATAACTCTCTAAACTCAGCCCATGTCGTCGGTTTCAGATGAGTATCCGTATAAGTTGTCCACCAAACTGTCGCATTCCCTCTCAAACAGGCCCCCGAAAGTCGCGCCTGTAGTGTTTCGTCATTCCTTATCAGCTTATGAAAACGCTGATGGGACACTATCCATCTCCCTGCAGCGTTAGGATCACCGCTGCTTTAAAAGAATCCAGGTTGGAACTTCAGAAACTCTATCAATAACTTCACCTTTGGCGCTAGAACAAATGTTGATGTCGAAGGAGTGTCAGCAGCGAGGGTGGCAGTAACTTTGTCCGTCGTCGTGTATGGAGGCGCAAAAGTCGACGTCCCCAAAGGAATAACTGCGGTAGCTGTATCTGTGGGTGCCTTTGCCGCTACCCCCTGAACTGGTGTCTACGGTATCCCCTGACATCAGCTGTCTCCGCCGGTACCGTCGCAGCTACAGACTCTCTAGATGAAGTGAGTGCCGCCAAGACCACTGCCTCGTCTCAGAATAGCTCTTTGTGACGGCCCAATTTCTCGCAAATTGGGCCCGCCCGGCCTAAGCCCACGTGGACCCCCAAGCCAATCTCGCAAGGTCAACGCAGGCCTAGTCAGCCTTTCAATCCCTCATTATATGTAAATTCACAATTTTAAGTTGAGTTATTAATATTTTTCAAGATTTACAAATTTATGCGTAAGCGATTACTATATTAAATAATTCAACAATAATGTAGAAAGTTAGGCAACCTAATTGTGGAACCCCGCATAAGTATATCATCCGAGGAGAGTAAATAAAAATTTACATGTCTAAAATCTCAGTGTTTGTAAAACAACAAAAGAATCACCTAGCTATGGAGTTTTCCCTTTGCTACTCGTCTGCGACTCTGCACTCAGTCAAACACGAGATTGACGAGCCTAGGTAAGTAAAACCCAGTATAATCTAAACAGTAATTCAAGATAAAATGAAATAGTCTAAAAGTCATGCAGATAAAAAGAAAACTATACGGAATGCATGATAATGAGACATTAAAACAATGAAAGTATAACGAGAATGAGTGTCAAAGGAAGCAATATAGAGAGGTGCCCAAGTAGTCTAAGACCACCGAATGCGGGTGCCACAGGGTCGGGGTCGCAGTCACGCAACGCCGCGCACTGTCATAGGATGCGACATCGCCGTACCTAGAATGTCGCGAAAGGGGATATCGACTGAGCCCCGGATAAAACACATCTCATTCCGACCAAATACTATGACTCGAGGTCATGGCTCCGGTTGCGAGCCGGCGACCACTCCAATCAGAGACACGAGTATGACTCACTTAGCCCTCGGACACTCATAAGTGAGTGGGAATTCCAAGAAAATGACATGATTCAACATCAAACAAAAATGCAAGCTCAATGAACTACTATACATTTTCTAACTGGCTTTACTTACCTCGAAATTCGTAATTCATCCTCAAGATGTCCCGCTCACGCCTCGATATGCGCACTCGACACCCGACTGTAGCCTCTTAAATCCCTGATGTCCATTTATACAATTTTACAGTTTTAGGGTCGCATTATTCTAATATGGACTCATAGATTTGTCATTTTCTTTTCAAAGACTATTTGAGTTTTAACACCCTTTTCGAATTATACCGCGGTGCTGAATGCCCAAAAAAGCCTCGAACTCACGTTCTAGCTTTCCCTGATTTTTTTTCATATTTTTCGAGAATTTTGTAAATTTTTCATAATTTTTTATATATTTTAATCTATTTTCTGTAATTTATTTTTATAAAAATCAGTTTAATTTAATTTAAATTTTAATTATTATTTTATGGGGGCGGGTCCGGGTTGACCCGACCCGACCTCCTCGGGTCAGGGTCGGCCCGGCCCTGCCCGACCCACTCGGGGCCGGGTCAGTCCGACCCGCATGGGTTAGTCCGACCCGACCCGACCCGCATGGGTCATCTTCTTCATTTCGTGCTCTGGTTCGGATTTTTTTTTTGCTGGGGTTGGGCTTCCATCCCCAACCTCAGGTGGAGTTCGCATGCAAGGGAGACTACTCCCCTGGCCTCCTCGAGCTCGCAGTTCGTCCTAGTTCGCCACCCGAACACCAACGACCGACGCAACAACAAGCAACACATCAACAACGAAAACTCACTTTCGAGCCGTCGGTCTCTCTCTCCTGATCTCTCTTTTTCTCTCTCCCGGTCTCTTCTTCTTCTCTCTTTCTCCTTCATTGTTTTCTCTCTGGCTTGTTTTTTCCTCTTCGCCACTGCTTTCTTTCACTTTTTTTTGAATGTGTGGATAAAAACCACACCTTATCCATATATATATATATATATATATATATATATATATATAAATATATTTCTTTTATTTATTTTTTATTTCATCATTAAGTAAACTTGTGTCCTCGAGATCCGTGCGGAGCAAAACTCGAGGCACATCATAAACATATTTTTTTAATGCTTTCCTTATAAATTGAGCAGCGCGCATCTCGATGCACCAACTCGCCTCATTTCACAATCTCGATACTCGCGCCGCTCGCATAACGAGGCGTATCCAATGTATATGGTTTTAATGTGACCACATTAAAACCACTATAGTCAATATAACCACATTAAGCCACTATCTCGGTCCCATGTCGGCACGCGACTCGAGGCGCTCTCCTGTTCGTGTTTCGGCTCACCGTATTCCCCGCATATACTTTTCTTAACAATTAGCACTACAATCTCAAATTGGATATTCTCGGTGTCTCAACTCAAAATTCGGACATACACATTTCGACGAGTGGATCCCACATACGACCCTGACCTGACACGTGGCACAAGTCAAGTTTTCGGGCCATTACATAGCCGTAGTACCTCGGCCATCTGTGTCTCCTGAGCCAAAAGTCTATCATCCACATTCGCCCTAATCGGGACATCCCTAGTCACATCACTAGTCTATACAGTCTCAAATGGTGCACCAAACTGTCCGTCCATAATCTGCATCGAGAACGTGCTCCGGATCAGTCTCGAGGTATATACATATATCATATAGTAACATGAAAATATAACACAGATATAAGTTCTTACTCTACCCGCCTCACATCACTTCCCAACTAAAGTTCTAAGGCACTAACTTCGGGTTTTCCATATCTAAGTTTATTGATTAAGTTTTATTGTCTTAAGACTTCGTCTTTACTCTAACACCAAATGTGACGTTGGTGTCACAATATTTTAAGTCAATCTGGGCTCTGATACCAACTGTGGCGGCCCTCGCCGCCCCGAGGTGACGTGTCTCCATGTACTCCTTGCCAACTGGCCCAACTACACGTTTACGACACCTGCCCGTCCTTTCCTTTGTCTCGAGTTTCGTATCCATGTGTGTGTACAGTGTATATATGACATATGCAGCGGAAGTTGTACGTAAATGCAGAAAAATATTAATCAATTTAAATAAAACCTACAGTGGAAAAACTCTGAAAAATATTTTGTATAAGTAAAAAATTGTACCCTATGAGGTGTAGTCCCCAGATCCCAAAAGAATCAAAATATCAAAATAAAAACACACGTACAAGTAATTCTCAACGGTAGGCAGTCAGAGGTGGTCATGTAAGATCCCCTTGCCCTTACTTGTACTAGGATCTGCACTCAATCATCACAGAAGAAATTGGATGACGAGTCCAGTCAGTAACATCCCAAGGAACTCCTCCGAGCATTCAAATAAGCAAATGGAATTCAATAAATATTGTTAAATAAACATGCAGAATGTAAACAGACAACTGTAAGTAGGGCATCGCATGCGTAAATAACAATAAAGTGCAAATGTATGTGTCTGTTCTAGTCAGACTAAACCATACTTCGGGATTTCCTTCCAGAATCTCACTAGTTGGCGCACCCAACTAGCTATCACCTGATCCCTCTCGGTGGCCGGCGTAGACCTACGATGCACCGACACATGTAGCAGTTCCCTCGGGTCGTTATCCACCGAGCACTCCTGATACACATGTTATGGTCTAGAATGCATAGACACGCATAGACACACAACGAAAAATCCAGTGGGAGTAACTAACCAACCGTGCAAACAACGATAAGATAAGATATATGAAAAATCACAAGGAATAATGGAAAGGAATGGAAATATGAAAGCAAAATAAATACTCAAGAGTTTTCCATTGGGTTTTATAAACCTCACAACGCGCTTCACTACCCCGTAATCAATCTCCGGGTCCAAGTCCACTGAGTCCTTGGTCGCCAATAGATCACCCGTGTCAACCTATGTCTGTTTATCAATAATGTAATTTAGCATGAAAATTTACAAAAAACTTCTAAAAACTTTTGGCCAAATTGCCTATTTTGTGCTTTTCGAGGCGAAACCCCGCAAAAAGTCGCATCTGAAATATCCAAATATGTTATTTTTCATAGAAATTTATAAACTTCTATTTATTTTATGGAAATATTTTTTTTCAGACTTTTCCCAATTTTTTTTCGAAATTTCCCAAATTTGTTTCCTCTCTTTTCTCTTTTTTATTTTAATTCTTGTTTTGGTTTGGGTCGGGTCGACCCAAACGGGTCGGACTCGACCCTGGGCCAGAACCGATCCAGGCTCGGCCCATGGGGCGAGCTTGGCCCGTTCTGGGCCTGGCCCATGAAGGGGATGCACAGGCGAGCACGCTCGCGCGCGTGTGCATCTTCATCCCCTGATCGAACCAGTGAAAAACTGGTTCAATCAAACTTTTTTTTCCTCTCCTGCGGTTTGGGATTTGGGGTTGTTCTCCACCCCAACCCCCGGTAGACTCGATGGCAGGGGAGTCACCCCTGCCATCACTACCGCGACTCGGTTCGGCCTCTATGGTCGAACCCCCGTCTCGCCACCACGGCCAACCCGAATTCCATAACCAAAACTACTAAGACTCACCTCGATTGTGACATCTCCACTTTCTCTTCTCTCCTTCCTCCTCCTCTCCGGTTCCTTCTTCCCTCTCAGCCTCCCGATTTGTGTGTGGAGTGTGTACGGGTGTGAGAGTGGGGTGTGTGTGTGAGGTGAAAGAAAAGGTGATGGAGTGTGTAGATAAGGATTGTTGACTTCTTATCTTGACACCACAATGTGACACAAACTGGGACACTCGCTGCTTTTTCGGCGTTTGACGCCCGATTTCGCGTCCAAATCGCGATATACGCGTACCGCGCGTCACTAGCCGCCTAATACACATTCCATTTTAGTTATTTGGCCATTTTTATTTAATTTGTGTGTTTTAGTCTCCCCGACCTAATATTCGATCTCGTCAACTACCTGGTATCCGCGTCGACACGCATATCGAGGCGAGTATCGTTTACACAATCTCGCACTTTTTTGATGCAACATACACACATGTGATGTATTTCAATAAATTTACACCGCAAATAAGCAACCAACACACCATAACTACCATACATAAGTCACCGTGTGTCCTAGCCTACCGCGACGTCCACGTAGATCCGAGATGACGTCCACGTCTGTAAATTGAAGAGGCATTTATAAAATGGGCCATTACATTAGCTGCACGGGTATGTCGACTTGTATGACGTATTTTAGGCCCCACTTTCATTTTCTTTTTTCTTGAACTAGAAGCATTTTCTGTCGATAGTACGTACTTAAATCCGTTAGGCAATCTTGTCATCGAAGTATCGTCTTCATCGTGTTTCCTCTTTGACCCTATCTCCTTTCCTCTATTGAACAAACTTCCAATTGAAGACCCCGGTGTCCTTCCCTTTGTCTTTATTTTTGTAAGTGGCACCACTCCCGTTGTAGATGAAGGTCGATAAATCTTTCTAAGCTGCTAAATAATCCTGATGCGATCGTCCTTATCAATGCAAGCATGAAACTCTTGCAACACTCTTTCAATCTCATCGTTCACATTGTACCCAAACCAATCCACAGGATTCTCTGGTATCATACTCAACTTTCGCCAATACACATGAATGTCCTCGAGAGAGATGGGTGAACCAGGAAATTTATTAAAGTTTAGCTCGTGGGCACAAGGAAGACCATGCGTGGTACGTATCTCACAACCACAATGAGTATAGTCGTGTCCAACATCCTCTCCACGTTCCAATTCATCTCTAATTAACTTAAGCGTCATTTGAGAGACATAACATAGTAATCGACGATAAAACCCAACAAAGTATTCATGTTGCACCACATTCATACTGAGCTCAAATGATTTGTTATGTTGGATCCTAAGAAGACCATCAACCACTCTCCACAAAGTCTTAAAATTTTCCTGACTGTTGACAAGATGTAGCTTCAGAGTGGAATGCGGAGACTCAACCCTCTCTGTCGTTGTTTCCCCAAAGTTCATAATTCAATTTGTCAATGCCGGTACAAATTTCTCCTTGTAGATCTTCACCCATGTGTTATCCAAGTAATCAGTAAGACCCTTCACATGACCGAACTCACAACGCAAGTCATTCATCCTAAGTTCTAATAAGGCCTCCGACTTAGCATACAACACACTCGTCCACCTATCCATGAAATGAGCGAATCCTTCGTTATCCTCAAACATCTTCTTAGTCTTAGCCAATACTACTTTGTTGATGTGCCAAGAGCAAAGAAGGTGAGACGATGATGGAAATACTTTTTCGATGGCACTAATAAGGCCTAACTCCCAATCCGTAACAAACACGTCAGGTTTAGGCCACCCATCCAATATGGATCTCAAGTTCTCAAGTGTCCAAACATAATTTGCATGAGTCTCTGATGATATGAAAGCAAACCCAACGGAGAACGTCAAATGCGTAGAAGTGATGCCAACAATCTCCAATAACGACATTCGATACCTATTTGTTTTGTAAGTTCAATCCATCAAAATTACCGATGAGAAACACCTTAGCAACTTGATTGAATGAGGATGTGAACAAAATAAATCAGCGACGACATTCGTATCGGGATGCTTCTTATGCCACGACATTCACTTATTCCCTTAATTAAGCCCTAATCTCCCCTATAGGACCTAACAAGGAATTAGTCAGCCTTAGTTAAACACCTACATACCTACCATTTATGATATCACCTACGGTTAACTTAATTGTTCTAATGACTAACCTATGGTTGTCTCAGTAAATCGAGTTACTAATTTTTTTTTATCTAACCAATTATTCAAAGCGGAAGTCTTATTCAATTACTAGTGGAAATGAAATCCTAAGGCCTAACCTATTGTGGAAAAACTAAGAAATAGTGATCACATGCATATATAAACAAAAATGGTGATATATATAACATGTGTCAAGTTTTATAGTCCTATCACTCAACCCAAAAGGCAAATGAGCATGTACATTAAAAAAGTTATACAAAAGCATACAAAACGTACAAAAGTAGGTCGTAGCAGATCCTCCTCCGCCGCTCAGAGGTAGTCATCAATTTTCTATTTGCTTTGTCTGCTATTCGGTTGATCTGCACCCACCGTCACAAACTAGACGGTGAGTACATGAAATTATTTAAGTAATACTGAGAGACATCGATCGACATTCCCAAATAGGCAATAAGTATCAAATTGCATAATTTAAATAGAAATTATGCTGAAAGAAACGTCATGCAAAGATATACTTGAGTTAATCAAATATGAAACCGACTCAAGGTTAAGTAGTAATGGATTAGGGTCGGTCGGCCGCGATCTTCATCACATCAACCTGTCCACCACAATTTGAGCTCTGCTCTATATAATTTCATTACAAATTGAGCTCTATATCATAATTTCAAAAGGTCGTACGTACGATACGCCTTTTCTATTTCAAGTGAATTAGTCGTCACCGGAATGTATACTTGCTAACATACCCGAGTTTTAAAACTCGTCATGTTCACCCAAGTTATTCTTGCGCCAACAACCCCCGAGGTCCGGTTACCCCATTCGAGGTACGTTACCTCGTGTGTCATGCAAGGTAGTGGAGAAATTCCCTAATGTCCCGACAAGTCTAGTGACCCTCGTATCAAAGCTGAATTTCTATCATCGAATGACCGTAACCACAAGAACCACTTTCATATTCAAAAATGACACAGCATTGGAATCCAAGAGATGTAGTAGTATACTAATGCACAAAGGACTTGAGTCAAAATAAACAAACTATCCTAATAGCATGCTATATCACTGACTTTCATACACCATAATCAATATGACAAAGTGTAGCAATTAGAATCAAAGATATACAAAAATAGAGTATGCTATGAATATCATAAAATGTGCAACTGAAACAAGTCATAGCATATGGGTTTCAAAGGCAATTCAATTCGAATAACTGAGAATAAATAAATAAATGGAATGAAATGTAAATAAATGTCTCAAATCAGTTTACTTACATACACACTGCAATTTCTAAGCTATCCGGTTTCCGTCGCGTCGATGTACGCACTCAAACCCCGTAATAGCTTCTCTAGGATCCTAACAATTGAAAATGTATCAATTTAACTTCCGATTTAATGATTTAACATCCCTAAATTGATCGACATCGGACAAACTTGAGTTCGAGACCAATTTGTCAATTTCGCATTTTTCGAGGTAAAACCCCGATATAACACCTCAACCGACTCCCGAATTCTTCACTTTTTATAGCAATATCGAAGTTCTATTGATTTGGGTCACAAATATATTTTTTCCTATTTTTTGTAATTTTCCCTAATTTTTACATATTTTTATCTATTTTCAGGAATTTATTATATATTAAAAACTGTTTAATCAATTAAATAATTTAGTATATATAATTAAATATATATTATATATATTCGGGTGGATCCGGGTCAACCCGACCCGGTCGGTCTGACCCGGTCCTCCGCGGGTAAGGGTCGGTCCGACCCGACCCATATGGGTCGGGTCGACCCGACCCGATCCCATCTTCATCTTCTTCGCAGAGACAGAGCAGCAGCTCTATTCTGCCATTTTTTTTTTATTTGTGTTTTTTTTCCCTTTGTGAGGCGTTGGGGTTGGCTCCCAACTTCAACCCCAATGGATTTTGATGACAAGGGAGATCCCTTTGCCATCTCTCCATTTCCTCTCTCGGTCGGCCATGGAGGTCGATCCTCCATGGCCACGACACCGGCAACCTACAACAACAGCCAACAACACAATAACAACTGAAACGAACAACTCACCTTGCTTGGTCGATCTCTCTCTCTCCCGATCTCTCTGCTTTCTTTCTTCGTCTCTCCTTCCTGCTTTCTCTCTCGTTGCTATTGCGTTGCTGTCGTTATTTTGTTTTTTTTTTTTTTTTAATGAGATCAAAGTGACATATGTGTATATATAGATGTATATATGTTGTGTATAAGTGAGGTGATGTGGCCTCACCACCACCACCACTTCTACACATTTTCCATTTTTTTTTATAAAATGAAATTCACTATACTTACCCCACGAGATGCTACTCGGGCCCACATCGGTCGCGCGACTCGAGGCGCATCCCACTCGTCTCAGATCTCGCATACCCGTAAATGACTTAGTAGTCTACACATATACAATGCACTAGGCAAAAAACACAACAAATATTCCAGAGAAAAGTCATAGTCTTTCAAAAACTATAACCATCTGCGCTGTCTCATGTTCAGCTCTTTCTGTGTGAAGAGATATTTCAAACTTTTATGGTCAGGATAGAGTGTGAACTTCTCTCCATACAGATGATGTCTCCATATCTTGAGAGCAAACACTACCGCCGCCAACTCTAAGTCATGAGTTGGGTAGTTCTTCTCATATATCTTCAATTGTCTTGATGCATAGGCCACCGTACCTTTCTCTTGCATCAACACACAACCTAAACCCATATGAGAAGCATCTGTGTATACCACGAAACCCTTTCCAGCCTCTGGCAATATCAGCACCGGTGCAGTAGTCAACAAGTCCTTCAGTTGAGCAAATGACTCATCGCATTCCTCTGACCACTGAAACTTCACGTCTTTCTGAGTCAACTTGGTCATTGGTGAAGCGATCTTCGAAAAATCCTTCACGAACATTCGGTAATAGCCTGATAACCCCAGAAAACTCCGAATCTCAGTTACTGACGTCGGCGCTCGCCAATCCAAAATTGCCTGACTCTTTGTTGGATCTACACCAATCCCTGCTACTCCAGCTACATGACCCAGAAATTTAACCTCAGACAACCAAAATTCACATTTACTGAATTTGGCATATAGTATGTGCTCCCTCAAAGTCTGCAACGTCTCCCTGAGGTGCTGCTCGTGATCTTCTCGAGTCTTCGAGTACACCAATATATCATCAATAAACACGATCACAAAGCGGTCAAGATATGGTCTCATTACTCGATGCATCAAATCCATAAACATGGCAGAAGCATTAGTTAAACCAAACGACATGACTGTGAACTGATATTGTCCATACCTCGTACTAAACACTGTTATGTATTTATAATCCTCCCTGATCCTCAGCCGCTGATACCCTGATCGTAGATCTACCTTGGAGAAAAATTGCGCTCCTCTCAGCTGATCGAATAAATCATCAATACGCGGTAATGGATATTTGTTCTTACTGTGACCTTATTCAATTGTCTGTAATCAATACAGAGTCTCAAAGTACCGTCCTTCTTCTTCACAAACAAGACCGGCGCTCCCCATGGTGATATCGAAGGTGTGATGAATCCCTTCTCGCTTAATTCTTGCAACTGTTTTCTCAATTCTTCCAACTCTCGTGGAGCCATGCGATATGGTGGTATGGATATCGGTTTCGTCCCTGGCACCAACTCAATAATGAAATCAATCTCCTTCGGTGGTGGTAATCCAGGTTAAGTCTTCAGGAAACACGTCCGGAAACTCGCACACAACCAGAATCTCTGCAAGTTTCGATTCATGACTCTCTGCGACAGTATATACAGATATCAAACTCTCCATCTCCCCACTAGTCGCAAGCCGACCTCGAGTGCTCACGGCTCTTGGTGTACTACTGTCAGCCCCTCAATAGCGTGACCCGAGTAAGCTGGGCTAGGCATCGAGAAACCTAGCCAACGATCGAGTTCAGGAGGGCTCGGCTGGTTCCATAAGGTTGGGTCACGAGTAAACATGCGGAAGAGTGCACAGGCGTAAAGGGGTTTGCGCCTGGGCACGGGCCTAGATGCGGAACACGCGCGTAGTGTATGGACGTGCGCGCGGAACGCGCAAGCACTGGGCAAGCGCGCATGGACGGGCGCGCACGCATGGACGAGCGCGGGCGTGTTTTTCCTTGGCACGGCGCCTTGGCACATCTTGGCGCGAGGCGCGGGCGGACTTAAGTATGCGCCTTGGCACAAGGCACGGGCGAACTTAGGTACGCGCCTTGGCGCGAGGCACGCGAGGCACGTGCGGACTTAGGTACGCGCCTTGGCACAAGGCACGGGCGGACTTAAGTATGCGCCTTGGCCCGATTGCGGGCAAACCTTGGCGGATTCTTTGGCACGAGCACGGCACGAGGCAAGGGTTGACAAATCTTGACTTGGGCGTTGACCCGGGTCAAAGTACGCTTAGTCTCATTTTGGGATGTTTTCTATTGGAGCCGAGGAAACGGCTTAACATCTACTATAGGGAGAGGTGTGCTCTCTCCCTGGGGCGACATGGGCGAACTAGCAGGGACCCTCGAGCATGCCTTGGGCGCAATGCCCAGGCACGACCCATGGACGGATCATGGCGTCGGCCACCCCTCGAGCCGGTAGGACTCGATCGGACCGAGCCCCGGCTAGCACACAGAGGTGCCTAGGTGCGCAGCTAGGCACCACGAATCAGCCCCTGTCCCGTAGAGAACATGGGCCATGTCCCTTGTGGCGTGGCTATACCAAGTCAAGACGGTTCCAAGCAGTTGAGTAACTGCCTTAGTCATGGGCTGGAGCCATAACCAAGGCACGACCAAGAAATCCCGAATACCAGGAGCATGTTGCAATTGACCCAGTGAAAGCTTGGACGGACCAAGTCATGGGCGGTTACAAGTAGATATGTAACTACCTCGGTCATGGCTCAAAGCATGACCAATCCACGTTCCAGTAACTTCTAGGCACTAAAAGCATGTGCCTCTTAACTAGGGGGTCAAGGCGGTTATGGCACGAGGTGGCAGCAAGGGAGTAAGGCAGTTAGGTAACTGCCTTGACCACAAGGAGTGGTGTTTTACCTAGTCTAGGACGGTTATGTAACTGATTGTTGGCTAGTCTATAAAGCCAGAGGCTCTAGGTGGAGCAGAGAGACGAGATGGGACGAAATGCATGAGTAGATGCATGAGTGGCATGTATGCATTGAATTCCACAGTTGTATTCCCAATTGAGAGCTAGTAAAAACGTTTCCTTGTTGCCTATTGCTTGTTGTCCCTTTAATTTGAGTATTGGTGTGCTGAACTAAGGTGGCCCCAGCACCACAGTTTGATTGAGTGAGAAAATTTTCCTAGTGAAAAACTCCTCTTTAATTGGCCCCGTGACAATTGGTATCAGAGCCTCGTTCGGCGCGATGGCGACCCGAGTAGCGAGCGATCTAGGTGAGAGGGTAGCTCACCTAGAACAAATGATGGCAACAATGGCGGTCCCGACGGACACGACAGAGTCTTCAAGGTTGGAGCAACGCCTTGAAGGCTTGAAAATGTTGGTGGCGTCCTTGGTGGCTAGAGGAGAGTCACAAGAAGCCACGATAGCTATGTGGGAAACGAGATTTGAGGAGCTTCTATCCGAGGTGCGTTCTGTGGGAGAACTCACTAGGGAAACTGCCTCGAGCACGGCTATGGAGTTAGGCCTGCTCAAGCGAGCCGTGGGCGGATCCTCGAAGGTTACCGTTACGGCAAAGCCTAGAACAAAGGTACCGGAGCCAAAGAAATTCTCAGGGAAGCGGAGCGCAAAGGAGCTTGAGAATTTCCTTTGGGATATGGAGCAATATTTCGCTACGGCTCGGACGGAGGAGAGCCAAAAGGTGATTTTGACCTCCATGTACCTAGACGGCGATGCAAAACTCTGGTGGAGGACCAGAGTGGATGATGATTCGGCTGCGGGCAGACCGAAGATTGTGGAGTGGGAAGTGCTAAAACGGGAATTGAATGATCAATTCCTACCCACGAATGCGGCTTGGCAAACGCGGGGGGCGTTGCGCCAATTGAAGCAGAAGGGGACGGTTATGGAATACGTGAAGGAATTCTCTTCCTTGCTGCTTAACATCAAAAATATGTTCGAGGATGACAAGTTGTTTAATTTCACCTCTGGATTGCAAGGATGGGCGCAGTCGGAGTTGCGGAGGCAAGGCGTGAAGAACTTGTCGAGTGCAATCGCAGTGGCGAACAGTCTTATGGATTACAAGACTAGTGGTGCTTCTTTTGAATCAAAAGAAAAGAAGTACAAGGAGAAGGATCGAGCTGGCGGATCCAGGAAGGGGGAGGAGCCTTCTTCAAAGTTTGATGCTAGTGCTAAAGCATCAACGTCAAAAAGGGGTTATTTCATATGTGACGATCCTCATCGGGCAAGGGATTGCCCAAAGAAGAGAAGCTGAACGCGATTGTTGCGGATGAACCGGAGGCTCGGATGAATCCATTGTAGTTGCTGAACACAGTGCATGTGCACAAGGCTGGGGCATTAGTAGGGCTGATGTTCGTGGAGGCTCAGATCAACAACCAAGCAGAGAAGGTGTTTATCGATTCGGGAGCCACACTCGTTTTTTGCGGAGAACCTAGCTCGGAGGCTTGGTTTACAGCTTGCTGAAAGTGCAAGCATGGTGAAAGCAGACAATTCCGAACCAATGAAGGCTATGGGCGTAGCCTCAAATGTGGGCATTCGAATCCACACTTGGAAGGGCAAGGTGAATTTGATTGCTACTCCGTTGGATGACTTTGAAATCATTGCGGGAAATGATTACTTGATGGCTGGGAAAGTAGTCGTGATCCCATCCCTTCATGGCTTGCTGATCATGGATGAAAGGGGGTCGTGCTTTGTTCACGCGATGTGAGGCAGGGGCAAAGGCAGTATACCAAGGCTGGTGGCGCTCCAAGTACGAGATCAGATGGAGAAATGTTGCTTTGGTGGGAAGCAGTCTGGTGGACAAGCAGACGCGGAGTGTTCGATGAGGGCATCAAACTATTCGGTAGGGGGATGTTTGTCAGCCCCTCAATAGCGTGACCCGAGTAGGCTGGGGTAGGCAGCGAGAAACCTAGCCAACGACCGAGTTCAGGAGGGCTCGGCTGGTTCCATAAGGTTGGGTCGCGAGTAAACATGCGGAAGAGTGCACAGGCGTAAAGGGGTTTGCGTCTGGGCACTGGCCTGGATGCGGAACACGCGCGTAGTGTGTGAACGCGCGCCCGTGAACGCGTGAGCGCTTGGGCGAGCGCGCATGGACGAGCGGGGGCGTGTTTTTCCTTGGCACGGCGCCTTGGCATGCCTTGGCACATCTTGGCGCGAGGCACGAGCGGACTTAGGTATGTGCCTTGGCACGAGGCACGGGCGAACTTAGGTACGCGCCTTGGCACAAGGCACGGGCAGACTTAAGTATGCGCCTTAGCCCGAGCGCGGGCAAACCTTGGCAGATTCTTTGGCATGAGCAAGGCACGAGGCAAGGGTTGACAAATCTTGACTTGGGCGTTGACCCGAGTCAAAGTACGCTTGGTCTCATTTTAGGATGTTTTCTATTAGAGCCGAGAAAACGGCTTAACATCTACTATAAGGAGAGGTGTGCTCTCTCCCTGGGGCGGCATGGGCGAACTAGCAGGGACCCTTGAGCATGCCTTGGGCACAATGCCCAGACACGACCCATGGACGGACCATGGCGTCGGCCACCCCTCGAGCCGGTGGGACTCGATCGGACCGAGCCCCGGCTAGCACGCAGAGGTGCCTAGGCGCGCAGCTAGGCACCACTAATCAGCCCTTGTCCCGTAGAGAACATGGGCCACGTCCCTTGTGGCGTTGCTAGACCAAGTCAAGACAGTCCCAAGCAGTTGAGTAACTACTTTGGTCATGGGTTGGAGCCATGACCAAGGCACGACCAAGAAATCCCGAATACCAGGAGCATGTTGCAATTGACCCAGTGAAGGCTTGGACGGACCAAGTCATGGGCAGTTACAGGTGGTTATGTAACTACCTCGGTCATGGCTTAAAGCATGACCAATCCATGTTCCAAGAACTTCCAGTGCACTAAGAGCATGTGTGCCTCGACTAGGGGGTCAAGGCGGTTATGGCACGAGGTAGCAGCAAGGGAGCAAGGCAGTTAGGTAACTGCCTTGACCACAAGGAGTGGTGTTTTACCTAGTCTAGGACGGTTATGTAACTGATTGTTGGCTAGTCTATAAAGCCGGAGGCTCTAGGTGGAGCAGAGAGACGAGATGAGATGAAATGCATGAGTAGATGCATGAGTGGCATGTATGCATTGAGTTCCACAGTTGTATTCCCAATTAAGAGCTAGTAAAAGCGTTTCCTTGTTGCCTATTGCTTGTTGTCCCTTTAATTTGAGTATTGGTGTGCTGAACTAAGGTGGCCCTTAGGCACCACGGGTTCGATTGAGTGAGAAAAATTTCCTAGTGAAAAACCTCTCTTTAATTGGCCCTGTGACAACTACCACTATACACGAACACTGGACGCCATGAAATCTCAAATCTCACTGTTTTCGCAAAACAGTCGATATGAGCATGATATGATGCTAGTCAATTCATCCCTAGCAACGCATCAAATTCTAAAAACTCAAGCACTCTGAAATCTGCAGATAATTCAGCTCCGTCGATCTCTACTGGGCATCTCTCCACCAGAGAATTAGGGTACACTATATCTACGGCTGCCGTACTCAAAATCAAATGGACTCCGACACTGACTGGTTTCAACCCTAACATGCTAACCATGCGACCAGAAATGAAAGAAACGGTAGAACCCGAATCAAACAAAACATAAGCTTGATGACCACAAATGGAAATCATACCCTCAATGAGTTTCCGTGAAGCGTCTGCGTCAGGCTATGCAATTATATGGACGACCTCTCGATGATGTGGTGGAATCGATGTCGCTGGCTGTGGACACTCTCTACTGATATATCTGTCACGGCCCAAATCTCTAACCCTGGTTTAAATTCCTTAATCAGGATTACCGACCTTTGACGTGGGACCCACACTGTGATACGTGCACCGACCGAGGCACGTGGCCGAGGTATATGATATTTTTGTATTTATGTATGCCTAGTGTTATGTATTGTGTAGACTTACTAAGTCGAATTGTACAGTTGTAGGCATCGAGACGAGAGCGGGGACACACCTCGATATGCGTGGTGACGCGGGAACCGGGTAATTAGCATTTTGGTAAACCTTATTTAATACTAATATGAAATAAGGAAGCCTATATAGTCAAGTAAATAATATGGAATATATAGATATTGAGTAATTAGCGACTCGAAGGTGCGCGGATATCACGATTCGGAAGCAAAAATCGGGTGTCGAAACGCCCGAAAACACGAGCAAGTGTGTTAGCGGTGTCACAATTAGTTGTCAAAACAACTAACCACACCACACTTGTCACCACTACACGCACACTTGTGCCAATTTCCTCCAGGTGTCATCACCCCCACCTACCGACTTACACCATACACACACAACACACAACACACAACACACAACACATGCAACACCACCGGACCAAAGAAGAGGAAGAAAACCGAGAGAGGAAGAAGAAGAAAAGGAGAGGAGGAGGAGGAGGAGGAGGAGAAGTGACACGCCGGGAAGGAGAGGAGACCGAAATCGCGGTGAGTCGTTGCGTTTGTTGTGGGTTTGGTGGTTGGCGGCGGGGGTGGCCGAGAGGGGTTCGGCTATGGACAACAATCGACCATTCCTCCTTCGCAGCAGCAGGTGCACTCCCATAAGCGTATCACCTTATGTGCTCGCTCATCAAACAACCTTTTGAACGACATGCACAACAAGCCCAGTCTTTTTCTCGTGTGCATCCGGTGCACTAGCTCGCGAGCTCGACCTCCGTGAGGGGCGTGCATTACATTCTCGTGAATTTGGGATTTACATTTAATTGGTGCTTTTCATTTTTGCGTATAGGGTTTTTGGGATTTGGGATTTTTGAGCGATTCATATAATTCGATGGGTGGTGTGGCATATCATCTTCAATCCCCATCATACAAATTTTGGCCTCTTCAATGGATTCACATTCTCAGCATCTCATATTCAATGAAGAAATTTTTCTATGGATTTGTGCGTTCATTGTTTTTGGAAATTGAGATTTTTTGCCATCGAATTTTAGCTTGGGAAGAACTTGGGCCTATTTACTTTGAAGTAAATATTATTTACTTTCATCATATCATAGCATATCATATTATTAAATAAACGTTATGTTCGATTAATAGAATTAGTACATTGAACTGAAAATTATGGTGGATACATTGAATTAATTGTGCTGCAATTCCTATTCCCCCTATAAATTTGTCTTTCCATCTATTATTGTTGCAATTCATTTGGTTTTTTTCCCTTCCCCTTGAAAGAATCTAAACAACAACAAAAATTTATAGTAAAATTCCACACATTTCTTTACCTTAACTATTTATGTTTTTTTTTAAAGAACCTTAACTATTTATGTTAACAAAATGACTCCCTTAATTGACGTTATTTTTTTTTTTTTTTTTGCCTTCACGCCCAACTAGAGATGGAGTACACAATGCTTGATGACTTGCGACCTGCAAGAGAAGACTGGGATGTTCGATTTAGAATATCCAGATTATGGGAATCCCAAAATCTTCGTAATAACAATGAGGTCATCAATTTAGACATGATTCTAATTGATGAACAGGTAATTCATTTTCACATAGAGAAAAAGTAAGGATTGGAGTGTTTGAAGCAGTTTATTTATTTAGATCCATTAAACCTTCAAGTATTTTTGCACGATGGCTTTTCATTTTAATTTTCACAATTTTTCTCTTGATGACTTGATATACATTTGACTGTACATGGTCCTTTTTTTTTTTACATTTCTGGCGTGAATTCAATTGTTGTCCAGTTTACTATAGGATATACTTGTATTTTACATCCTTTGGATGGCACTAGCAATGTTATTAAAATAGAGAAATAAGAGTTCATCATACTTTGGATATTTTACATCCTTCAATTTCATGCCCTTTAATAATGTTTAAATTATTAAACCTATAGGAAATAATGATGCATGCAACTATTAGAAAAAACTAGATTTCCAAATACAAGCATATCTTGCAAGAAGGATGTATCTTTTCTATGAAGCACTTGAAGGTTACTGCTGCTGCAAATCAATACCAGCCAATAAAGAATGGCTTTCGTATTTTTTTCATGGCCATAACAGCAACCCGTCGGCTGCAAAATGATAGTGTTGTCATTCCTAAGTATGGCTTCCAATTTATCTCCTCGGAGGCCATCTACGCAAGGGTTAATGGCAATACAACACTCACAGGTAACCACTCATTGTTGTGCATTAATTTCTCATTAAAATTGAACATTATTCCACCACAAAGTTCATCAAGTAACTCAAATTCTCATTACTTCACTTTTATATGTCCCAGATGTCATTGGTTGCTTATTCGGTGTTCGAAAAATAACCCATGTTGGAGCTGAGAGAAAAACCCCAAAAAAAGAGAAATTGAAGTACTAGGAGATGAGTATGGGAACACACCTACTAAGCATACTTTACTTACTCCTTCAACACATTTACAGAAATATATATTATTAACATTTTCAATTTAATGTAGGATCACCACAATGAAAGTGACACTATGGGGCACACTAGCTGAGACTTTTGATTGTAACCCATACACTGGAGATGCGGGACCTTTCATTGTCATTTTTACTTCGACAAGTATCAAAAAATATCAAGGTACTTCAAAAAAATCTAACTTTCTAAGCATCATTGTTTCAAAAATACATTTTTATTATAGGGTATTTACATATAAAATTATATCATACCTTCAACATTATATTATTCTTTACATAAAACTTTTCAATCAACAAATTTTTTTAAAAAAAAAAAAACCTCTGTCACAAGTGAATTGTACTTCTCATCAACAAGTGCAACAAGGATTTAGATTAATATTGAAGTTCCTCATGTGAAATCACTTGCCGAGGTATAATCTCTATTTTCACAATCCACATGACCTATATGTACATTTTTTATGATTTCATTTCATTAAACAAATATGACCATCCACGGATTCTCCATGTTTGCCCCAAAAACCAAACGAATTGAAATCAAAGAAGTCATCCACATATCTGATGAAGAAGATATGGTAAAGAATAGGAAGAGAATTATATACATTTTGCAAATGGAATAGGTAGATGATCAACAAGTAAGAAAACCTATCAATTGATAGTTTACGACTTTTTAACATTAATAACATACAACTATATCCTAACCAATCTTAATGTATTTTAAACCAGGAATGTGAATTTACTATCAAAGCAAAAGTGACTGACATTGATACTACGTATGGTTGGTCGTACATATCGTGCAACATATGTTCAAAAAAATTAGTTCCCAGAAACTTAATCTATGTTTGTGACACATGCAACAAAGAGTGCAACTACCCTATGGCAAGGTAAAAACAACAACTCAAACCCATGTTATTTGTAGAATATTTCGTTTTAACACCTATTTATCTAAGTACAAGATCCATTTAATGGTGAAAGATACTATCGAACAACGACATTTGTCATATTCAACAAGCAAAGTGAAAATCTACTTGATACATCCGCAAACAAATTGATATCATCCAAGAGTGAAGAACATCACCATACCCTTCCAATTCAAATATCTAACTTATGTGGCAAAACTTTCATCTTCAAGATTAAGTTGAACAATTACAATTTGTGGGATGGATTTGAAAATTATTGCATCACAAAAGTCTTTCATGTCAATGAAACAATTGAATCATCCTACAAAATGCAATTGACAAAAAGGTATGCACAAATAGTTTAACTTCATTCTATAATGGGACGTTTTAAATTACTATTTTGTCATACACGTCTCTATTTGATCCGATCAACTATACTTTTTAGGTTGATGACGATGCCAAACATTGTGATGTAGAACATGTAACTATAATTTGCTAAAATATTTTAACTTTATTCTACCATAAGATGTTTTAATTTTCTCTTAGACGTCCATATTTGATTCAGCCAACTACTTTTCAGGTCAATGATTATGGCAAACAATTTCATGTAGTACAGGTAACTATAATGTGCTCAAATTATCTTAAATTTATTTTTTCTTTGATTTCATTTTAATATACTTTTATTGATTCATACAATTTTTAAAACATGATACATTTACTGCTACTGCAAATGATAAAGTGTCTTCAAAGGTTCGCAAATTCACATTTATCAACAATGACGAGGAGAGTTGTGAAGGAATGGGAAATAAGAAATAGAAGTTGGCTCCCTTCTAAACATTACACAACATAAATACTATGTTACTTATTCAGTTGTTATGCCTCTCTTCTTACTCAATTGAACTTATAAATAGTTATATTAAGTTATTGGATGAATAGTTATTATTTTTTCTACTTCATGATTTCATTCATCGGTTGATAACCATCTTACACGGTTAACTTTGAAGAGGTGATTGATGATGATTGAAAACTTAAAGTACCTATTAAACCAATACTGCGTACTACCTAATGTTAATTGCAACATTGTTGTCACAAAACTTTATTACAATACACTTTTAAAACATCAACATACTATAAATATACTAATGTTTTTAGTCAATGTTTCTATTCACCAATCAATTAGTGTGTACTACCTATTAAACAACCTACTCACTAAGATGATACTTAACAAACGTCGAATTCCTTAAGGATAACCTTTTAGTTAATAAATCTCAAGTGTATTTAGAAAATGAAAATTAATATTCTTCTACATAAATAAGTTTGTTATGGCATGACAACAAGTGTAGCAACTATTGTTAGGAGAAGTGATTATTATTGATGATTATGATTGGATTAGAAAGTTGGAACCTCATAATTGAACTCTCTTTTACCAAGTTCGTTGGTTGTATTGTCAAACACTGCGATTCGAATGTTATCTCCGCCTCCGACTTCTTTACCTTTTACATGATTTTTGTTACATGTTCATTTACTTTATTATATATCTCATAGTGCATTATATCGAGTGTGATAGAAGAGTTTCATCCATGCAGTCGACCCCAATACTTTTCAACCAATAAGAAAACAAAATTCATTACTTTCCATTTTTTTCCATTACCTATTATGTATACAGCTATTAAGATCGTATCCAAGGGAAGTGAGTTATTTTATTGTGGCCATGCATGACTAAGTAGAGCAGTCAAGTTTATTAAACAAGCACAACTTTTCTTGTTTAGTACTAGGCAAGACATGGAACCATGAAGTTTTGTGACAAAACAAACATAACGACAACCACCATAGGTAGTTATATTTGGGAATGCAACAACAACGACAAATAATTTATGGAGAACAATAGAAGTTCGATCTTGTCTCTATTAATTAGTTGATATAACTTCTTGGTTTCTATGATACTCACAAAAAGTACAAAAACATATAATTGTAATTAATGTATATAGTTTTCAATATCGCAAATACTATATATCGACTTCTGCAAATGCGCCATTAGTATGATTCCTCGATCTTGACTTCCAATATAGAAGCAGAGCATGGCTCGCTTCAACGAATACTCTACATTGATGACAAATTGGTAGTTAATGTCCCTCATTATTAGTCTCTTCATAGACTATTCCAAAATAATGCAAGCACAACCAAAATGTTATATATTAATTATAAGTTTAAAGGATGAAAAGTTGGTTCAAAATTAACTAATTCATAATTTCTTATAATTTTATTTTTACTAATTCATAATTCCTTACAATTTTATTTTTGCCACTATAACTGAATCGCACAAATCTTATCATCTCTCCACCTTTTCCAATTATTGAAATGTAAGGGGATTTCTCTACGTTTACCATCATAATTTGGACAACTGGTTCCTCAAGGATTCTTCATGATTATGTGACAACTATCCACCTCACAATTGACTTTAACAAGCAACAATCAATTTAGCAAGCACTCACAATTCGATTACTTATAAGACTTTGTATCATGATATAAACTTATTAGGGACTTTCTTTTTCCTTCATGTAGTCTCGTGCTCGATTTTGGGTGAACATAATAGGCAATTTGTAATTCAGCTTTGGTTTTTATGTTTGGCAAGCGTCATGGATGATGCTTACAATCTTGTTGTTCCTGTTTTGCTTCGAATATGGATTCGGATTGTCAAGTTACTTAAAAATCCACATTTTATGGCAAAGCCAGCTTTGATTGATAGATTGTACAATCCACATCAATTATACTAGCTAACCATTATATCTTTATTCTATTCTAATAAAGATAAATAACAATGGATTGTACAATCCACATCAATCACTTATTCAGTATGTGGTTTAAGTCACATCATCAATCACCGCTGCATAGAGTTTATGAGGAGTCTAATTAAGGTTACTTTCGACTACCTGCAATGAAGTATTTAAATTATGTTTTCATTTTATTTAAGAATGTCAGTCTTCATGTTTGTGTTATTAATTACCACAATCCAACAAGTGTGGACTAACAACTTAAATTGTGTGCCTCAAACTTATCAATGTACTAATTCATTACATTGCTAAATTAAACATAACACATGAATGTCTATTTAGATATTAAATAAAGTTAACTCTTCGTATTCCTTCTTTTTAACAATATTATGTTTGTTTCGTATATGTATATAGTATACCAACAAATCAGTAACATCTTATTAAGGGTTTTATGAATGACAAAATTCTAGAGGTATGATGATTGAATTCTAGAGGTATGATGATTTCTCTATTCAGATCAAGTCATTGAAAGCCTTGGGATTCAAGGCATAGAGAGTAGAGAGAGTGTACACACTACAACAAAGTGGGTCTATAGCAACATTTTTTTACCAACGCTAATAAAAAACGTCCCCAAATTCTAATTTTAGAGACACATGATATACAAGCGTTGCCAAGTTTGAGATTTTGAGATGCTATAACATACAAATGTCTCCAAATTAAGAACACATGATATTAAAACGTCACCAAATTTAAAATCTCGAGACTTATAATGTACAAGCGTCTCAAAATTAAAGGCACTTGATAAACAAGTGTCGCCAAATTTAAAATTTGGAGACAAGAATTTATAAGTGTTGTCAAATTTCAAATCTAAGAACACATAATTTATAAGTGTCGCTAAAATTAAAATTGAGGACACAAACAACAAGTGTTGTCAATTTCAATATTTAGGGACGCTTAATTCATAAGTGTCTCCTATAGTAGAGACACTTGGCAAACTAGTGATGCTAAATTTAAAATTTGAGGACCCAAATTTATGTGTTGTCAAAGTTTAAATATAAGGACACATAATTTACAAGTGTTGTTAGATTTTAAATCTAAAGATACATGATTTATAAGTGTTGGTAAATCTTAAATCTCAAGACACATAATTTACAAGCGTTGTTATATAGATTTTAAATCTAAAGACACATGATATATAAGTGTTGGTAAATCTTAAGTCTCAAGACACATAATTTACAAGTGTTGTTAGATTTTAAATCTAAAGACGCATGATTTATAAATGTTGGTAAATTTTAAATCTTAAGACACATAATTTACAAGCGTTATTAAATCTCAAATCTAAGGACACATAATTTACAAGTGTTGTTAGATTTCAAATATAAAGACACATAGTTTACAAGTGTTGTTAAGTTTTAAATCTCAAGACACATAATTTACAATTGTTGTTGGATTTATATCTAAAGACATATAATTTATAAGTGTTGTTAGGTTTCAAATCTAAAGACACATAATTTACAAGTGTTGTTAAATTCTAAATCTCAAGACACATAATTTACAAGTGTTGTTAAATTTTAAAGCTCAAGACACATAATTTACAAGTGTTGTTAAATTTTAAATATCAAGACACATTATTTACAAGTGTTGTTAAATTTCATATCTAAAGACACATAATTTACAAATGTTGTTAAGTTTTAAAACTCAAGACACATAATTTACAAGTGTAATTTAATTTCAAATGTAAGGACACAATTTACAAGTGTTGTTAAATCTCAAATCTAATGACACATAATTTACAAGTGTGGGTAAATTTTAAATCAAAATCCATTATTAAAGTTAGGTTAAACATGACTCAAGTTCAAGTCTCGTGAATGGAAAAAATAGAATTGAGAGGTCACCTCACTTACATAGCTTGACATTGCCTAGACATGGATTAGTCGATGCAGTTGGTGTCGGACACCACAAAAATAAAAAAAGGTTAATTAAATGTTAAATGTATAACTAAAACAATTAGATTAACTTCTTTCAAAAGAAAATTATTAAACAAAAAATTAGTGTAAGTAGTAACTAGTTAGCACTAAAAATCAGTTCGATCCCCTAATCGAAAACTTTATGCACAACTAATACTTAAGAAAGCTTGGCACATACTAATATTATTCTTTTTAGGTCACAAATTTAGGAATTCAACATCCCCACTACCACACTCTCTTAAACATTCCACATATCCGAATTATTATTAATTAATTTCAGATCATATATATGACTCACTCTAGCTAGTACTACTAGCTAGCTACTGAATCATAAATCTAATTAATTTCTTTCATACATATATTTAGTTATAGATTAGGCTGGTATAATATTAACTTTTCCTACTTTATTGATCAGAAAATTAAAATGGTTATAGCTAGTTTTTGTTCACATATACAAAAAATCCTTCATTTAATAACTGATCAATACTACTAATATCTAAGCTATATATAGCAGATAAAAGATTATAAGAAGTTTAGAGAATTGATGAAACGATTAATCTCAAGTAATCATCTTCTACTTCTTGTTGTTCCTCTTGATGAACACTTGTTATACCCGTTGTTTCTGCTCTTTTTCTTCACAAATTTGGAAAAATCAATTCTAGGGTTTCGAGATATCAAAAGAGAGATTGAGAGTTTGGGATTGAAGGATGTGGTTGTGCGAGGTTTAGCGAGGAAGGAGTCTCGTCATAGTCAATCTCTCTCTGTCTTTTGTCTATCAATCTTTGTTCAAGCTTCTCCAATAGCAAAAACCTCGAGTTACCCGTCGATCTTGACCCCAGCAAGGCAGATCTCTTTGTGGAGTCATAGATCGATCTGGCGGACATCACATCAACACATTTCAAGCTCCCTCATATATAATCAATCGATTATAAGAAAGTTTGATGTTTCAAAGTAGAGATCTTCGATTTTTATTTTTTCTTGCTTCGAAATTGATTCGTACTACCATTTGAAGATCTCTCGCATATGGATTTGAAACTCTCTCGCACATAATCAATCGATTTCAAGCTCGTACAACTGAATCACCAATCGATCCATTTGATGAAGCTATCTATGTTATTCATTAGGTCTTGGATCTCTTGTGGTCTTCAGTCTCTGATTCATGGATCGAAGATTTTATTTAATCTTATTTGCTCTTGATTTGTTCATTCCTTAGCAGAGTTGAATTTGATTTCTGAGCTCCCTTTCTAATCCTGCATTTTGTGGTTTAGTAATGGAGAAACAGTGGTGCATTGCATAGCTTAAACTCATCCATGTCAGAAAAGTTAGTATTAATTAGGTCACTCTTCCTTTGATTCCATCTCAAATTCGAACCGTCTGTTTTCTCTCAATCAATTGTTTAAATGTCATATTAGTGAGCTTTTGTGGATCGAGTTTTGCTCTTTTACTCTTTCGATCTCTGTTTGTTCTTGGATTTTTGGTCGTACGTTGAGTTTGGATCTCTCTACTCTCGATTGATTATAACAACCTCTTTGTTCGATGCCTCTCATCAAGCAAGTCTCTCTCGTTTGATTTGTAAGGGTTCACGCACAAGACTCTCTCGGGAGAGAGAGCTTTAGAGGTTGCATCTGAAACCATAAAGAGCGTAGTCATGGAAATCGACAATCTCCAGAGGTGATGCAATTTTTTATTATATCTGTTTTTTCTTTGTGTTGGTTTTATCTATGGTTTAGAACAAAAATTAATTTTCTGCATTTGCCATGTGATTTGAAGCTGATCTTGTTTGATCTGAAGTTGTAGGGTTAAATTTTTGAACTAGTCCTTTATAGTTTTGCTTCAACATATAGTATTGATATTATCATGTTTTTTATCAAGGCACCACTAACTACAAAAATCTAGTTAATTTGAAGCAGTTATATTTGGATTAGTAGATTTATTAATCAATGGTATTAATTTTTATGTGCATTATATGCATATGCTGAGATCTTTCATGCATGTGCAGAATAGGAAAAAGGTTACTCTGAGTTCTGAGTGGGAAGATTGCATATTTGCTTGTGATTTTCTTGGTCTTTTATTTTCTCTTTCATTCTTGAATCATTGTTGGCATTTTATTTTCTTTATACCTTATACTTTCAATAACTAAATCACTTAGTAATTGTATATTTTGCTCTGAGCAACATATTAAGCTCGTTCCCATATACGGTATGACTTTCGTTTCCGGATTTTATGTTTTGCTCTATTGAGTTTCTAATACGACTCATTCAAGAGAAGAGTTCGAATTTGTTAAATTAAACTTATAAACTTATGTTAATCATAAGTTTATATGATAGCTTGAGGCTGCAAAATAGAGTATCTATATATGTGATGTTGGTATATTGGAATTTGGTGATAAGTATCAATTAAACATATACAATTCAATTTTTGAATTCATATTTGGAGAGTGAGATTTGGTTTATTGATTAAAATTGAAGGGCGAGCTTTAATAAAGGAGTTACCTTGCACAGATATGTGAAAGATGGAAGCAGTAGTGATTATTAGAACTATTGTTTCCTACCTTATGTACATATCATTTAAGGATTAACCAAATGCAAAGTGTGGATTGCTATAGTAACTTATTTTCCATTGTTGACTTAATTTAGTAGTTGAGTTTCTAATGCAATATAATCCGCATGAATTAGAAAGGTAATTACTCGATCATATTTTTTACAACTACTAAACTTCGGAAACACTTGATAATCTCATGGATTAGTGACTTCTTCAGCTGGTTTGCTTGAAAGAATCTCTACGTGTTAGATTTTAATTTCCCTATTAGTCTAATTATCATTGGCAATTATCTTGTATTATATTTTGTCTGGGCACTTCAGACTTGGTGAGTACTTCTTAAAGTAGTTTGATCATGTTATTTCTTTCGTCAGTTATATCATATTGTGCTTAAGTAGGTTGTTACTATGATTCCCTACTGTTTGAATGCTCGAATTAAAGACGTTGATATATTGCATCAATATTAATCATTGATTACAGATTCTACACCTATTGTGAGTGAAATTGTTGCGGATGCAGTCGGAAGAGCTACGAAGTTGCAACTAGCTAGGAAAAGCTGCCAAGAAATAGGGGACTAATAATGGGGAGCCAGTTCTTAAGGTACAAAATATAAATGATGGATGAATTGTTCAATTAACTTCTATTTGGGCAATTCATTTATTTGATTGATAATGAAGTTTGATGAGTAAAAATTGAGCTTGAGCGTTTATAAGGAATTCTTTTTTCTTTGAATGTAGTAGCCACTGGGATGAAGTTGAACCACCAGTCTTAGTAAGTTCAAAAATAAATGGGCTCCATTGTTGGCACTCAAAAGTAGGTTCTTAAATTAATTATTATGTACTAGTGTATATACATGTCTTAATAAATTGGGTTTGATGAGATGTTTTTCATCGTTAATTGTGGAAGCCAACAATGATATTATCGATACAATGGCTTTTCAAACTCCTTGAGGTTAGATCATATAGATCATTCGGTTATAAGACCATTTAGTTGAACTAAAACAAGCATGTACATGTTTAGCTATCCTTATTGTGACTCAAACGTTTTAAATCCTTCTATATAAACTTTTTAGGACCTATTTGGTTGAAAAACTAACTAAATAGGAAAACTGGATTTGAACCATAAAGGAACTTCAAAACTTCATGCATCTAGTTTTGCTTGGTTCGCTTAACTGATGCACAATAAAGAACAGATAAAATGTCTCTTTTTTAATCTTTATCGCGATTCTTTTTTATAGTTCTTTTATTATTTTTTTACCCCTATTGAAGTTTCTAGTTTTATACGTCCTTGTTTGGAATTATTGCTATTGATATGTTACCTCTTTTTTGGGTGGTCATTGTTTTCACCCGCTTGAATGGTGAAGTTTACTGTTTCGGTGTAGGGATGATTAATTGGCCTTGTCGCGGCTATCATTGGTTTGACCTCAAAAGTTGTTCACAATCTTAAGGTAAATCAATGTTGCTCAAGGTCTGTCATGTATATTTTGTTGATTCATTGTTTCTCTTTTGTTATATCCCGCTTTTTTACTTAATTTTGATAAATTTGAGTTTTGAGATGCTTCAATTGCTTTTATGAATTGATTGAATTTTCAACTACAAAATTGGATATGAACATTCATAAGAATGTACGTAGGAGATAGAACAACCAAATAAATTTGAAGAGTACCTCTAATTTACTTAGATTCTTATTATCACCTATGTTCTTCACTTTGTGATTGTTAAGCGTCTTACAGTTGGACCGATTAACAACGTGCTACAACTGCCAAGGAAGGATGACAATACCAGATATGTTCTTATTAAAAAATTATGTGTATAACATGTTAGAGAAGTTCTCTTGACATTCATGTATGTTGATTAGTTACTTTCCTAGTATAACTGATTAACAATTTTTAATGTTGAGAGATGGTAGTAATTGGATTTTTAATAAGTGGGTCTTTTGTTTGTGGTTGCTAGAAGCTTGATGGAGTTGCTTCGAGTGTCGTTAGTGATGATGACTTATCTCTCAAATACAAGGAGTTGTTTGATACTTCCGGTACTTAAGATGTACCTTTACTTGTAAAAAAAAAAAAATTTTTTTGATAAATCTGATGTAATGTTAGTTGTGGTACTTAAAAGAAGAATTATTCATATATATTTTATTTTAATTGTATAATTGATTCATTGTAAGTAGAAACATTTTTATAATTTAAACATAAATTCTTTTTAATTAATATAATTGTTTTTTTATATATTTATATATATGATGACGCTAAATATGAATGTGTTGTGAACTTAGATACACTAATTGTACATGCGTTGCAATTTAAAGACACTAGATATATATATGTGTTATCAACTTAGAGACATTAAGTGCACATGCGTTGGTAACTTAGAGACACTAAGTGCACATGTGTTGTTAATTTAGAGACACTAAGTGTCCATGTGTTGTCAACTTAAAGACACTAAGTGTACATGTGTTGTCAACTTAGATACACTAAGTGCACATGCATTGTTAATTTAGAGACATTAAATGTACATGCATTGTCAATTTAAAGACACTAAGTGTACATGTGTTGTCAACGTAGAGACACTAAGTGTATATGCGTTGTCAATTTAAGGACGCTAAACTTACAAATGTCCTAATTTAAGGATGCATAAATAAATAATCTTCTAATTGGTGACGCATAAGAAATAAATGTCCTAAAATTAAAGACGCATAAAATAAAAATGTCCTCACATTAAAGACGCTAGCTTATAGTAAAAGTGTCTTAAATAAATGTTACCAACACATACCTTTTGTGTCGTAAAAATAGGGGGCTTACATCACTTTTACCAACGCAAGTGGCGACACTTTATGATGTGTCGGTAAAAATTTTAGCGACACTAATTAGTGTCGTTAAATGAGTAAATTAATATCGCTAAACACACAATGTTATGTAGTTTGTATATGTGCATGAGAGAAAGAAACACTCGTCTGTAATTGATACAGTTACACTATTCATATTATTCACATCCAACATTATTTAGTTGCTTCATCTACAAAACAAGGATCATTGTCAACTAAGTTACCAATTTAGAGTCGTTATTGAACAAATATTACACTGCCCAACTGCAAATAAAAAGTTCACTTACATTTTCACCTCTACGATTACATGTATGTGCATGTACTATTGTAAATATTGACAAAAAAGTTTAAAAAATTCCTCAAATAACAAGATACCTATAATTAATTAATTATTATGATATTGCATAATCATAGACAAATAAATTGTAAAATTATATATAACAATTTTTTACAAGACACGCAATACCAATATACTATATTCAATCGATATGAGACAACTACTATAATAATAATATGAGACTTTTCGTTGACATCTTTTACTACAACAATAAAATTTAGTGCAACGAACAACTTCACAAATTTTGCACATACATCAACACCTTCATATATTCCTTCCATTAATCTTTGTATTCATACTTTTAATTAATTATTTATTCATGTATGAATTCATATTTTTACGTTCAATGTAATGATATACATTGGATAAGTTCACAATAAATTCATTAAATGATCTTAATTTACATAGCACATAACCAATTCAATTAAAAACATTCTCCTACATGAGAAGGTAGAAAACGTTAGAGACGAACCAAATACACATAGCGGTAGGTTAAAAAAAATAAGTCATCACCACAGTTCAACTCCAACTACAAAATCTAGGTCCTTCAAATGTATAAGTCTATACATCTTTTATAGGTTCGTAATTTGGTTTTTTGTGTATATTCACATGGAATTAATGAAATATTTGTGGAAGACTTTTCTTTAACATTAAGAATGAAGAGATCAGGAAGAACAACATTTGGTTCGAAGAATATGATTTTTGTATCTGATCGAAATACAATTATTCATACACTCAACAAGGAAAAGTGCAGGTATGCTCGGATGAGTAGGAAATTTAAATTAAACAAAAAAAAGGAACCAAGCGACTTCGATGTCAATTCTCAAGGGAAGTATTGAGATGACAACAATGCCAGAAAGAATTCAAAACACATCAACACTGCCACAAACTTCAGCATTATTTCAAACAATTGGTACGTATCATATCATTCATGCCTTTGAAGTTGTCAATATGTTATTTCTCCCTTAACCGCCTCTTTCTTCTATCAATTAACGAAGTTTAATTGTACTTACCCATGTCATGCACTGTATGTTTCAGCAGCATATAATGATGAAGTTGAGCCTTCAACAAACCTCCATGTCAAAAACATCAAGCAGGAATGCACAACAAGTATATCACCTTCACTATCACAAAGAAACAATGCCTGAAATAACAATTCCAAATAATTCAGGTTCAAATAGGATGGCAACCTTCAAAACTGACTCCCAAATAAGTAATGCTATATGGCAATTGAAGAAGAGAGGTTTCCGTGGATACGAAACAACCAAAGAAAGCTACGCGCCGACCTTTATTAAGGACTGATGGATAATGCTATATATTTACCGTGGAGACTTAAACTGCAGTAGATTGAGAAAATCAATAATCCTACGTACTTTCATCACATACGTACCAAGATGCAATGGCAATTTGTAAATGTGTTGGGTATCCAGACTTATTCATCACATTCACTTGCAACCCCAAGTGACCTGAAATCATGTCCATGGTGGAAATGATAGAACATGGAACTGATGAAAATAGAGTGGACATTGCTTGCCGCGTATTTCAAATAAAGTTACATGAACTCATGCATGATTTCAAACACACACAAAAAGATATTCGGTACAACAACTGCAAGTATGTACAATATACTTAATTATTAAATTAATGCAATTAATTTATATGTTATTTCCCTACTTTTATTTGCAACTGACTAATTATAAAATAATATAATGCCCACATCATTTTGATATATCATTACAACTTTCCCACTATTACTATCATTATATTTATTTTCCAATTGATTATACATTTCTCTAATCAAACATATATATTAACTTTTATCGAGTTTCAGAAACGAGGATTGCCTCATGCACACATCTTGCTGTTCCTACATCCAGAGTATAAAAATCCATCTCCATAATATATCGACACAATAATCAGTGCTGAAATTCCGGACAAGGAGATTGATCCTCACTACTATGACGCTGTGAGTAAGTAAGTTTACGATGCACGGTCCTTGCGGTCAATCTAATCCACATTCGCCATGTATGGTAAATGGGAGATGCACCAAGAGTTTTCCAAAAAATTATCACCATTTACAGTTGAAAAGAATGGAAATTTATTGGATAATCGATTTGTTGTTCCTCATAACAGGTATCTATAATTAAAATTTGATGCACACATCAATGTTGAACTGTGCAACTTCTCAAGATCTATATATTAAGTACTTATTCAAGTACGTTCACAAGGGACCTGACAGAACAACAGCTGTTATGGAGGGTACGTATAGACTCACCTCATGTAGATGACATAAAAGCATACTTGGACAAGGAGGAAAAATGGTAACAGCATTGGAAGAATATATATACTTTGCCATTTGAAATGAACTCAGAAACTTATTTGCAATGATTCTTATCCTCATTTGAAATTAAGCATTAGAACAGTGAACGGAGTGTTATATGATTCCTTCAACGCGGCATGTTATGCCTCAAAGAAGCGTCTACTTGGGCTACTGGAAATGAACTCATAAACTTATTTGCAATGATTCTTATCCATTGTGATGCTTCAGATGCATGCAAAGGAATTTTGGAAACAAAATTTTCTAATTTTATCAGAAGATATCTTACACTTGCAGAGCTAGAGAAGAAGTCTTGGCTTCAATGATCTACATCTATCTACTGATCAGGTCATAAACTACACATTACTAGAGATTGAAACAATTTTGTCCAAGATGGGAAATAGTTTAAAAAAGTTGATGGTATGCCACTGCCGGACTCAAGCTACAATGCAACAGAAATGAAAAAACTTCATGACGTGACCAACTATTTCACGGATTGAATTTTGGACAAATAAAAGCATACGAAGCAATTCTGCATTCATTAACAGAAGATGAAGATGCAAGCCAAATGTTTTTTATCAACGGCCACGGTGGAACAGGGAAAACTTATCTTTGGAAAACTATAACATCAAAAGTTAGATCCGAATCTAATATCGTGTTGGTCATTGCATCATCAGGAATAGGCGCATTATTATTGCCAACTTGCCAAGCTGTTGTGCAAGACCTCTTTGATTATATGGGATGAAGCACCAATGGCTAACAGATTTTGCTTCGAGCGAGGCATTGGACAGGTCTTTAAGAGACATATTACGAGACAGATATATATATGCAAATAGTAGTGACAGACCATTTGGAGGTATCACAATTGTCCTAGGAGGTGATTATATACCGTCAGATTATACCCGTCATTCTTAAAGGAACAAGAGCTGATATATATTGTTGCAGCTTCACTCGACTCTTCATATCTATGAAAACATATTCTTCAAAGTTTACGACCTACATGAAAATATGCGCTTGCAGAAAGGAGTCACATACCCCTCAAAATTAGAAGCTGCGATGGCTTTTGATGAATGGCTCCTCCAAATTGGAGATGGCAAATGTTATTATGATTATGACAAAGAACAACTCGTAAAGATTCCTTCAGATATGCTTCTTCATTCCTCCCCGGAGATTTTCAAGTGCGTAACCAATGCGATCTACCCTGAGGTTAATGAGACAGTCCATGAGCTTAATGACTTCATCATAGACATGCTACAGGAACAACCAGTTGTTTATCTTAAGTTCGGATACAATTTGCAAAGCTAACAACACAGCCAGCGATGTGGACTCACTATATATACAGTACAGAATTCTTAAATGGTTTGCAATTCCCTGGCATCCCAAATCATAAACTGTGTTTGAAGATAAATCCAAATGCAGGATTATGCAATGGAACAATGGTGGTCGAGGCACAAATTATATCAGGAACACACGCTGGAGTGAAAGCTACAATACCTCGCATCGTCATGTCCCCCACTCAGTCCAAGTGGCCATTCAATTTATAGGAAAATGTGTGCTTTGCTATGACAGGTTTTCACACATGGGCAACTATATGTCGCCATGTCTCGAGTTACACAGAGTGAAGGACTAGCAGTGTTGAATGCAGATGAAGAATCGGAAGACAAAACATTAGTTAAAAATAAAAATATTGTTTTCAAGGAAATATTTGTCACACTATAATAACATTTCCATACCAGCCATACAAATTAATATATTTTAAGATGATGTCATTTCATAATAACCTTTTTCATACTAAATTGGATATTGCCGATAGATTATATAAAAAACAATTTCATTCAAAGATTCTTCTTAACTAAAAACAGTTTCATACTATGAATATACTATTTATCAAAAACAACTATCAATGGATAAATATTTTACATTAAATATACTAATATGCATATTACCACAAACCAAATATATATTAAAATACTTAAACTAAAACAACTCATGAATGAATTGTCATACCTATGACTCTTTAAACGCCTAATTTTAAACAACGTATACAATATTCATAAAAAAATTAAACCAAATGTTGTAAAAGATAGAATAAAAGAAATTGATGTACTTGGATAGGAGTTATTCTAAATATGAGCCAGCCGTCAAATTAAAATTTCACAAAGTTAGGGTTTTTATTTTCAATTGAAAGGGCAAAGAGAGTCTCAAAATCTGATTTTGGAAGCAAAACAAAGATAATTAAAGTATCAATTTACAAGTTTACCTTCTTATCAGACTCCTTCTCTATGAATTAAACAACTACCTTTTATTCACTTCCTCTTTCTTCCTCTCTGTGTATCCTTCTCGTCTCTCTGTCTTTCTCACTTCTTCCCTTCTAATTTCATTTCGACCCTCATTATAATAACAACACCTCCACAAATAATCTGAGACACAACAAATATCTAATAAAAAAAGGCTCCCAAAAATACATCACTTCAATCAAAAAACAACTGAAAAACTAGAATAAATAAAAATAATTGGAAACCACAAACTTGGAAAAGGCAGCTCGACACAATAATTTTTATCACATGAATCCACACTTTACATTAACAAATGTCAATTGAATGATAAAAAAATACAGTTACGTATATCTACATTATATATTAAATAAATTATGCACTCAAATTAAGGAATAAACTTTAATATTTTCATCATAAATTATTTCAAAATTATTCAAAAAAATAATTATTATAAAGTGTGGTCATCTTTACATAAATTAAAAATTATATATTATTATCTTCACAACTATTGCGTATGATTAACTTCATCTTAATCACTTATATGTTAACGGATCAATAAACTAATTCGATTGAAAAATATTATAATTGCATTTTAACACTTTTTAGAATAATATAACTATCCCTGCCCACGACAAACAACTATTCCAAATGGTCAACTCAATCTAACAAAAAATAATAACCAAGATTAATGAACAACAAATTTTCATTACAACGTTCTTCACTAATTAGTTAAAAACTACCATATTTTTAACTATGAAAGTTTATTTAATAAATCATATATTTTATAGTTTTATTAAGCGCAGGGAAACCCTAGTTATAAAAATAACCTTGAAGATGCAATGATTGATTATACAACTGTTTTGTACTCTAAGAGAGCCTCTAAATGGATTTCTCAAATAATGCAGCAATTGATCATGGTCATAAGACAAGTTTATTGATAGAATTTACTAATTAAGTGATTGTTTTATATATAGCCTAATTATTTTCTGATAATTGTTTTATATATATAGACTAATTATTTTTTATAATATTTTGAGAGGAAAACATTTGATTACATCGATCCGTGCATGTAAAAGATGTGTAATTGATTTTCATGATAAATACTCGCATGTCACAATTTTTTTGTTTAAAGAAATACTCGAATGGAACAATTTTTTTAAGAAAAAATTAGAGAGTTAATATTAGCACCCCCATAAGTTAAAAATGATTGGTTGACACAAATGGAGCGCACAGCCTAAGTGGCGCACATGTGGTGTCCTTTTTTCAGATGTGGGGCCCGCCAAAAAGTACATAAATTAAGGAGGCGCCACATGTGTGCCACGTAGGCTGTGCGCCCCATTTGTGTTTTCACAAATGTCAACCAATCATTTTTCTATAAGTTATATCAGCCCCCTATTTAATTTAATATTATTTATAACCCCCAATAAGTTAGTTCATGCAATAAGCACTTCCTTAATTGTTAGTAAACTCTTCATTGTACCTCTAGTTTAAATTTGTCCCTCTATCTCCTCAAAGAAAGCCTTCTTTTCATCTTTATGATCTTCAACCTCCAACCCTTGTTGCACATCATCTTTTTTTCCCCTTTAACTCAATTTGCTTCATAAGCATTCCAAGATTGATTCTTTGATCATTAAAAGCTAATATTCAATACAAATAAAAGATTCTTAACATTCAAGAATATGAATTAAATCTCAACCAAATACTATAATTAAGATGTTGTATTTGATGGTGAATTGTTGAGTGCATGGACAAGGAGATAAGACGAGGTGTAGAGACTAGAAAGTAGAAGAGAAAATAAGATGAGTCTATGGTTTAATTTGGGTGAGATGTAGAAAGTGAAAATTAAGTTGAAGAGGAGAATGCGAGCGTAGTGAGTGAGATAGGAGTTGGAAATTAATTTAAGGTTTTATTTAGGAATGGGTGCAGAGACTGAAAAATAAAGTTAAGGAGGGGAGTATTGAGTGAAAAGTAAAAGAGGAAAAAGAAATGAAATAGGTTCATGATTTAGAAAGATGTTATTTATATAATTTTGTCTAAAGATATTTTAGTCTAAAAATGTATTAAATCGCCCATACAATTCAAACATGGAAAATGATTTGGTGACATTTCTGGGGCGCACAGCCTATGTGGCTCCCCAGAAATGTGCTTTTTCGTGGGCTCCATAGCTGAGAAAGGGGTGCCACATGGGTGTGCGCCCCAAAAATGTCATCGTATCGCTCTTCTTCAAATATTTATAATACATCAATTCTTCAATTCATTTAACGTCAAATGATATATATATATATATATATATATATATATATATATATACTAGTTTCAAGACGTGCTACGCGCGATTCCCCCGCTCGCTCCGCTCGCGGGATTAATTTCTAAGAATTTATTAACAAAATTTAAAATTGTAATTAAAATTTAAAAATTATAAATACAAGTACATTTTTTAGCTTATCAATATTCTCTAATGTGATTGAGATAAGATGTGAATAAAAAAATAAGCTAATCATGCTAGTACATTACTTCCTAAAAAAAATGTATTGGATAGATGCGAATGAGTTCATAATTGATTTGGAGATAAAAAAAAAACGTGTAGTAGATTGATAAGTAGTTAAAGTTTGATTTGGATATAAAAGAAAATGTTGATTTGGAGATTAAAAAAAAAAAAGTATGGGCAAATAGGTAAATTTTATTACCACTCAAAAATTTGTGATTCGTGCTTTTATATATATGATATATATGTATACTAGTTTCAAGACGTGCTACGACGATTTCCCATTCCGCTAAGCTTCAAGGGAATTAATTTCTAAGAATTTATTAACAAAATTTAAAATTGTAATTAAAATTTAAAAATTAGAAATACAAATACTTTGTTTATCAATATTCTCTACTGTGATTGAGATAAGATGTGGATGAAAAAACAAGCTAATCATGCTAGGACATTACTTCGTCAAAAAAAGTGTATTGGATTGATGAGAATGAGTTCATGATTGATTTGGAGATAAAGAAAAAAAACGTGTAGTGGATTGATAAGGAGTTAGAGTTTGATTTGGATACAAAAGAAAAGGTTGATTTGTAGATAAAAAAAATGTATGGGCAAATAGGTAAATTTCATTACCACTCAAAAATTTATGATTCGTACTTTTATATATATGATAGATATATATATATATATATATATTATACTCGTAATTAAAGTTGTATTAATTCTTGTGTCTTTACCTTAAACGAGTTATATAAATGACGGGAGGAAATATTTATTTTTGTTAACTATAATTGTGGCGTCCGAACATTTTCTCAGTCCCTCCATCCTTAAATTCAATTATTAAGTTTCTATGATAATCAGTTGAGCGTCGAGTTATAATCCGGAATAAACTACCATATTTAAAGTTAAACAACAAGATTGGACAACATCATTGCATCATTAATTCTTTATTAATTAATGCGATCACGAACTAATGCATCCAAACTGCTTTTGTAAACGTGTTGGTTTGAAATTCGAATTGCAAAACCTTTTGTTCAAAAGAAATATAAATGGTGTCATTTTTGTTTTCTTGATGGGCTTCTATCATATCATACACACAAACTTTTGAATTGTATAAAAGCTTTTCAAAAGTTGATTTGTTTTTGTTACAACAATTAAACTAGAAATAATATAGCTGATTTTGCCTCTTGTTAACTTCTGATGGCAAAAAAGCTTGGCTCTTATTAACCTTTGTGCACAAAGAAGAAAAAACCCAAATGGCAGAGCAGTACTTTGAACTCTCGATTCTCCCAGTCGGCCTGCACTGCGATGCCCACGTTCACTGCGTTGGTGATTCCGATCCCTCCAGCTCGAGCCATCATCCACAGACGATTCCTTCCTTCTTTACTTAGATCTATCTTCTTCACTTGACTCTGTTTTGGTTTGTTTTGTTTATTGAAAGACTGCCAAGTTCGTGGTGTGTGTGACAAGATGTAACACTTAGATAGGTTTTGCAGGCCGGTTTTGTTTTCCTCTTCACTGTCGAGAGGTCATTTGTTTGCTTGTTTGTTTTGTCCCTATTTGGATTGGTTGTGGTTTTCATGGATATGGCGTCGGAGACTGGCGTGTCGAAGCAAAATAAGGGGGGGGGGGGAACATCATGGGGTGGACTCGGATGGGGATGAGGAAGTGCTGGTGATAGCAACGGGAGATCATGGAGCATCTGCTCAAGAGAACATGTTGTGCCTGGTGGGTCGTTTTCTTACTGATCGGCCTATAAATTTCCCTGCAATGCAACACCGTATGGCGGAGATCTGGCACCCAACACAAGGCCTGACTGTTTCGGAATGCCCGCCGGACAGGTTCATATTTCAATTTTATCATCCTATTGAAATGCAGCGAGTATTGGAGGGGGGTCCATGGACTTTTAATGGGTATGTGCTTATACTACGCAAGCTAGAGAACGGAGATAACCCAAGACAAGTCCCTCTTCACCAAATTTCCATTTGGGTGAATGTTTTTGATGTTTCAGTGGGTTTCAATTCTGAAACTGTGGCTAAACAGATTGGCGAGTCTTGTGGAGGTTTTTTGGAGTATGATGGCCAACAAGAGACTGGTGGTTGGTCTGCATTCATGAGAAAGTTCCTACTTTCTGTTTCATATGTGTGGTGTACTGGGGCATAATGACTATTTCTGTCCAAAATTATTCGAGAGTACGGACGGGATTGTTGAGCGGAGTTGGGGAACATGGTTGCGTGCAACTGGAAAAGGGAGAGGGATTGATCGGAGAGGTGAGAAGTGGCGGATGTGCGTTGGGCTCAAAAAACGCCATCTGGGGGAGCATATTGCGGGCCCTCATTTCAGGCGCAATCAAAGGGGGGGACCGCGGATTGTACCAACTCTGAAACGGGTACTACAAGTGGTGGGGTCACTGGAAAAGGAAATGAAGACTTTGAGATTCATGATGCCGCAACAGTGGCCGAGTTGGAAGTGGCAGAGGATAGAAAGAAACGAAAGGTGGGTTCTAGCGCGAACCAAAAAGATGCAGAGGTGGGTGTTGTACCTGAGTCTATCACAAAAATGGCAGTGGATAAAGGGCAAATAGCTGAACAGAGTAATGATGCTCCTATGGATGCGACCACGACAACGGCAGGCCCGACGACCAGGGCCAGCCGGCAAGAAAGCAATGAGTTGTGTAAGCTGGAACTGTCGAGGGCTTGGCAACCCTCGTACAGAGCTTTTTCTTCTAGATTTGGTTAAATCTAGAAAGCTCGATGTTATCTTTTTAATCGAAACTTTGTCGCTTGAAGCTAAAATAATTGCTATTAAAAATAAATTACAGTTTGAAGGTTGTTTTGTTGTTGATAAAGTAGGTCGAAGTTGTGGGATGGCGGCTCTCTGTGGCGTTGTAACTCTTTCTGTCAGATAAATGGTTATTCTTCCAACCATATAGATCTCATTATAAGGAGTGAAAGCGACCAATCTTGGAGGTTAACAAGCTTCTATGGGTTTCCTGATCATGGTCGGCGTCGAAGCTCTTGGCAGTTCTTGCGAGCCCTCCATCGGCGATCCTCATTGTCATGGTGTGTGATAGGAGACTTTAATGATCTCTTATCCACTGAAGACAAGAGAGGGGGTGCTCCACACCCAAACTGGTGCTTCAACGGGTTCAGGGAGGCTGTTGAGGATTGTGGCCTTTGTGATGTTGAGATGTTGGGTTATGGTTTCACATGGGAGAGAGGCGTAATACACCTGCGTTTGTGGAAGAGAGACTTGACAGGGCCTTAGCTTCATTATCTTGGAGGGAAAGGTTCTTGGACGCTAGATTAACAAGCCTACCTGCACCAACATCAGACCACTCACCTTTATGGCTCGAGTGGAGGTTGTCACGGCAGCCGGCGATGGCTCCGTATAGGTTCAAATTTGAAAACTGTTGGCTCAGGGAGGAAGGACTGCATGCGTTGGTGAAGATGACTTGGGAGGAACATGGTCACTGCAATTTGGTGGATAAGTTAAGTAAGTGTGCTTCGGTGTTATCGCAATGGGGCCGAATGTTGAAAGGGCGGTTTAAGAGTAGAATTACAAGAGCAACAAAGAAGATCGAAAGATTGCGTAATTTATCTAGCAGAGGTGATAGTGCAGCAACCATAAACGCTCGTGTTGAGTTGGGGGAGTTATTACTTCAAGAGGAGATTTACTGGCGCCAACGTTCACGAATGTTGTGGCTCAAGGAAGGGGACAACAATACGAAATACTTTCATGCTTCAGCGAATCAGAGGCGTAATAGAAACCGTATCCCTTATCTTTTGAATAATGAGGGAACTCGAATCGAGGGAAGTACGGCGATGGGGGATGCGGTTTTAAGCTACTTCGAAGAGTTGTTTCGGGGTGCAGTTAGTGAGGGGGACTCAGTCATCGATGCAGTACAAACTCGAGTTACAGATGAGATGAATGAGAGGCTGACGGCTCCGTTCACAATTCATGAATTCAAGGAGGCCATTTTTGGTATGAATGCGGACAAATCCCCAGGGCCTGATGGCTTTAACCCAGCATTTTTCCAACGATTTTGGGATTTAATGGGAGCGGAGATCTTTGATGCTTGCGTTGGTTGGATGGACTCTTTACAGGTTCCAGTGCCTATAAACGAGACTCATATTGTACTGATTCCGAAGACAGCTCATCCTCAAGGTATGAAAGATTATAGACCGATCTCACTATGTAATGTGTTGTATAAAATTATGTCGAAGGTGGTGGCAAACAGGTTAAAAGTGTTATTGCCTACGATCATTTCGAGTACCAGTCAGCTTTTGTGCCCGGCCGAATGATTGTGGATAATGTGTTGGTGGCGTTCGAGACACTACATGCAATGAGGTGTAACAAACACAGCAAATATGGGAATGCGGCCCTGAAGATTGACATAAGTAAAGCCTACGATCGAGTGGATTGGGGTTTTCTACGAGCTATGTTGCTGCAGCTGGGCTTTTCCTCGAGGTGGGTTGATTTGGTAATGTTGTTTGTTAATTCAGTAACATTCTCTATTTGTTTAAATGGCGACCTACTTGGACCAATAGCACCAGAGCGAGGACTACGCCAAGGCTGTCCGCTGTCACCTTACTTATTTATCCTATGCTCTGAAGGCTTGTCTGCTCTGCTAGCTCAGGCTAATCTACATGGCAAAATCCATGGGTGTCGAGTTATTCGAAATGCTCCGGTGATTACTCATCTCCTTTTCGCAGATGATAGTTTCCTTTTCTTTCGAGCATCGGTCGAGGAAGCCATGGAGTTGAAAGGCATTCTAGACACTTATGAGAAGGCTTCCGGCCAAGCTATTAACTTTCAAAAGTCGGCATTGTTCTTTTCGCCGAATGTAGCAGACTCAACCGAATCAGATTTGCGTCACTGCTTGGGTGTCAATGCCGACTTGGTTGATAGTAATTACTTGGGGCTCCCATCACTCATTGGCAGAGGAAAATGCGAAATCTTTGCATTCCTGAAGTCGAGGCTATGGAAGCGGCTGACGAGTTGGAATCATAGATTCTTTTCTCAAGCGGGTAAGGAAATTTTGTTGAAATCTATTGCTCAGGCTATTCCAACATATTGTATGAGTGCTTTCTTGCTGCCGATCACAGTTACAGATGCTCTACAAAAAATGATGAACTCATTTTGGTGGGGTATGAAACCAGATGGAGGAAAGAAAATGCATTGGATGAGCTGGCATAAATTGTGTGTGAGGAAGGAAGATGGAGGTCTGGGCTTTAAAGACCTTCGCAGTTTTAATCTAGCAATGCTAGCAAAGCAAGGTTGGAGATTGTTAACACAACCTGACGCTTTGGCCTCACGGGTTCTAAAGGCAAAATATTATCCGAGGGGGGATCTCTTGAATGCCAAGATTGGTCATAACCCAAGTTTCACTTGGAGAGGTATTTATGCTGCGAAAGGAATACTTGTACAGGGCTGTCGTTGGAAGGTGGGGAGCGGGTGCGGGATAAAAGTCTGGGCTGATCCTTGGCTAAAAGATAGTGCTAATTTCTATATAACCACAGATAGGGTGGCAGGGATGGAGGATATGACCGTGAATGAGCTGATGATACCCAACCAGCGAGAATGGGACACCGAAATGATTGAGGAAAATTTCAACCCAAGGGATTGCGACCTTATTACCAGAGTTTTGCTCAATAGAGGTGGGAATGATGAATTAATTTGGCATTTCTCGAAAAATGGGGTTTATAGTGTAAGTTCCGGCTACCGAGTTGCTTTGGGAATGGGTAGCGAATCGGATCTTCAACGAGTAGGGGGAGATTGGCAGCGACTATGGAGTCTCAAAATTCCTTCAACAGTTAAGTTTTTCATATGGCGATTCTTTGCGGGACCTGCGTTCCAAAGTGAAAGAGCGTTTGGTGTCGAGAGGCTTACGATGGATGTTAGGTGTGCTCTCTGCGATAGTGAGCCCGAATCAAGAGATCATCTCTTTCGAAATGCTTGAAGGTAACGCATTGTTGGAGGGGAGTGCTTTGCGCTACCAAGAAATTTTGACACATTCTCATTTCTAAATTGGTTTTTCTCACTGAGTGACGCACTGCATAAGGGTGGCCTGGAAAATGTTTGCCTAGTGTTTTGGAGTATATGGAGATTTCGAAATGACATGCTATGGAAAAGGCGAAGCAAACCTCTCGACATGGTTATCAGGGAGCAGTTGGAATGGCTACGGGAGTGGAGGTCACTTCATGCTAGCCAGAATGGTGATTTGAATGGGCATGCTTGCGTACGTGATAGTGTTCGATGGCAAAAACCGGAGCTTGGCTTTGTGAAATGCAATGTGGATGTGGCCGTGTGGGAGGCTGAGGGGTTGCTGGGTACAGGGGCGGTCATTAGGGATGATCAAGGACATTTGAGCCGGGGCTTTACCACGACGAATGTGGGCAGATGCTCATCGCATGAGGCTGAAGCTATTGCGTTTCGGGAGGTATTAAGCTGGATCAAACATATGCCCGTACCAAAAGTAGTGTTTGAACTAGATTCGTTGATAGTGGCCCAAACTATCAATTCATCGGCACCGAATCACTCAGAGTTCGGATCCATTATTCAAGATTGTAAGACATTACTTGGATCGGGATCAATGTGGACGGTTCAGTTTGTTCAACGAGGAGCTAACAGAGTAGCACACGCTATGGCAAAGTTAGCCAAACTTCATGAAAGATATAGTGAGTGGTGTGAATTTCCACAGGAGATAATTGCGCTTAATGTACAAGATGTAATTTCTCATATGTAATTTCTCATTGATGAAATGAAATCGTTTTCTCCTCAAAAAAAAAAAAAAAAAAAAAAAAAAAAAAAAAAAAACAATTAAACTAACACCTTCAATATATATATATATATATATATACACACACACACACATATATGTTAATCAAACCAAGTCCTAATCAAAACCGATCCTCAACAATCAAAACATCAAATCTAATTGGACCAACACAACTGCCCATCTCTTTCGTCCCAACTTGTGATGCCACATACAAAAATATATTAAAAGTTTCCTTTTTTTTTCAATATAAGAAAGTTCAACTTGTCAAAAGGCAAGATTTGATGAGGTCATGAATTCGACTCCTACTTGAGTCAAAAAGCTTTTTTTCTTTTTCTTTTTTTCTAAACCGCCAAGTATCCAAAGCCTAATTAAGACCACTAAGTAACGACAAAGCTCTATTTCAAAAGTTTAAGGGACTTCATACTCAAGGTTCACAATTAGACCTGATCATGGGCTCGAGTACCTGCCCAGCCCGTCCAAGCCCATGAAAAATTAACCAGGTTTGGGTAGACATTTCCATGAAAAGCCCGGGCTGGGTCCGAGCCCATTTAGACCCGCTTTAAAGTGGGCTGGGCATAGGCCACCTTAATAAGGTCGAGCTTGGTCCTAGCTCGACCCAAATACAAGTTAGTAACTAATATATTTTAACATTTGAGCTACTTCTCCTTTTTTGCACAACATTTGAAACACACGTGGTATAGAAAAAGTCAATAAAAATTATATTAAATATACAAATAATTTTTTTTTATATTTTTAATATTAAAATATTTATATATAGGCTTGTTGGGTCAGGCTTGGGCTTTGTATTTTTTACATGGGTCGAGCTTGAGCCTATGATAGCCTAGGCCCGCATGTATATGGTGGGCTGAGCTTAAGCTAATATTCTTAGGCCCAAGCTTAGTTGGGCGGCCTAAGCTCGGCTCAAGTCCGGTTGGGCCCGGCTCGAGCCCGACCCATGAATTCACGATTCATCGCCCCAAATCCCATTGAGTTTTTGTTATAGTTTTGACTTTATTTAAAAAAAAAAAAACTAGAATGTTACACCATAAAATACATAAACTCACAAGTGTCTTCCATGCAATCTCTACTCGCGTGTTATGTATTGAGATATGTATTTTTTCGTACTTCGAGATGCATATGAATGACTCCGTGAGTTAATATGTCTTGCAGGTGTTAGATGTTGTGGTCATTCTACCACTTGTCTTAAATTAGTAGTATAAAATTTGGACAAAGCAAACAAAGACCACTCACCTAATCCGTGACAAATGGTCAAAGTTAGTTAGTTAATATGATTAAAAATCATAATCAGCATTAACAAGGTTACATCCATCAATTTATCCAAATTACATTCGGGTGTCGGCCGACAAAAGTCTTCTTCAATCCCTCTATTCTTGGGCCTTCGCCACGTGTCCTTACCTTCCGCCCTTTCTTACTTTCTCCGACTGTTTGTCCTCCTTTGCTCGCCACGTTTCCTTTCAAATTATTTGCTTTTTGACTTCAAATCTCACACTGAAAATTGACCTTTTTTTTTTTTCTTACAAATTACATTGTCTTCTCATAAGCCACGAGGCATTGTTATTACTCATTCTGGATCCTGCTAATTGTAACTCCAACACCGACTCAGCAAAAATAATATGCACTTTGTCGTCGTCCTTGTGCTATATATTGATACAATAAATTTAATTGGACTCATAAGTCTAGACTCGTAAAAAGATTTTTAATTTTTTTGTAAATATTTAAGGGGTATCAAAAAAATTTTACGAGTGATTATGGTTGCTTCATTAGTTGCTCGAGGGTGTATTTGAAATTAAAAAAAGTTTTGAGTCCGGACTCACGAGTCTACATAGCACTACCTATATTGATATACATGTGTGTGTATCGAGATAAAAATTGGAATAAATATAAAACTTAAATTTGAATGTATTTTTTTTTATAATTTAACAATAGCAAGCTACGTATTTATATACACCATATAATTACATAAAAGGCAATATGATTGATTGTTGCTCTTCAATAAGGTCAACATTTCTTTAAAAGAGATGATGAGAATATGGACCATAGTTAATCTTGATTGTGTGCTTTTCATCTTGCCCTTATTGATTGAATTGCTTCATATTACCATAAGAGGCGCGATTAGTAGCTCACACTTGCATTCTTTTGATTGAAATTTGAATTGCACCATACAAGGCAAGGTTATTTGTCCATACTTTCATTCTTTTGAACAATATTCTCTTCGTCACAATCTTTACCATTAATACCCTCTCGCAAACTCTGTCCGAGTAGGAGGCAAAGTTTGTATTAAAAATAATGAAGATCATCTTTAGACATTGACTTCGTAAAAATCAGTCACTTGTTCGATGAAGGAAATGTGGTTAGTTGTAAGTAAACCAAGAGCAACTCTTTCACGAACAAAATGGTACGGCATGAAGAACTGGGTTCACAGTTAGATGTAGAGCACTGAGATCGTCACAATATACGATGGGAGGAGAGTGGATTGGGACTTGCAAATCTTTCATGATGAAAGACAACCAAATTAAATATGCAGTTGTATGAGCCATAGCACGATATTCTCGCGTTTCAAGATTTAGAATGCGAGACTGTTTGTTGTTTCTTCACACACCAAGAAATAAGATCTTTTCCAAGAAAAGTGCAGTATCCAGTGGTGCAGCGTCTAGTTGTAGGATAACCTGCCTAGTCATCATCTGAAAAAGCACACAAATTAAGTGTTGTATTAGAAGTGAAATATAAACCCAAGTTAATAGTTCCTTTGACGTATCAGAAGATACGACGAACCAATTTTAAATGACCTAAAGTTGGAGCATGCATAAATTTAGAAACATAATTAAAACTATAGGAAAGATCTGGACGAGTAAGGGTGAGATAATGTAAAGGTCCAACAATGCTTCTAAAATAGCTTTGCTCTTCTACTAATTTATTATTATTTAAAGGATCTGGTTTAAATTCTATAGAGGTGTTCATAGGTTTGCAATCAACCATATTTGACTTTTCGAATATAGTAAGTGCATAATGTGATTGCGATAAATGAAGTCCATCACTTGTTATGAAGACTTCAATGGCAAGAAAATGATGTATAGGCCCCATATCTTTCATTGTAAGCTCATTACTAAGAGTTTGAATGAATGAATTAATAATAGCAATTGTTGGACCTGTAAGAAGCATATCATCTACATAAAGGAGTAATATTAATGAGCCATAATCAGAATGAAAAATAAATAAATAAGTCACTAAACAGCAAAAGAAACCATAGTTAAGAAGAAAAGAGCTGAAGCGGTCGAACCAAGCACGAGGTGCCTGTTTTATACGATAAAGGACTCGTTTGAGTTTACAAACATGTGTGAGATACAATGGATCAACATTCCTGGTGGTTTTTTCATGAATATATCCTCTGAAATTATATTATGTAAGAAAGCATTCTTGACATCTAATTGACGTATGGGTCATTGCTTTGCAAGAGCAACAATAATAAGCATACGTATAGTTCTATGGGCCATTGCTTTGCAAGAGCAGCAATAATAACCATACGTATAGTTCTGGGTTTAATGACCGGAGCGAAAGTTTTAGCATAGTCAACTCCATCGATTTGATTATAACCTTTGGCAGCTAAGCTGGTCTTGAGTCGGTCTAGAGAGCCATCAATTTTAAGTTTTGATTTAAACAACTATTTTGACCTAATAACATGTATAGTAGATGTTTGTGGAACAAGTTCCTACATCTGATTTTGTTGCAAAGTGATGCGTAGCATATTTTAGTACCTTTATAAGTAACATTGTATTGATAATTTAGGCCATTAACAAGTGATTTCTTGTTAATCTGATATGTTTTGTAGGTTTTTAGGTGAGGAAAGCAAAGTGAGACCATGCATAGGTTATTTTGAATCCAAATACTTGTTGTTTCTTCCATTAAAAAGTAGACTCAGAGTTAAACGTTTTCATGTCTCAAGAGCAAAGGCAAATTCGGCCTCTAAGTGGTCCAAAATCGTATTGCAAAGTGAACTATATGCACAGGATTCTGATCCCGACGCCACAGCGCCTAACCCAACGCCTCGAGGCGCCCAAAACAAAGAAGAAATATGTAGTGGGCGTTGAAGGTGTAAGCTAATAGCTGAGTTCAAGTGCCCACTATGAAAAAGTGCATAAAAAGTGATTTTTGGGTAATTTTGGGACCAAATTGACTTGGTGGTATAAATAGAACTTAAAATTAGGTTTTAAATAATCTTTTGCTTTGGAGAACTTGAGAAGAACTTGTGGAGAATTGAAGACTGGGTTTCAAATCTTGAATTTCATCCAAACTTTAGGTTTGAATTCATGTTTTTTTGTTTTCTTATCATGTCTTGTGTTGAATTGAACCCACTTATGGTAATCCCTTTTATTCTGGGGGTCTTTGGATCCCGAATTGGATTCTTTGAGATTTCAATGTGATTATAGTTGTTCTTTCAACTCAATGTGTTGATTCGTGTATTTTTGTGTGCTATGTCATACTTACCTTGATCAAGTAGGTGTATATTAAGGGTTTGAATGTCACCATGACCATTGGGGCTTTTGGACCCAGATTTAGGGAAATATAACCTTAGAATATGTGGCGCGTCGACCAATGATCATTGACTAGGGAGGCATGCGGTATTCCACTTACGTTATTCACGTCGACCAACAGAGCCCAAGTGAGACACTAAAATCTCCATCATCGAGACCTCGGGATGGAGTGAATTTTAGGAGATTTGCCTATCATTGCATAAATTGGGAAAATTTATAATTGAATTCAAATGATACAATTTGGGTAAATTAGATTTTCTATGACTATTCTCTCCATAGCTTAAGACATATTTTAATAACTTGCATTTAGTTAGATTAATTTAAGTATTAGTTTTCTTTTACAAAACCCAACTTTTATGCGTCTAACTCTATTTCTTAATTAGACTAAATATTAGCGCATAACCGTCCTTGTGGATACGATATACCAAACACCAACACGAGTTGGTGCCACTATTACTTAGACGATTGACGTACACTTGCGGTCGTTGTCAAGTTTTTGGCGCTGTATAAATCTGATGTCAGATAACTCCTCGAGTTGCTTCTTCAGCTCAATCAACTCTGATCTCGCCATCCTGTAGGGAGCTTTTGAAATTAGCTTCATTCCCTCCTTCACTTCTATAATGAAGTCGATCCCACGGTGTGGAGGTAACCCGGGGAGGTCGTTTTAAAACACATAAAAAAGTCTCGTATGATCGAGATGTCCTTAATCCTCTTCTCGGATTCCGAAGCTCCGTAGAGTCTCGCATGATCCTCGATCTCTCTTTACTTCGCGACTCGGCCTCCAGTACTACTTTTGCCTGTTGACGCACCTCGAAACTCGAACTCTACAAGTCCTGGAATACGAAATGTCACTACATTTCGGTGGCAATCCATATGGACGTAATATGCTACCAACTAGTCTATACCTAGAAGTGCGTCAAACTCGAGGAACTCGAGTACGCGAAGGTCAATAGGTAAATTGTAACCCTCAACTGTCACCACGCACCACTCATAAACAAGGTTAGGGTAAACTCTATCTCTTGCAGTTGTACTAAATATGAGATACCTAACTGCTCTTACTAGGGATAACCCTAACGTGTCTACCATGCCTCCTGATATGAATGAGATCGTAGACCCTGAATCTATGAGTGTGTGCATGCTCTGTCCACAAATAGAAATAATACATGTGATCAACTCTTTGGTGGCTCGATTATGTCTCGGTATCGCTACGACAAGCACTTGTTCGGTCTAACTCGCTAGTTGCACTGTGTACACACGTATCGAGCACTATTAGGGAAGTGTCATGCCTAAGTCTGAGTCTGCGTCTACCTCGGCCCTCTATCACAGCCTCTATCTGACTGTGTCTACCTCTAATCAAACCTTGGAACTGGTGGTATACTCGCCAGTGCGAACGACGTTGAACCGAATCGTCCATGTCGGAGTGCTCGATCTTAACCTGTCATCACAAGACCTCTTAGGTTATTCTCGTCTCATATTTCCCTTACCACTGGACCTCGTCCTCGAGTCTCTACTCGAGGATCCTCCTGATTGGTGTGTCGCCTTAATGTCCCCATCCCAAAGCTCCTATATCAACTCAAAAGCAATAACTCAGTCTACGAGATCCTCGAATACATTCATGTCCAATGTACTCACACTCGGCTAATCTCACGCCTCGTACACATAACAAATCGCTACAAGTAGTCATTTGGTGTCAACGGATCTCTGCCATAAACGATTGTCAAAAATACCAATCGACAAACTCAAATACGGGCATATCTCTCTGCCCCAGTACGAGAAACTTCTCTCTTTTCCTACTCCTCATCAAAGGAGTAAAGAAGTTCCCAAAGAACAGTCGTCGAAAAGTCTCCTAATCCTCAACTGGGCCCTCTCTAGCATATCATCCCGCCACCATTCGTCAAATGACTCCTTTTAAGTGCATGGTCCATAACTCAATGCAACAATCTTCGTCCGCACAAATGGAACGGTGAGTCTTCTCCTGATTGCGAATCTACTGCTCCGCCTTCTCTCCATCTTTATCTCCGTAGAACTTCAGAGTCTTACATCTATCTAAACTCTTCCAAAAACAATCGAGCTGCATCGCCTTACTCTCGGCCGCGACCGGTTTATCTCTTCTTGGAGTATTCGCTGGTGCGGGTAGAAGAGGTACTACTACTATGGACTCGATTGGACCCATCTGTGTCACCGTCATTGCTGGCACCACTGGAACCTGTGCTGGTATCCACAACGTAATCTTTGGTCGTATCGTCAACTGGTCTACAAGACATGCTACCACTGCAGTCAAGCCTCTTGTATCGGCAGCGTCGGCCTCTTTCTAGTGCTCGAGAATCTCAAAGCGTTGACTAAAAACCTCCAAGGATGTCTATTGATGCGCAATCACCTTACACATCTCACATATGATATCATCAGCGATAAAATAGGAAGAAGGTACCGTCTCTCGTGGAGCTAACAAATCTCTCCCACTCAGATCCATGATACAAAATGTATCATAACTGCACGTAGATAACGATCCAAGTGTCGATGCATTGTATTTTACGTTATATATAATATACGTTTAAAATTAACATAGTACGTCAATATAGTCAATCAAATACAATTCTCCAGTTCTTTCCAACTTAGTCCTCGACTCGTATTTCCCACTTTTCTAAGTTATCGTGAATTAAGTTATTCGTGTGTTCCAGTTTTCCCTTGAGTCCTAGGCTTTTTAGTAACCTAGGCTCCGATACCAAAATTTTCAAAGACCCGTATCGTAAACCGGTTTGTTTGACGGCCCGAACCGTCTCCTAAGGCATTTAATCACCCCATCGACTCCAAAAAATGTTCCAAACCCGCTCATCCATTCTTTTTACAATTAAGTTTAATTTAAGTATGTGCATAATTCAATGAACATGTAATAAAATACTAGAAAGTAAACGAGAACCTAAGTGGGAAAAACACTTATCATATCATCAGTACCATAAATCCAAGTTGAGGAATATGACCAAAAGTGTCCCATAAAACATATGTGAACAAAATATAAATTCGGTGTATAAAACAAAATAGATACACAAAAGAGATCGTTCTATAGTGAAGATCGAGGGGTCAAGTCGTTGTCTCATCTGGTGCACCCCGCCCTTCCTCGACCATTGGAGAATGGATCTCGAGTTCCAAAAGGCCCTCGTAAGTGAACAAGCAGGTTTTATAAAAGTTACAACATAATGTAATTCGACAAGGAATAATATAAGTAAATTGCAAAAATTAAACATGATTCAATCTTTTCTAGTATGAACAAACGTTTCCCTTTAACTCCAAATGCAAGGACCTAGCCTGAGTCTCGTTGGCCTTGCGACGTTCAGCATCGACGATCAGGGGAGGTCCTATTACGTGAACTAGTGAACACGAGCGGCACCGACATTCTCTAACTCCGTCATAGGAAAGGCCGAAAGGCGAAAACCTCCTCCAACTGCCATACCGGCTGAAGGATGGAAGATCGGCATATAGTTATCCTTCGAAGTTGCTCGACTTGCCAGAGCGGGAGACTCTTCGCCGTTGAAGCTGACTCATCTAATTCTCAGAGACGACTCTTATAGGTCCTTATGTCTATATGCATAACCACAGATCATCATGATGCGATGCACACCTAACTTATGCGATCATAATATGATGCATAATAAAGTTTATAAATTCCAGTGTTCAAAAACCTTGCGTGTAGCGTGTCGAAGCCCTAGCCACATACATCGGCGTTAGTACGTAAATCAAGGTCCTAAAACCCTCAAAACCCCGTGCACGTGTCTCGAGAAAACCTATAAAATTTTATTAAATTTTTAAGTTTTACTGTTACGGCATCGTGCGTTTATGCCATCACTCACCTCAAACTGCGCGTCCGATACCCGACACTAGTTCTTTCGGTTCTTGGTATCGTTTTATATTAGTTTGGGTGTGTTAAGACCTTATTTGAATACTTGTGAAAATTATAGTTTAGCTAACTACTTTTATTAAGGTTCCTTCAAGCCATCTTTGAGTCTGCTCAATTACACAATTTAGTATGCTCTAAATAATAACGTGCAACATGATTTAAAATACTAACATTTGAACTTTGAGCAAACTTAAACTAAGTCAAACATCTTAATCCAAATAAGCAAGCGCGAAAATCCATAACAGTTTTATTTCTATTGAGCAAGCTCAAAACTTATAATAGTCTTAATATCATCGAGCGCATTAAAAATTTATCCTCTTTTGAGTCTGCTCAAAACTGCATAGAATAAATTTTATGCAACTCTAAAGCTTTCGATTCTTGAGTCTAAAAATATTCAAATTAATCACCTCAAACTCAGTCCATTGGCTTAAAAACAACTTCATTGAGTTCCAACATCATCATGCAATCATTTATACTCAAATTCCATGCAATAATTACCCAATTACCATCAAGTAAAGTTACTATTCATCATCTTCTTCATGTAACACAACTTATCAATCATAAAAATCTCTACAACGATTATATCAAAGGATTTTCACTAATTTAGGATTGATATACTTTTATGAACCCACATGTACCAAAACTCATCAATAAAAACAACTTGGAACATAATTTTTATATAGATTTGGTGAAGAAAAACATATCAAGAGCTTTAATAGAGTTGTCGATCTCATTTCGTTCTATGAGCTCCAATAAGTTAGATTCACACTCTCAAGCATCAACCTTCTTAGATCTTCAAAATTCCAACAATAAATACAGGATTTTCTTACATCTTCTTTGACCTCCAGATTTTTCTCACGCGCTCTCTAATGGTGTTGGAGTTATTTTGCATGTTGAACAAGAAAACATGAAACTTATGGAGTCATTTGACTTTAGATCTCACCCCACTCACAAATCTTTAGCTAAATCAAAGACTCACATTTAAGCCATCACATTATACTAGTCAAAATCAAACTAACACTTGCCCCTTTTTGCATGACACATAACATGCACCTTATTTTCTATTGATCCACCTACACATGTCATAAGGCATTTCTCATTTTGTCCATGGCCTTTTAAATTAATTACATTCTAATTCCACAAATTTAAAAGTTGCCCTTGAATTTCATTTTATTTACAATCAAACCATAGGCATATTAATCAAATTTAATACACCACTTTGGTTAAATTAAATCAAGTTAATAGTGGATCATGATACTAACCTAATTTATGCATTTCCCGCCTAACTCGTATCTCAATGCGAAACCCACGCCCCGTCTTGTCTTGTGTCACGTGTGTATTTATAATTATTTAATTATGTATTAAATATTACACGCACACCAAAAATATACAAAAAAAAAAAAAAAAATTGGTGTTGCACTTGGAAACATTTAAAACACGTGAACACGCATCTTAATACAAAATTTTAAGGACTACAATAATTATATGTTGGTTGATCACCAATAGGTCATGAGATTAAATTATGTCGCTCAATTCAAAATATGGCAATTTCTTTCAAGTCATGATGAGGTTGAGATGTCTAACTGACTCTCATGGAAATAATCAAACTCGAGTAAGGATGAGTCGAAAAAAAGTTGCGACACCCACCACAGTTGTCAAAAAAAATCCTAAAACGACAAAAGTACATACGAGCACTATTTTGTTCGTGGATAATGATGAAGAACGTGAAACACATCAGAATACTAAAGTTTGCTTTAACTTGAGTTTATAGAAACCTAGTAGATTATATTAAATGTACATTTGAAGGATCACATTATACTAATTAATAAGGTCCTTAAATAACCTACTATTAATCAAAAAGACTTGAAGAGATGTCTATTAATTAAAAAAATAAATAAATAAATCGTGATAAGATCGATTGCGTTGCCATATACTCCATTGCACTTGAAAAATGGCTTGATGACTTAGTTGTACAATGTTTCCTTACTAACTATATTTAGGTGCGACTCGTTAACTCCCTAAAAGCACAAAACAAAGTTTCCAATTACAATTAATAGATAGTACGAGAAAAACTTTAAGTATGTATATATATATATATATGCATATGGCGGTGTGCAGGACATGCATGTCATGATCTAAACATATTAATTAATAATTAAGTTTGTATGATTATTGTTATTAAGAATTCTACAGTTGCTATGTTATTCTCACAACAACAACAATTAATATTGATATCAATCGCAAGTATATGTTTTAATTTTAAAGTACTCATTCACTTGTTGATAAGAGATGATAAAAATATAGACTGTGCTTTGGAATTAAAGTTCTTGGTGCGATTGAACAAGCAAGCCCAACCATTGGTCATAGCAAGGAAAAAAGTTTGGCTAGTTTGTTGACCTAATGTTGCGTTGTGTAACTTGTGTTTAGTGTGTGAAATTAATACATTATTTTGAAGAAATCCATAGGTTACTTATCTTTCGATACACACATTTGCCATATAAATAGTTGTTGGAATCTCTTCTTTTTTTTTAATATATGTGGGTGTCCGTTACATGTCTAGTCCCACAGGAATTACGCATGCGCACCAACCCATATATACAGCTCGGGAAGTCTCAAGGACTAATGCAACAATCAGGATTCAAATTAACACAAGACCTATATCTCATTCATCGTATTAGCACTCGCTCCACTGCCAATGCGCCATGCCTTTCGGGTGCTTGAATAGCTCATTAATTTGGTATGAACCGTCGAGTAAGAAGTTGGAGGTTCGAAACTCGAGGAGGGCAAGATGCTTCTTCTTTTTTTATCAAAAAGAATTTGTTTTCCCCAATTCACTCAAAAGGTTGTGAGGCACTCTAGGGCTGCATGCTTTATTTTGGAGCTTTCATAGTTTTGAAGTCAATAGTCTTAATATGCATGCCTACTCAAGCATAAAGTGCATTCAACTACTATGGCAACTCTATGCATAGGGTGCCAAACCTTAACATTTGATATACACTTTACATCGCTTATCTTTCCTTTCTTTAACTCATGTCAAGAAATATTACGATATACTTTTTTTTTTCTTAATTTTACAGGTATTCTGATTACTTCGACTACTCTGAGCACATCTAGCACTATCACATCTAGCACTATCAAACAAATATTATTATACTATATACACATTACCAAAATCATACGCATAGAAACATTGAACTTACGTCTACAACACGGGACTGTTCACAACAATCATGTGGCTTCAAACATACCATCTCAAAGACATGCATGTTTCAAATTGCATGATTTTGTGACTGCAAATTTGCTTCTCAAATCCGAAATGGGCTTTTATAAGTTAGGAGAATGCTATATATATATTATGCCCCATAGGAGATACGCAGGTTTGATATATCTGTCCCCCACACGCTTTGAGATGCATGTACTCAGTGTGAATCAAGAACTCGTTGAGCAAAGTGCGCACGTGTCTTAAGCACTATAACATTTTTGGTCTTTAATAGAGGTTTTAAAATCCTTATTAAATAGAGTGTTATTAAATGTCATGTGAAAATGTGTTATGTTTTAATTTTTAATGCATCTATTACATAGAAGTTTTTTAAAACTCGTATTAATTAAGTATTATTTTAATAACACCTCTTTTTAATAGGGGTTTAAAAATCTCTATTAAATATCGAAATTGTTATAGTGAAGTGTCAATATTGGATCAAATGTGTGAGTGGCAATGACATCACTAGAATCCTTTTCTCATTTGCTCAAAGCCACGTGGCTTCATTACGTTTAATGTGCAAATACGCTCCCTTTTTAATGTACCACTTGAATTTTTGAAAGAAAATAGTAACATATATGTAAGCTCCATGAAACCAACGACTAATTAGCTCTAATTGTATTTGAAAAAAAAATCAAAATAAGAAAAAAAATATATATATATATATATATATTTTCAAGTTGCCAGGTTCTCTGTTCCTTAATCAAGATCTTAATTTTGAATCCAATAGATAAAATAAATTGAGTTGAAAGTCGACTTTCTATATAAGACTAAACAACATGCCTATTATATATAACTTTTATTGTGCTTATCGCTAATGTGTCACTGGAGAATCAGCTTTTATATTGTTTGGTTTTGTTTACTATTTTTTGTAATTGGTTGACGTAGCACTCGAACCCAAAACTACTAAATTAATCTCGATTTTTAGAAGTATGGATTTTTTACCACTCTTTTATTTACAACCAATTATCTACGTAAACAACTCACAAGTAATAAGTGAAATCTAAACAAAATAAAGTCGTTGTCCGAACAAAAATAAGTTGAAGCAATTTGCCATCGATACTAAATTAGAAACCAAAAAATAAGCTCCTCAAAATTAATAAAATTTTAAAAAAAATTAAGGAAAAAATGCTATATAGAACGACACCGAAACCACATTGGGCTCTCGACCTGCATGTTATATATGCACTACGACTTGTATATATTCATATCTCAAAGCACACACGAACTGCTCGTGCGGGCTGATGTGTGTTATGGACCTTATGGTGCGTGGTGGGCGATATATTTATAGCATTTCCCATAAAAAAAAAATAATAATAATTAGCAGACTCATTTTGAGCACCCAATTAGCATCATTGGCCTAAATCCTCAGTTCGCACCTCTAACACACGTCTCAAAGTGTATCAAATGGAGCACCACTAGACACTCAAATAAGTGCACCTAAGAGCATCTCCAATGGGACCTTGAATTGGGGTAAAAATGGATCCATCTAGGATACAATCTTTATCCAATCCAAAAAATATTCTCCAATTAATGGGACCATGGATTCATAATATTCATCCTATGTGGCACGAAATCAATGTGTAAGATGTCTACTACAATGTCTACTTTTAAACATTATGGTAGACTGTCACGTCAGCATTATTAATTTTTTTAAAGTTTTGTATTTTTTCAAGCCTTTATTAATATTATGAAAATCAAAAATAAAAGTGACAATTCATCAATCCATGGTCTAAATCCACATTACCATTGGAGATCATTTTAAGAGGTCAATGTCTATTTAATGCTACATAAAATAGACATCCTCTCTACATCCATGATGTGGCACCAATCCATGGTCTAAATCCACTGTACCGTGTTCTTAAAAAAAAATATATATAGGCTCGAACTGGTGAGGTGGCAACCAAGTAAGCTGCCACCTAAGCCTCCACATGTAAGAAAGACTCTACTCACCTTCTCTGCACTGTCGGTGCACCCAATAAGTCATTTTTTCTTCTCTGCAATTTTTTCACCTCTCTCTCTCTCTCTCTAAACTTGCTTTTTCTTCTCAATTTCAACTCTTTCTCTCTCTCTCTCTCTAAACTTGATATAATTCACATTTCTCTGTCCAATTTCATCATCTTTACCTCAAATTCACACTACCCAATTCGCTGATCTGCTCTCCCAACCCACCATGATCTTCCCCTCTCCGCCCCCAATTCATCTGAGCTGATCACAGTGTCAAAATCGCGAGCTGGGTTTTGCTGATCGAGTCCAAAAGGGGGAGAAACCGCGAAAAGGTCCAATCTTTGACGGTTTTGGGCGGATTGGTGAGATGGGTAGTTGTTGTTTTGCGAGATGATGAGGGGGATGAGGAGTTGTTAGAGATAATCACCTCCTCTCATCTGGGGTTTTGCGTGATTCGAGATGGGCAAGTGTTTTCCGTGCTTTGGATCGTCTAATGAGGAGAAGAATCAAGGTGGTGTGAAGGAGTCCTCAAAAGGGGGCTCAGCTGCTCAATCTAGAAATATCAGCAGAGTCAGTTCAGGTAGTTTTGTGGTTTTGATTTTGATGTTCACTGTTTGTTTACGCGTTTTTGTGGAAAATCTGATTTGTTTGTGATTTTGTGCTTGGTTTTGTGAATTGGGTGTCTTTGATCTGATCTCTGATGGTTTAATTCACTTTTGAAATGTCAGTGCCCTCGATGAGTATTTGTGTTGAATTTTGTGGTTCTGTAGAGGCCTGTGTGGTCAGATTAGCTTGGAAGTCTATGATGTGGGAAATAGTATATTAAGCCATTCTTGAACCATAGTATTGATTCTATTGAAGAGAAATTTGTGAGAATTTATTGTTTGGGGCAATGCTTGCATTTTTATGGAAATGGTTTAGGCATGATCTTGTATTCTCAATTAAAAAGACTAATTTGGCAAAGTAAGATCATCGTGAAGAAGGGTTCGGGTTTTGGCACCCGATCCCTTGAATTTTGGGGGCCTTTGGTGCCTGTGATTTTGGTAGTTTATGTGAATGGTTTTGAATTTTTGATGAGTGTTTGTAGTTCGTAGTGAACTCAATCGAGCACTATGGTAGAGTTTGATCCACGTAGCCGACCCCAACTAATTTGGGATTGAGGCTTTGTTGTTCTTTGTAGTTTGTAGTGTAATTTTGACATTTTTGTTTCTTTTTGCTTCTATTGATTTGATTTTGTATTACTGTTCTTATTTTCCCTCTTATCTGTGTTTCATTATTTTTGTTTGCAATGCAGATAAATCAAAAAGTCGAAATGGTTCAGATTCTAAGAAGGAAGCAGCAGTTCCTAAAGATGGGGGAACTGCTAATATTGCAGCCCAGGTTTTTACCTTCAGGGAGCTTGCTGCTGCTACTAAGAATTTCAGACAAGAGTGCCTTTTGGGTGAAGGAGGATTCGGGCGTGTGTACAAGGGTCGCCTGGAGAGCACTGGACAGGTTAGTTGGGCTTTGTTACAATTTTCAAGCATTTGAGTTGTGCTTTGTGGTACTGTGAGCAATGGAAAAAAGTCGTCCTCGAAGTGTTTGTCGATTGCAGCATATGAGTAAATGTTAGTTGTTTTTTTTTTTTTTTTTTTAAAGAACAACGTCAGGTATTTAGAGAGTATAATATAAGTGTTGAATGGTTAGTTGTGAGAGTTAGTTATGTGAGGTAGTTATTCATACATGATTTCTATATAAATGTGTAACTAAACAAATATGGGGAATGAATATAGTATTTCATGTCTTTAATTCTTTATTCTTCTTATCTCTTTCTCTCCTCTCTTAGTCTCTTCTCCCTAATTCTAATTCTACCTCTCTAGCTAGTCTGTCTTCTGTCTTTATTTCTTCCCTATATCTCCCTCACTTCTACTCTGTTCTCCTCTCTCCAAGATAAATTTCTCATGGATTTCATAATGCACTCATCATTATCCCGGTGCAATCGATTTGAATTCCATGCCTTTTGTTTTCTATTTTCTGAATGAAATAATTGAAACATGTCTTTCATGTATGTTCTTCAGTCTTTAATTTGATGTGCAAATGATCCATTTGCAGGCAGTGGCAGTGAAACAGCTTGATAGGAATGGCCTTCAAGGCAATCGGGAGTTTTTGGTGGAAGTTCTCATGCTCAGCCTCTTACACCATCCCAACCTTGTCAGTCTGATTGGTTATTGTGCTGACGGGGATCAGCGTCTTCTTGTTTATGAATTCATGCCATTGGGGTCCTTGGAGGACCATTTACATGGTAACATTGACCATCATTCACTTGAAATCAATTCTTCTATTCCATATTATGATCTTTGTGCTAATGACTTAGAATGGTGGTTTTGTAATTTCCTATTTTCTGGGGGCATAATTCAGTAACTTTTCTCCTTTCTGGTGCAGCAGTGCCTAACAAACTTATTTTTGGCTAGATATAATGTTGCTGGGATTCAATATTTTGATTTATTCAATGCATTTATGTTTTTTTTAGGGCGCTCACGTCCACGTCTCCAAACTATTATATTTATAATGAATTCTGCACTAGTCCTCTTAGTTGTGTTTCGTAGCATCAAAATTACTTGGCTTCTTATCTTTCCTTACAAAGTTACATCACACAAACAAGAATATGTATTGAGATGAAACTTGATCAGATTAGTTTTCATGCATGTATGTACAAAAGTATGCGAGTGTGCACAAGTGGAAACCAAGATGCATATTTGAAGACTGTGATTTGTTCATGCTTCTATATGCTGTGCTTCTGAGCTCTATTTAGCATCCAGCTTTCCTTTCATGTTATTGGTACAGTTCAATGCTTGCCTTGCCTTTCACCTTCACCTTTAGATTTTCGCTATAATCTTTGTATTCATTCCCATTATGTGGCCTGGACCCATTTCTATTTTTTTATCATATGATTCATATTCAGTTCAGAATGTATGTAGTTTCAAAGTCAACTAGCTTAACTTGCGCTTAAAACCATATCTGAAATGATATTAAATGCCAAGGCTGTGGAATGTTATGCACAGGGAACTCAAGTTGCCAAGCTCTTAAGGGAGGCCGTTTTATTTCAAGACTATGATCCTGTTGCATCTTTGATATAGAGTGGAAGATTAATTTTGTGTGCTTCATAGAGAAACCAGTTTCTAAATAAACTTTTGAAATTTTTTAACCTCATGGTGTTGTGGAGTTGAAGCTTTATTTTGTGGTTCCCAAGGCTATTTATTCAGGGCCATCTTATTCGCCTCGCTAATCCTTGGAATTTATGCTATGTTGTGAAAACCACATCTGGGTTTTTTCTCGTTTGTTGGACATATGCATGATATTAATCAATTTAATTTGCCTAAAAACTCAATATCCTTTTTTTATCAATAACTATGTTTGTCTTTGTCTGTGTTGCATTTATTTAAATTCATCTGGTTGATAACTTCATACAGTTAGATAACAATTGACAGAAATCGATGCGTCTCCGTAGTTTCAGTCCTAGAGGAATGATTTGCAATACCATTTGGTTATTATCTTTTGAAATGTGTATGTATTATGTCATTTTATTTTATTTTTGTGCAAGGTGTCCATTAGTAAGGTTAGAAACTTGTTATGTTATCAAGGTGGTTATTTATGTTAAGTAGCATAACCATCTTCTAAGATATATGGTACAGTTAAATAATGAAACTTCGCAATTCCAAATATAATAGATATCAGTCATTAATAATAAATGAAGAATCACATCAAAATAAACAAATTAAGTACTTTGTGTATGTTTTGAAAACTCAAACACTTTTCTCTTACTACGATAGTTGTTTGTAATTAAGGTAGAACACATTTAGAATTTAAACTGGCTTTTATTGCATGTTAAGATTTCTGAATTTTACATTTCTTAATGTATCGAGTTAACTCTTGCATTGCTACCAAAGATTTTGGTGCCCTGTCACGCTTTAGTTTTTCAAACCTGAAGTTCTGTAGTACTTTCCTCGTCAGACTTGTATCCCTATCTCTCAGCACTTTAACTATCGATCGATCTTTTCTAGCTGTGAGTCTTTTAGTACCTCACCGAAAAAGAAACCTAGTTAGCATGGAGTTTGCAATCAAGGATTATATTGTTTGTGGTCCTAGTTTGATTGATTTCGGCTCTTTTTCTTCATGTAAGGAAGTAAGGCCAATCCAGGTTTAAATTGGTCTAACTTTGTCAAGAGTCTTCAGTATTGATAACCTCACATAAGAGGAGGTTTCTAAGGTTGTTGGTGCTTAGAAAGTTTTCTAGGCGTTTCATTCATCTACTTATTCTATTGTTTCAATAAATTACTTGGACCAAAAAAAGACTGCCGTACCATCATTTGATTTTCCCTGCTATATTTTCTGAAGGACTATTATCACCACATTGACCTCAAAATTCTAAATGATTTTTACTGTTCTGTGCTTTGCTGCAAATCTCTAGATGTATCTCTGGTTTCACTATATTATAGACTGGGCCGACTGGCTTTGACTTTTATTTATATGTCGATCTTACTTGGATTCAGTATTCTGTTATCAAGGCAAGTATAGATTCTTTGATTCACATTCTTGATTTTGTTTGATGGTGACTCAAAATATGACCTGACAATTGGATTTACCACTACAAACTTATAATCCATTGTCTTTCTAGTAAGCTAATCTCACATCTCCAAGAGATAGTTGTGTTTCTGAAATAGATTGTCAGTTGAAATAAGAAATTAGGAAACCAATATCATTGCTAATTTGCAATCTTTAATTTACCTGACAAATAAAGAAACAAAAAGAACCATTTTAGATCTTGCTCAAACTGCACTCATAGATGCTATATCAGCTCATCTATATCAAGAACTTTATCAAGAAAGTATAACAATCGCATTTTCCAGATGTACGGTCTTATCTTTTCTTCTTCCGCTTGTTCTTGTTCCTCATTCTTTTTACTTTCTACTCCTAGGAAAAAAAAAAAAAAAAAAAAAAAAAAAAAAAAAAAAAAAAAATTCTAAAATTTGTCTCATAGAATGAGGAATTAGGTTGAGGGAGCCTAATTTGACATGAGGAACGTATCTACGAGTTTTTCATGGTAGAGTAATTTAATAATTTATATATTAAGAAGATATGTATTTTTAATATGCTATACCAAGTAATAATATACATTATAATAAGTAAGAACCATAATTTAGTATTTGATTCACTGTACATAGATAAGCAGAAATTATTTTATTACTTCCTTGCCTTAATACTGAATTTTATTTCTTAACAAATAGTTTGGTCTCGACGTACTATTTTCTTCATTAGGTCAATGTTGAAGTCCATATGCATTTCATTTTCCTAGTGATCTTTTTTGGTACGATCTTAGATACTTGCAATGTTGCAAATCAAGTTGCGTGATCATTAATTGTGCAGTTTCTTTTACTTTTTTTAAGTGAAAATTTGATAGATTCTTAAGTTTGGTGCTTTATTCTGGATTGGCAACTGGCATGAATCTTTCTTTTGTAATTTTTCATCAAGTTAAATTCAATGACTAAAAATGGAAGTTTAGCTAGAATTCTATGCAATTATGACGTGCTCTACGATTTAGATTGAATTAGTGATTTATGATTAAAATATTATTGGAAACTCGGCACAACTTTGGGAAATTTTCATTGCATGCTTATAATTTGGGACTGAGGCTATGTTGTTGTTGTTGTTGTTGTTGTTGTTGTTGTTGTTGTTGTTGTTGTTGCTTATAATTTATAGGCAGCATTTTTGCCTTTTCAAGGCTTATTACAATGACAATGGCATTAAGTATGTTGAATAATGAAATACATAGTATAATCATGTTTTGGAAAGCTATTTCTCTTTGATTAAGAATTTGTAGGATCTCTGGAATTATGATTATTTCTCTTTTCTTCTACAAGAAAAAGCATGTACTTACCCTTCAAGCAAGTTGTCCATAGAAGCTAGTAGATAGTTGTTTTGGATCCTAGCTAGTTTATTAATTGTATCTAGGAGCTGAAAGTGTGTCGTACAGTTAAAAAAATATATAATGTCTTCAGATTGGAGGAGTATATAGTTCAAAAAAAGTGTTTCCACAACAACATCATTCTGCAATTTTAAGGAGTTTGGATTATGTTTTCCTATTTGTGTTTGCATCAATTGTTTGTTATTCACTCCTTTGAAAGATTGATGGTAACTCCGAACAATGAGGCAACCAAACTCGCTGATAGTGAAGTTATTGTCAAAGGTTTTAACATCGTCTTTTTTGTGGTTCAATGAATGTTATTACAATTAAGTTGACTGTTGGTATAATATAACATTTTACCGTGGTCAAAGATACACCTCTGCATTTGTATTGATTTTATGAATTACTTTATACTGAAATTTTACCTTTCTTTTTTTAAAAAAAAAAAATTACCTTTCATGTCATTATTTTTTAGTTAGTGTTAAATACCGGCATAGTGAAAACATTGCCACTGAGAATCATGGCAAGCTGGTTCTCATCCTCTTACAGGAGCCAATGTGGACTAAAGCAGGCGTTCAGCCTTAAGTATATGGACACAATTCCTTATTTTATTTTGTTGGCATCTTAGGACAACAGTAAGCTGCAATGGCAAGTTGCATGCGTCAACCTTAAAGGTTCCGAGCGCATAGGTCATTGCTTTTTTTTCCTTTTTATGTTGAGATTTTCTTGCCTGCTGAAGGAAAATCTGAGGCAAAGTCTCTATTAACCCAAGTCTGTCAATTTTTAGGCTGCAGCAAGGAATTAAAAATATAGCATCTATCAAGGAAAGAAACAGCAATAAGCATAAAACAGTGAATGAGAGAGAGCATTTATTAAGAAATGTAATAACTTCATTACTAGTTCTCTGAGTGCTGATAGATTAGCTGACCTATATGCGCACGTGTCGAGTTTACTAGCAGAATAGAAATTAATGTAACAAAATAATAGGCAACCGTTTGTTATTTATGACTGTTGTGCCCATTATTTATAACGCTAGAGGGAAGTTGATATTTTCAAGGTTTCAATCCGTTCGTAATCCATTTTGGTCTCTCCTTTTTTGGCCATGTGAATCTTCAAACTTTGGTTGCTCAGTTTTTTTGATTGGTTTACGCAGAAGAGCTGATGAACCTCTCTTTTCCCTTTATTTTCTGCTTCCAGATTTACCACCCGATAAGGAGCCATTGGATTGGAATACCAGAATGAAGATTGCGGCTGGTGCAGCTAAAGGTTTGGAGTATTTGCATGATAAAGCGAATCCTCCTGTGATCTACCGAGACTTTAAATCGTCAAACATCCTACTTGATGAAACATATCATCCCAAGCTTTCAGATTTTGGGCTCGCAAAGCTTGGTCCTGTTGGTGACAAGACCCATGTTTCCACCCGAGTGATGGGAACTTACGGGTATTGCGCTCCTGAGTATGCTATGACTGGCCAACTCACTCTGAAGTCTGATGTCTATAGTTTTGGTGTGGTCTTTCTTGAGTTAATCACAGGACGTAAAGCAATCGACAATACCAGGGCTCCTGGAGAGCATAATCTGGTTGCATGGGTAAAGTTTTTTTTTTCCTTCACTTGTCTTTTTGAATAATATGCTTTTATGTTTGATTCTTCACAAATATCAATTCATGAGCTGGTTATTATCAAGGCTTTTCCTTTTAAAACTCTCTTGTAAACTATTTTATTCTGTTGAAGGTTTTGTCATTTATTATTCAGAAAATATAAGTTTTCGTTTTTTTAAATATAGTGATCAGTGTAGCCGACCCCAACTAATTTTGAATTGAGGCTTTGTTGTTAAAGTAAAAGTGGAAAAATGAATGAATTGTGTGTTTCCTGTAGTATTCTGATTCATTTTATTAGGGAGATTCAATTAATGGAGCACTATGCATCATTGTTGCTCTTTGGCATTTGCTTGTCTAGCATAGGGAGTTCATAAATGCATTGGTGTTTTTGGTTTTTAATGACCAATGAAGATTCTTATTTCCATTCTGTGGTTGGCGTTGCAGGCACGACCTCTGTTCAAAGATCGTAGGAAATTTCCAAAAATGGCCGATCCACTTTTACAAGGTCGATATCCAATGCGGGGACTCTACCAAGCTCTTGCTGTTGCAGCTATGTGTTTGCAAGAGCAAGCTGCCACTAGGCCTCTCATTGGTGATGTTGTTACAGCTCTTACTTATCTAGCTTCCCAAACTTATGATCCAAACGCGGCTGCTGCTCATAATAACAGAGGTTCATCTAGAGATCGAGAGGACCAAAGGGGGCAGGGCAGTGGCCCAGACAACCAGAATGAGTTTCGTCGTGGTGGGCGTCATGGTTCTCAATCTCCCCACCAGGACTCCCCCAATTTCAGGCGCAGAGATCTCGGTCGTGGAGTAAGCTTTGGTGCTGAAGCAGGTAGAGGGGAATCAGGTAGCGGGTCTGGGAGGAGATTCGAATTGAATGAATTGGAGAGGCTTGAATCGCAGAGAGATAGCCCTTCTCATGCAGGAAGCGCAAGGGAAACACCAAGAAAAAACTATAACCGTGATTTCGACAGAGAACGTGCAGTTGCAGAGGCCAAACAATGGGGTGAGACCTGGAGAGAGGAAGGAAACAAGAACAATGGTCTGGACAAATGAATTGTAGTCTCTTCGTCATGCTTCAACCTCAACATATCCTTCCACATCCTTTTCGAGAGCACTATAATGGAGGTTGACAGGTAAACAAAATGAAGGAAGAAAAGAAGAATGGCATTATATTGGTTTTCTATTTTCACCCATTTGAGTGAGGTATTCATCTGTCTTAAAAAGGAAGTATATCATTCAAGTTCTTATAGTTCTTAGCCACGCCGAACACCGCAGCCGAGATGGGAAGAAGAAGAACAGACTAGAACGGTAGAGACAGTTTTTCGGATTAGGGAGGTAACCAAGCACATATAATGCCATTATGCTTCTTTGGCATTCTGCATGTTTAGGTGAAAAGAAGGGAAGCTTGGTGACTCGTTTTTCTAGTTCTTACGCCGGCTGCGGTCATATCTGTGTATGCATCACTCGCATTTGTTTTCGTTTTTTTTTTTTTTTTTTTTTCTTTTCCTTTGTTCTTATTCATATTTTCTTCATGAAGTTGAACATCTCTCGTTCGTTGCCATTAGGATTTGCTCAAAAGTTGAAAATATTTCTACAAAATTATGAGTTGAAAATTTGTTTAGGTTTGTACAGGTACATGCTAGAGTGGCTGATCATGTTTTGTAAGTCATGGGCTACTGGTTTTTTTTTTTCTGGGAATTGTTGAGTTATCTATGTACTGTTTATTCCATCACATATCTTCTGCTTGAGTATTTTGCATTAGTCTTCAATTGCATCAACAGATGCAGTACTTCAATTACCAAAAATGCAGAACAAAAGCCAAGTACTCACTAAGTATCATTATTGATAAGTGAAGTTTGAAGGCAAATAGTATCATTTGATCCCTCGATTTTCATGCTTTAGTTGATTTGGTCGTTAAAATCTCATCAATTCACTTTTATTCTCTGAACTTTCATTTCCTTTTACTTTAAATTATTTTGTTAAGTTACTCTTATTTTATTTTACTTTAAGTTTACAAAACGATTTACAATAGATGTTTTAAATTAATGAATCAATTATGAACCGTACGTGCATCTCGCTTATGAAGCCTTTTCTTAGCGACTGTTCTCCAAAAAAAAACCAAAAGCAGGAAAAAATGAAAATTCGAAAATAAAAAGTGCACTGAAGAAAATTTAAAGATCAAATCAACAAAAAGTTGAAAGTTCAAATACCAAGCAAGTCTTTTCCTTGAGCAATGTACATTGGCCAAACTTACAGTATTCACGTACAACAACAGTGATTAATAATTCATCTCCAAACAATGAATCAATGGCTCAGTCAAAACAATAATTCACTCTTTTGGACCAAAGCAATTAATAATTCATCTTTACTTCATCACCTCTCCTTACAGTCTTAATCTATTACATTGCAGAGAAGCTACTGTAATTTTAGAGTTAAAAGCCCAAGTTGGTGAATGGACTAATCAGAACAGGAATCACTTTACAAGTACATCAATTTATCAAACTGGGTTTCAACGTTGGGAAAGATAACAAAAATGAAACCCACGACAATCTTTTTTCTGTTGTTTTCTTGAGGGGTAGGGCAGGTCTACTACGAAGCCGAAATCCTAACTGAGCCATAAAAACTGAGAACAGACCTCATAAACAGGTCTTTCGACTAGTAGCCAAATTTTTGATGACGTGTTTACTTGTCAAGACACCGATTTTGAAGATTCTAACTGTATCGGCGCAGGCAGCAATAACCTGTAAAAATCATCTTCTTCGTCTCCCCTGTAAAAAGAAATTAAGTTTTAAAACCTAGCTCCTAAACATAAGTCCAGTTATTTATGAAACCAATGAACAAAGTTAAGGCAGATGAAAATATTTCTGCCAAATTTAGAGAGAATTGAGAACTTACAGAGCCTACGTATTCATCCATCAGGGATTGCTTTCGCTTCTTTGAAGCAGAAGGCGGACTCTCTGCCTGTCTTGCCAAAGCGCGCTTTGATGGCATTATATTCTGAAACAGTTGTTCAAATCAAGTCAGGACGCATCAAATGACATGAATTTTTTTTTTATCGTTCGATTGAAATACGATATTTGTACAAAATAGCAAAAAACACATCGATTTAGAGATAATGACAGTGAAAAAAGACGATAGCTAAAATGCAAAAGTTTTAACGACATTTGTTTAACTATCAGTAAAAACAAATATGCCACAGGACTACTTGTTAAGCGCAAGTACGTCAACGAAGCTAGAAATCACTAAAGCACTATATCGTTAAAGAAGCCAACTTTAGACCATATTCACATTTGAGCAAGTAACATAGAAGAGAATTGCAAGGCACTGAAAATAAATGAAGTATGAAGACTAGAGAAGACATGAAAACTAATATAATAATAACAATCATAAAAAAACACACCTTAGCAAGCTTTTTATCTTTGCGAGCTTGTCTCTCTCGTTCATCAAATTCTTGGTTCTCTCTCTCCACCAAACGAATGAGGGTATCGCAGCGTCTTGCTAGTTCTTGTGTTGTGCGAGATTTAACAAACCAATCAAAGCGAAACAGAGGAGATGTCCGGAAAGCTGATTTGAGCTCATCCCAATTCCCATATCCAAGTTTGTGAACCATGCACAGCTGTTAAGGATGCAAGGGAAACAAAAAAATGTTACCTCCGTCGAAGCACCATGACCAGGGAACAAACCACTCTAGCAGTCTCAAGGAAAGTCTTACAGGACTTGGGAGGAACATACCATAAAGCGATCACATTCTTCATTGTACAGCTTCCCTTTGTTTTGACCATACTGGATTTTCAATTCCAACCAAGGATTCTTGTATCGATCCAACTTCTTACCAATAGCTTTCATTATCTCGTCTTTACGAGAAATCCGCGCCTCCCCTCTTTCAATATTCTTAATTATCCTGTCATAATCTGGCAGAAAAGAAAAATGCAAGCTCTAAGACTACTGAAGAAACCCTAAAGTTGGCAGAGCTGGATAGATTTAAAAATCCTCGTATTACTTGAAGAGCATGCATAAGAATTTAACTTACCATTTAACTCCTTGTATCGCTCTTTGAATACTTTAGCATATCTTTCAACTTCCTCTTCAGTTTTGCCTTCCATTTCTAAGGCAATACTTTTTATGTCATTTCGCCCATACTTTTCACATGCTCGAATGAATGTATTGAAATCTCTCCTAGTCCATGATGAAAACCCCTATATACACCAAACGGTCAAGTCGCTGAACTAAAAGGAGAATAACATCAGGCATTATATGCATCTTAACATAGACCAACTTACTGCTTCCAATAATTGTTCCTTCTCTTCTTGCTCTTCAGCATTCAAGGGGTCCCCTAAATCTGCACAAGGATGGTCAATACTCAGTAAGTCCACTTGAAGGTAGAAACTAATACAAAGAAGGAGCTAAACAAGAATGCTTAAGTACCTTCAGGTTCATCACCTTCAGCAATAGTATCTTTCATCTGATTTTTTTGGTGTGTTTGCTGCTCAAGTTGAGAAACAAACGGTTAAAAAAATATTTTAAATGGTATAACCTACACAGAACGTATTTAAAAATAAAATAAAATAAAATAAAACCTTAGCGTTAACTTCTTGGGTCAATTGAAAAGGACTAGCATAAGAAATATTGACAAACATGAGATAGCAAAACTTCATAGACAATGTCAAATTAGATAATTCAAGATTGCACTCACCATAAGATAGCGAACTTCCTTTTCATACAACTCACTAAGTCTTTGAGTGTTAAAAAATTGAAAATCATGCCTGAAAACAATGGAACATGTGTCAGACAACCCAAAAGAAAGTGAGCAAAGATCAAGACTGGTACCCAAATCCAATAGATACTTACAGTTGAGGCATACGAGGAATCCTTGGCTCTCTTGGTTTTGCTGGACCACCTTGACGCATAGCTTGTTTGAAGTAATCAGATTCAGAATAGCTACAATGGACAGAAGATGGGAATAGAAAAAATGAGAAACATTTATGTACAGATTTGTAGCTCAATCAACTCACAAACTATCTTACTTGCGCTTGCGCTCCCTCTTTGGTGGTTCGATCCAATTTTCGCTGACTATCTTTTTGAAATCAAACTTATTTTCCTCCTTCATTTGAACAAGAAAAGAGAGAATACTTCAGGTAATCTGTCCGCAAATTTTGCGACCAAGCATTGATGTATGCAGTTATAAAGCAGTCAATCAAGAGTCAAGAACCCTAGAGCCAGACTATTGATATTACCTTATCATCATCAAAGTCATACAATTCAGCAGCTGCAAAAACCAAATGAACTCTGTTAAAGCAATGGCAGAAATATTAAATCAACTCATCCAAAAGACTATTAAACTTACTGTCATCCATCTTAAATTTAATAGCATCTTCAGTAAATTTTTTCATCTTGGCATCAAGCTCTGCTGTTGCTTCTTCTCCTTTAGCTATAATTCTGTCAATGTCCTCATCTGTAATGGTGCTATCCTTGGAACTGAAAACCATTTCAGCACCAAATCTCACCATCTGCAACAGCTCATCTTTATTGACAGCTGAAAACAGCAAACACGCGTATAATCAGGAAAAGAAAATACTCAATAATGTAGATGCTAGTAGAGGCTTTTCAATTATTAAAAGATAATAGAAACTATTGTGAGCTATAGGAATGGACTCGCACTTTTCTGCTCTGCCAATCGACCTTGCTGAATCACCAAAGCATCAAGAGCCAGCTTCTTGTATGCCCTCTCAATCACTTTTTCCTCTATGGTATACTGTTATCACAAATCAGCATCAAGAGCACAAGTCAATAACAAGCTTACTAGTAGGTCGTAAAACTGTAGCAGTGATAAGAGAGGACTTCCAACTTCAAAGCATAGATTCTACAAGGTCAAAGTTGAACCTCAGTGCAGAAACGGAACACTTGAACTTCTTTCTTTTGGCCAATCCTATGAGCACGATCTTGTGCCTGCAAGTCCACTTGAGGATTCCTATTTACATATATAAACAAGAAAAAAAAATGATTACACTAAAATTAACTGGCCAAACTAACAAATCATCAGCAGTGCAGCATAAGAAAGTTTCCTTCAAAAGAATAGCTGCAAAAAAAGTAAAATAACTTGCCAATCACTGTCGTAAAGAATGACAACATCGGCAGTTGCAAGATTGATGCCAAGACCACCTGCTCTGGTTGAAAGTAAGAAGATGAATTTTTCACTCCCTGGTTGATTGAAAGCATCAATTGATGCATCACGATCTTCTCCACCAGTATTCCCATCAATCCGACAGTATTTGTATCCACGAAACATCAAATAGTCTTCCAAAATATCCAACAGCCTGGTCATCTGCAAAAGCACATAGGCAGAGTCATATACAAGAGAAGTAAAATTAAACCATAAAAAGGAACATAAAAAACAAATATATAAATAAATAGTCAACTGATATAGGGTACTTCAAATTATATATTACATGATTTTCCATTATACTGACCTGTGAAAATATCAGAACCCTAGAGTCCCGATCCTTGAGCTTTGGGAGCAGCTTATCCAACAGAACCATTTTACCTGCAACCAAAGGTCTTTATAACTGTTTCTCAACTAGAACATATGACTTTAACAAGGACTAAAAATAAAATACACCTACCTGCATTGGTGATAAGATGCTCTCCAGTAGTGTAAGGAGGACCAGGTTCGGCACCTTGGAAAAGATATGGATGATTACAACATTTACGCAGCTGCATTGCTATATTCAGAAGGCGCTTACGCTCTCCTCCAGCGTTAACAACCTCTAAATCTTTCTGCAATAAAGCTTTATAAAACTGCTTCTGTAATTGGGACATCCCTACTTTGAGTATTGTTTCTTTCTTCGGAGGCAAGCCCTTCTCGACGTCTGATTTCAACCTTCGGAGAAGAAACGGGCGAAGAACCTATGAAAGGAGAAAATGTTGTTGTATCATCATATTCTAACATACAGCGATCCTCAAATAGCAATGCACCCAACTTACCTTGTGTAGCTGTTGAACGACCTCTTGCTGATCATTATCGCCTGATATTTGAAACCATTCGTCAAAAGTCTCAGCGGAACTAAAGATCTCAGGAAGTAGAAAGTTGAGAAGAGACCATAGCTCATGAAGGTTATTCTGCAAACATCAGTAAACGATACAATTACGGAAAGATAGACAATTGGTCAGACCATAAATGTAACACCAGAAACAAAAATACTGAACAACCAATATTCAAAAACTAAGTCACATTCAGAAAGCAAGGCGCATGGCACTGCCCTGGCATAATCAGTGACAACTTTACAGCTTCATAATTGGACAGTAGACTCTCAATCGGCATACCATCAAATTATAAATTATAAAATCATAAGGTGCTTAGGATACAAATACAACAAACACCACAAGCAAAAATAAAAAATAAAAAATAAAAGTTCACAAGAAGCATATGCAAAAACCTGAAGTGGTGTCCCAGTGATAAGAAGGCGATAGTTGGTATTATAAATTCTCATTGTCTTTGAAAGCAAGGAATTTTCATTCTTGATTCGATGAGCCTCGTCTATAATGATATAGCGCCAACTAAAGCGTCGCAGAGCAGTTTTCTCTTTGATGGCCATTTCGAAGCTTGTTACACAGACATCAAATTTCCCAGCAACCAACAAGTTCTCACGTATATGCCTCTGCAGGGGCAGAAAAAAAAATCTTCAGCTTTACAGTATTTGATCAACATGTATGAGAGAAGTTTCTGGTTGCAATAGACTTACTCTTTCATCTGGATTTCCCAAAAATTTTACAGCACGCAGCACAGGGCAAAAACGACGTATCTCTTTCATCCAGTTTCCAAGAGTTGATTTTGGTGCAACCACCATATGGGGGCCAGTAATTCCTCTGAACTCATGCAAATAACCTAGCAAGGATATCGTCTGAAGAGTCTTCCCTAGGCCCTGGAAAAGAATTAAGTTTCATCAAAACATAAAACAAGGAAGCCCTTTCCACAACTGCAGCTACATTAGAAACTACGACACATAAACACGTGCAGTATTTGTACAAAACCAACAAATGAAGACAAATCTAAGGACGGCATGAAAAGAAAACATCGTACATCAACCTATTCAAGAAATACACGTACGCAAGCATGACACCAAAGAACTAATGAATATAAGAGGAATAATCAATAAGACATAAATCCCAATCATACCATCTCATCAGCAAGAATCCCATTAATACCATTCTCGTACAGTCGTATCAACCAATTTAATCCAGCTAGTTGGTAATCTCTCATTTTCCCCTGAATACCTGCAAGCAGTTGCAGTATTATTTCTTAAACAACAACAACATAGCCTCAGTCCCAACATCAAAAAAAAAAAAAAAAAAAAAAAAAAAAAAAAAAAAAAATCTAAACTAAGGAGGACGGTTACCATCGTCATGGAACATTTTAAAATAGCTTTTAAGCTGATTATCAATATTGTACATATGCTACTATTAACAGTTTAACTCTTTGAGCTCATTATACTAAAAAACCAGTGGAAAAAGATGGAGTGAGTCTTACAAGAAGGTTGTGTCATCAATCTTGTACTTCCTGCAGTAGAATAACCATCCTCTTCTTCCTTAAGGCACTCTTCATCTTCTTCCTCTTCAGTCACTTTGGATGCGTGACGACCCCTGGAAAGATATAGTAGAAAGGCAAAACGAATGGTTCAGCTCACAAGGGAAGGAATGCAAAGACAACATTCCTAATAAAAGTAATAATCAAGCTATTAGCTATGTTCAATAAAGCAGTATCATAAAAATGACAATATGACCAATTCATCATAGTTCAAATGCGGGGTTAAAAGGCTACAAACTTTAACTGAATCACTCCAAAATACATATAACTACACGAGAAATAGTGAGAATTTAAGGTTGCACTGTAAACATGATTTGGAAACTAACACTGTTTTTCCAACAATGATTTTGTTCATTTTCCTAAAATTTCCTTTCATTTCTTGCTTTCAGCAAAATCATTCTTTAGTAATGAAGTTTTCGAAAGTGTAAACTCTACACATCTGCTTGTAAATTTCTTTCGATTGATGAACATTATTTCAAATTTGTCATTATTTTTGAGAAAATGAATACAAGAAAAAATCAAGCGTTAGAGATGACACCAAGGAGGAGCCTTTGAGACATTTCTCTGCCTCAATGTTCTACACATGCATTGATGCATCAATGTTCTACACATGCATCGACATACGGGTGGTGATTCAAGAACAATAAACACAGCAAAATCGACCCAAAAATTCATTTCAGAAATTGTGAGCAAAGTTATAACTTAAATATAAGACTGTCAATTTTTCATTTATAATACCTGCCCTTGGGCTTTTTCTGTGATGCAGATTGGTTGCCCTTCGCAAAATGAGCAAATATCTCTGTTTGCTGCAGGAGATAATTTAGGCGCCCCTTCCCTTTGTTGTTCTAACGACAACGCAAAAACCCAAGTCAAATCAATGGGAAATCAATCATCACTTGTAAAACTTTAAGTTTGAGGACCAGCTCAATGTACCATGTCAGCATCAATAGCTTTATTCTGCGCATCCAGAATCTCCTGAACCTTCTGTTTCTTCATCCTTTGCATTTCTCTCAACCTGGCCCTCTCGCGCTTACTCACTTCAGCATTCTCTCCGCCCTATAAAACCCACCAACATTCATCAATCAACCTATCATATCTACATAAAAATACTGCCAGTATGAACTCCAACAGAAAACACACCCAAATCAACTACATTTCCTCGCGAAAAGCTAAAACATACGCTATGTGAAATCCAAATACGTGAGATGCGTCGTTCATGCAGCTCAAGATTAGAAATTTAGAGCAAGTTTAGCAAAACCCTAATCACACAAACCAAACCAGCCCTAACTACAGACCCCCAAAAACAAAAAACCCTAAAAACCAAAACTCTTCACAGTACCTCGTCATCCTCATCGTCGCTCTTCGCCGCGCCGTCCCCCTCCGAATTCCTCCCCACCGTCGTCGTCCGACCCGGCCGTCGTCCTCGCCACCGCTTCCAGCTCCTCCTCGTCCTCCTCCTCGTTAACCTCCCCTCCGTTCCTCTGCTCCTCCTCCTCCTCCGACGAGGAGGAGCCGGACTCGTTCGACGACTCCTCGAGATTCGCGCGCCTCGCCATGGATTCCGAAACCCTAACCAATCGATCGATCGAGCGATCGAGAGAGAGAGAGATTAGGGTTTCGTTCGCTCGAATCGGGTGTTCGTTCGTTCGAGACCTAAAAATCGCTTTTTTTTTGTGTGTGAGTTGAACGAAACGATGGCATGAAGTCGATTTGGGGGTTTAAATAGTTTCGTTTTCGAGCGCGTGAGAGGCACGTGCGGGTGAGGGTACGTTCCCGCCAAGTATTCGGGGGATTTGTTGGATTTCCCGCTCGTTTAACCGTACTCGTACTGGTGGGTTTTGGGAGGTTGAGTTTTGGGTGCCGTTGGATTGGCCATTGAGATATGTGCAGGTAAACTAGATGCTCTCGCTTTAATAGCTCAATATTTTATAATAAATGACCGCGAGGATTTAAATTCAAAAATGTGTTTGGGTTTGATTTATATAGTTGCTCACTTATTAGAGGTTACGGTTGTTTGGATGGACCGAAATAATAATCTCACGTTAAGTAAAAATTCATGATGAATGATAGAAGTGTGGATGTCTCTTCAAATAATAATGAGGTATATTTTGAAGTAAAATCCCGTGAGTTTAAAGTGGCTAACAGATGATGAATGGCTTCAGATTTTTCTAACTCAAGATGATCTTTTATAAATGCATCTTTCGTAAAATACTTAGATATAACTTTGAACATCAAAGAATCAAAAAAAGTATGATGGTGACTATGCATGTGGCTGGGCTTGGATCTTTCAAATTTAATATAAGTCGGACCATGCCTAAGCGAAGATAAATAGTATTTTAGGCGTCTTTTGATTCGTTTTTGCTAACTTACAATGTTAGTTTGAAATTATCTCCTTAGACATGACTCCTTAATGTTACCATTTTCATGTTTGGTTCAACTTTAAACTTTTCTAAATTTTAAACAATAAAAATATTAATTGACGTTAATAGTCTTCAAACAAAAGAGAGAGAGATTGATCATTAAAGGGACATTAATGAGGGATAATTGTGACTACAACTCCCGAGAGATAAGGGGGTGGTGGGAGATATCTCTCATCCTATAATTTAAGTTGGAGATAACTTGCAGGGAAGGTAGACAACTTAACGAGATTAGTTCACAATTCCTTGTAAGTTATCTCTTTTAAGATATATCCACCTCATACCAAACAAGGCTTTTTTTTTTGTAAAAATTAGCGTTAGTTGTGAAGTTTTGACCTAAGAAGGCTGCATAATCAAAGTTGTAACCACTGCACTGCCTTTCCCTTTGTATGTAAATCCTGTTATTTATCAAATATATTTACAAAATAATTTTAATCGTAACATGCTATATAATATTACTATATTACCCCTCATAATGCATAAATTACAAGAGTAGATTATAAGATCGTACATTAATTCCTTATTTATTACAATGGCAAAATAGTTAAAATAAACATGAGAACCGCGTATATTTTTTAGAAGGGAACTTTGCTAGAACGACTTACATATGTAGGGAGTATAAAATACACCCCAAATTGCATGTTTATTTTTATTTTTTTTTATTTTGATGTATGTGGGTGTCCAAATCGCCTCGATCCATTCTCGTTTAATTTTTTACTAGTCCCACGATAGATGATCAGGAGCATCTTTCCTAACATGATATAATGTTGTAGTTGCAGCTTAATTAGCTATTGATAATAGATATATTACAAATACACATAGTTAATGTTGCGATTAATTATCTTAACCAATTAGGTGATTCAATGAGTTGGTATGAGATTTGGAAATAAGAGGTCATGGATTCAAACTACGTTTAGCAGGCAAAGTTGTTTCTTAGTTTCTTATCAAAAAATAAAAAATAAAAAAATGCTGCGATTGTCATCATTAGTCTAGTTCAATATTGGAAGCAATTTATTACTCAAGTTTTATCACATGCAATTAATTATTCATATTCAAATGCCACAAATCAAATTAATAAAAGAAAAACAAGTTTAATTATGCTATAAATACATTCAACACGAAGCAATTAGAATAAATGGATAAATATTTAAGGCAACATAACATATGCAGGGTCCTTCATGTGGCCGTTTGTGCTTCTTGTTGTAAACCACTAGGAGGTGCCTGCACAACAAAATTAAATATCCCCATGTAAATTACTCCGAAAGAAGTTATAAAGTTATAATAAAAATACTTGCATGTATGACAAAGCCATAAAAATTAAGTTAGGAGAGCGAACTTTTATCCTCACCTCCGCGACATTAACAGTACTTTGCTTTTCGCCAATTTTTGTAGCTTCATTTGCTTCTTTAATTGATGGTAATTTTACGTTTGATTCTTTATCCGCAATGCTTCCACCACCACCTCCTCGGTTTCCTTTTCTATTCGTTGATCAAATCAATTTTCAAACTCATTAAGCTAATTAAACATCAAATTTTTATTCTAAGAAATTGAACCTCCAACTAGTTTAACAAGTCATATATATTAATTATAATTATAATCTAGTTTGGTAATTAAACATTGAATACAAGTCAATACATTACTATATATTACCATTTTGATGTTCTTGAGCTAGTAGTTCTTTCACATTCTCTTCTAGTCCTTCAACCTCATGTTGGGTGTCAATCTTCACATCAAGTTCATCACTTGCATGATCATCATCCCTTCCTTCTCTCGAGGTGGGCAACTCATGATGTGGCGAGTAATATCCATCATTATCACTAACAATAGAATCAATGGAACCCCTTTCTTTCCTCGAATTTAAGTAGTCTTCGCGATCGGACGATTGATCTTGAGATACGATATTATTAAGATTCTCCTCTATTTTTCTCTCTTCTATTATAACCGCATATGGTGTAGGCGTTGTCTCATTTTCTTTCTCGTCCTTAATTGGAAGATTCACGCTTATATCCTTCACATCCGAAGCTGACTCTCTATTATTATTAGAACTCTCTGTTGTTACCATGTTAAGGTTCTCAAGCTCCGGTTGCTTCGTGGGCGGCGACGACTCTTTCTCGACGGTGGCATTGGCGGCGGATTCAGGGATGGATTCAATGGGGCTAACAACATTCTTGTGGCTTCTCTTGTTCGGTTTCTTACGGTTGCTTATCGCGGTGTTGTCGGTCGCGACGGTGTGTTTGGATTCATTGCAACCCATTGTATGGATTTGCTAATTGTAATGTAATTAATAGGATGGTGATCAAGATGTAAATGATGATAATTAAGGTGATATGTTCTTATACAAAATTCAAATTTGTTCTTGGTTGAATGAATGTGGAGGTGGTGTGTTTAGATATGTATCAGTTTGTTTTGTTAAATTTCTGGTGGATTTCAGAGGCTATGGTGATTTGGTGCCCGGATCGGCAGCTGTCATGATGCCCACGCGTTTGAGTTGTTTTTAAATTTTGCATACAAGGTAATTAAATTAACTTTTCTGTTTTTAAGAATCACAATTAAATATGTACCATTCAGATTTTAGACTTGTGCACTGGGTGAAATCGGATCGGGCCTAATCGGACTCGGGCTTTTAATTAAGCTTAATCCCAAATTTGTATCGAACAATTAGATCGCTCAATTAGTTGGATTAGAAGTTGTAACAATTGACCTTAATATCTAAGGTTCAAGGGTCGGGCGAGTCCCCGAGCCCATAAACACGTCTAGTACCATTGAAAAATGTTAGGGCATCTCCAATTTCGTGTCAAAATGGGGATGGATTGGATGTGGCACGACCCAGTAGCACCCTTGTCATTTTGGTGTAGGTGTTAAGTTTCTATTTTTATTTTTATTTTTTTGAGTTGTGTGGGATCCGCATAAACTATTAAAAAATTAAAAATGGTTGAAACATTTTTTTTTTTTGGCATGAGATTTGGTGCGAGGGTTGGAGATGATAATAAAATGCTTGCAATATTCCTACTAGTTAAAAGCAAAATTTTATAGGATCACAATTATGTTAGTTATGTTATATATAAGTGAATTTTGAGCGGTAAAGCTACAACAATTATATAAAATGAACAAGCAGAAATGAAGATGTTTAGGTGGATGTGTGGTAAAACTTTAAAAGATAGAATAAAAAATATAGAAACTCAAAGACAAGTAGGAGCAATATCAATTGACACAAAGATTAGAGAATGACGGTTGCGGTGATTTAGTAGACGACTTACAAATGCTTCCACAAGAAAACTTAACTCAATAAAAATTGAAAAATTCGACGAGGTATAAGTAGACTAAAGTTAACTTGAAACGCATTAATTATGAGGGATTTGAATAGTTTGTAAAGCTCAACATCATGAATTGCACAAAATCGAACACAATGGAAGAGTTTGATCCATGTAGCCGACTTCAACTAATTTGAGATTGAGGTTATATTGTTGTTATTGTTCTTTTTACACCAAAATTATGCAAAAGTTGCACTATTTTGGTGTATTGAATTGGAAATGCACCTACTATGGTATTAATTAGCTTCATTCTCTGTGTATCTTGCCATGAGATGGTTAGAGTAGCATTTTGAAAATGTTACACATCCGGTGTTATTAAAAGTACTCTTCTTTTTTTTTTTTCGTTTTTTTTTTTTTCAAGTACTCTTATTTTAGACAACATAATAAAAACTCTCTATAATGTTATTAATTACTACTGGTTCAAAAACGTCAATAAAAAAATTTACAAGGTCATCTTTGGATGTGTCCAGATTATCTTAATTAATTAATCACTCTTCCCTAATTTTTGAATTGATTAGTGTTATATATACTTTTCTTTCAATCTTCGTACCTTATTTTACATTTTCGATCTTCATAAGTTTTACCACATACATCCATTTGAACATTTTCAAAAATAAAATTAAAAATGCACAAGTAAATAACTAATAAGTCTCAATCACTCCACAGATCGCTTGAAATGTTTTTTTTTTTTTTTTTTTTTTTGATTAATGGAATTGCCTAAATGAGTACGTGGCCAGCAAATTTCGGTGGTGTAGATACTCAAAAGATGTCACTTTTGTTTGGTACAGTGACTTATATGTACGTGACATCATGGAATATATTACATTTACAAGTTGGAGAGATTTACGAGCAATGCATACCAAATCAATATGTTGCAACAAACTATTTTGGACGGATATTGATGAATTAATAGAGCAAGTACAACGGCCAAGTTCACAATGTTTGTAATAAAAGGGCGATCTCTAGAAAAAGCAACAAAAAGGTGAGAGAACAAAATGAAATTCCATGAAAAAAGACCAAGATAAATATTCCATTACAAAAGAGTTTCATGGACCCAAAGCAAGCTTAATTATGTTAAGTCTCAAAACAGGAGAAATTTTTTCTTCCTTGTTAATCAATTTTACGACATCAGTTAATTTGGGACTGAAGCTATGTTGTTTTTGTTGTTGTTGTTGTTGTTGTTAATTAATCAATCTTATGACGTCATTTTTTTTAAAATTATTATTGCAAGCTCGCGAGAAACACAGCCTCACCTCATTAAAAAGTAATTTTGTCATAATTATAAGCTTACGATAGAGTAAAAAAATTCAGTAAACATAAACTAATTACTCATAAAAGACCCACGAACCTAGCTAAAGTGGGTCAGAACGAGCCCATAGAGCCTAAGTGAACCTAATGGCTAGTGAGCCTCATGGACCTGTATAGCTGACGAGATCCCAATTATTCTATTAAGATCGATCCGTTATGGAATATTTGAAATAAATGTCTAAAACATTTTATTATTTGGTTTTTGTATTTTGATTAATCCTAAGAATTGATTTAGGGTTTGATTAATTGCAAAATTTGATTTCGTTGGCTGATCTGTTTACCTCCTTATTAATCCAAAAAATCAGTATTCCTCCTTAAGCAATTGCCCTCTTATCGAAATTTGTTAATTGTTATCATGTTGTGTAAGTCATTAAACATTAATGATCTTTGTGTGAACAAACACACAAAGATCATCTAATCTAAATTGCGGAAATAAAATAAGAATTACCTCCAGCCATTGTTGTTCTTTCCAAAGCTTGATCTTCCAATTTCTTCTTCTCCTCTCCTTAATGGTGTTCTGAGTCAAAACCTTTTTTTTTTTTTTTGGAGAATAAAATTGGGGACCAAACTACGTTGATTAATATCCCAAAAGATAACCGCCCATCAACCGTTATCTCTAATCATAATTTGACACTTGTAATGTGTGGGGCCCACATGGATCACTTAGGATAAGTATAATGTAAAGAATACTTACATTCTCCCACTTGATCCATATACACATTACCACCAAAATTAAGAAATAAAATACATGAATCATGGCGATAGGTCCTCTATCAAGTGAGTAATATCTTCCATGTATCACAATGCATTAAATTTCTTAACATATTGTCATAACTTAATGAATAAACCTCATGTTTATTCTTGGTCCAAACTTAATGATATTTCTCAAATCAAATAAAACATGAATGTGTACACAATACATAAGTAAAGAAATACCTCAAAGAGTTCCAATAAACATCATTCTTACAATAATAATCACATAATGGATCTAAGTCCCATCCTATCAACATGATCCTTAAACTTCATTGGTGGCATGCCTTTAGTTAAAGGATCTGCTATCATTAATTCAGTGCTAATGTGCTCAATGACCACTGTTTTGTCCTTGACACGTTCCCTTATGGCTAAGTACTTAATGTCGATGTGCTTGCTTCGACTCCCACTTTTATTGTTCTTAGCCATAAAGATAGCAAATTTGAATTGTCACAATACATTCTCAATGGCCTAGAGATAGAATCCATGATTCTAAGCCCATAAATGAAACTCTTTAGCCAAACACCTTGAGAAGTAGCCTCAAAACAAGAAACAAACTAGCCTCCATAGTGAAAGTAGCAATCAATGTTTGCTTTGCAATTCTCCATGATACTGACTCCACTAGCTAGCATGAAAATAAATCCCAATGTTGATTTACGTGAATCAATGCAACCAAAGAAAGTCGAATCGAGTATCCAAAGTGACTTCCAAAATATTAGTTCGTCTATATGTAAGCATGTAGTCCTTTGTACCACGAAGGTATCTCATGACCTTCTTTGCAGCTCTCCAAAGTGGTCCATACCCGGTTACTTTGATATCTTCCTAACATCCCAACCGCGCAAATGCTATGTCAGGTCTTGTGCAAACTGAGAGCATACATCAAGCTTCCAACTAGTGAAGCATAAGGGATGTTAAGCATTTGTTCCCGCTCGAGATCATTTTTAGGGGATTGGTTCAAACTTAACTTATCACCCTTCACAATTGGAGCTACACTTGATGAACAATCCTTCATTCGAATCTTTCCAAGACTTTGTTGATATAGGCTTCTGAGACATTCCAAGAATACAACGTGTTCTATCTCTATGGATCTTAATGCCAATAACATAGGATGCATCTCCCATGTCCTTCATATCAAAGCTATTAGAAAGGAATTGTTTCACTTCATGAAGCATACCCTTATCATTTGTTGCAAGTAAAATGTCATCCACATATAGAATGAGAAAACAAATTTTGCTCCCACTAACCTTCTGATATATACAATTATCCATAATATTCTCAACAAAACCAAATGAAGAGATAACATCATGAAACTTCAAATACCACTTTGTCGGGAGGCTTGTTTCAATCCATATATAGATTTCTTAAGCTTGCAAACCAAATTCTCATTGCCAATAGAGGAAAATCCTTCTGGTTGTTTCATGTAAACCTCTTCCTCTAGTTGACCATTAAGAAATGCGGTTTTCACATCCATTTGTTGCAACTCAAAATCAAAATGTGCAACCAAAGCCAAAATTCTGCGAAGAGAATCTTTCTTAGATACGGGAGAAAAATTTTCCTTGTAATCGATTCCTTCCTTTTGTGTGAATCCTTTTGCAACAAGTCTGGCCTTGTATCTCTCAATGTTGCCTAATGAGTCCTTCTTTGTCTTAAAGATCCATTTGCATCCAATTGCTTTGGCTCCTTTAGGCAACTCAACAAGGTCCCAAACATCATTTGATGACATAGAATTCATTTCATCATTCATAGCATCATACCATAATTCAGATTCAGCACAGTTCATGGCTTATGAAAAGGTTTCGGGATCACTCTCGACTTCGACATTATAGTCCAATTCTTGCAGATACACAATGAAATCACTAGGTATTCTTGACCTTTTAACTCTAGTAGATCTTCTTAATGTTGCATCAACATTTTCTTGAAGATCATGTTGATCAACTTGTTCATTTACTTGAGGTACTTCATGAATAATTGGTTGTTCTACCATTTCAAGTTCTTCATGAACAACTTGATCTACTGGATGATTGTCAACAACTTGTGGAGTTTGAACTCTTTGTTCCTCAATTCTCAATGGAACCTGAGCAAAACTTGGAATGACATACATATGATCACTACTTGATTTAGAAGGAAGATCATCAAAATGAACCTTTTAGGAACATTATCCTGAAAATGATTCCTCCCACTAATCATGTCATTCTCTAGAAATTTTGCATTTCTAGATTCCACAATTCTAGTGTTATGAGAAGGACAATAGAGGCGATATCCTTTAGACCTCTCGGCATATCCAATGAAATACCCACTAATGGTTATAGGATCCAACTTCTTTTCATGTGGATTATAGATTCTCACTTCACACGGGCATCCCCAAACGCGTATATGTCGCAAACTAGGTTTCCAACCTTTCATTAACTCAAATGGCGTCTTTGAAACAACCTTAGTTGGAACCCTGTTTAATATATACACTGCCGTTTTAAGAGCTTCACTCCACAAAAAGATAGGTAGAGTTGCATTACTACGCATACTCCTAACCATATCCATCAAGGTCCGGTTTCTTTTTTCTGCTACACCATTCTCACTTGGAGAACCTGGATTGGTGTATTGAGGAACTATTCCTTGCTCTTGAAGAAACTTAGCAAATGGACCAAATGCTTGTCCATCTTTAGTGTATCTACCATAATACTCACTTTCTCTGTCAGATCTGACAATCTTAATTTGTTTCCCACTTTGTTTCTCTACTTCAGCCTTGAAAACTTTAAAGGCATTCAATGCTTCATTTTTATGATGAAGCAAGTAGACATACATGAAACGTGAGAAATCATCAATAAAGGAGATAAAGTATTTTGGACCAGTTTTAAAGTCCATATCTGGACAACATATGTCAGTATCGATGATTCCTAATAATGTTGAACTTCTATGAGCACCTCTCTTGGATACATTAGTCTGTTTTCCCTTTATGCAGTTCACACAAATCTCAAAATCAGCAAAGTCAAGGCACTTAGTACTCCATCATTTACTAATCTTTTGATTCGATCCTTGGAGATATGTCCCAATCTCCGGTGCCATAACATAGAAGATTCACCATTCATGACACTTCTTTTCAAACCAGTAACATGCATTGCAGTGGCATTATTTTCTAAATTCAAACAAAATAAACCATTCAATAAAGTACCATGTCCAACGATATTTGATTTAAATATCAAATCAAAAGATGTTCCAAAAAAGTTGAAGTGAAATCCCAAATACAACAACTTGGAAACTGAAATTAAGTTTCTGGAAAAATTAGGTACATAGAAAACATTGTCCAAATTTAAAATAAAGCCACTAGACAATTTTAAGATGCATGTTCCAACAAAACTTCCACATGTGAGCGCATTTTATTTCTGAATAAATGCTCAACTCACTTCCATTGGTTTCATGATTTATCATATCCTGCAATGTATTGGAAACATGGATTGAAGAACGTGAGTCAATCCACCAAGTGTCATGTAAAGTATCAACCATATTAGATTCAAAACAAACATATGAAATTGATATACCTTTCTTTTGAAGCCACTGTTGGAATTTGATGCAATCCTTCTTCATGTGTCCCTTCTTTTTACAGAAGAAACACTTGGATTCTTTCTTCATAATTCCACCTCGGGGTTGCATTTTGTCTTTCCCCTTCCAGTTGTCTCTCTTGTCCTTTTTCTTCTTGTCCACCGTCAGCAACACACCATTCTCTCCTTGCTCCATAATCAGTCTACCCTCATCCTGAACACACATGGTCGTCAACTCGTTGATCGACCATTTATCTCTATGCGTGTTATAAGAGATCTTAAAGGGTGCATCGAGAAGGGAGTGTGTTCAAAATGTAGTGGACTAAGAAGCTCTCGACATATCAACCTCAAGTGTTTTGAGTCGGCCGCTATGTCCCTCATCCGCATGATGTGCTCGCGCACACCCTTAACTCCGGTCATCCGGAGTGATGAGAATTGCATGATTAGAGTCCTGGCCAGTGCCTTATCAGATGTCTGAAACTGATCCTCGATGGCCTTAAGCAATGGATGAACCTTGTCATACTTCTCCACCGTACCGAATACTAGCCGTTATGTTCGTTTTAATGAACATAACACAAATGCGGTTAGATCTCTCCCATTTTTCGTAAAGATCAACCGCGTCAGGAAGACTAGCCTCGGTGATTGCTGGTGGTTCGTCCTTACGTATAGCAAAATCTATATCCATTACTCCCAAATGGAGGAGAATTCTCTCCTTCCATACCCTATAATTCTCTCCATTAAGAGTCGGGATCTCAAATTTTAACTGAGAACCTAAGACGGGTATATGAGTAGTTGCAAATATTAAATAAATAAATACATGCTTAACAACAAATAGAGACTACAAATAATATGTTTTACCAATGCAAACATAATAAAAGAAATAAATCAAGTGACGTAAAAACATTCCTGTGGGCTAATGCCTTTACTCAATAAGATTCATTAACCATATAATAAAACTATCAAATTATTTTCATTTTCTCAATTCCTGTGGGTAAATTAAGAAAATACAATTTGATATTCTATTCTAATTAATTATATGAGTATAGTAAAATATCATGTGGGATAAATTTTACCACAACCATATTACTAATTACAACAAATGCATGAATGATCCTATATAATTTAGATGTTGTGGTCACTCTAACATTATTTAAAATTTCACATGCATGGATCATCCTACATTTAATCAATGAATTTCTTAATGTATTGCATCCTTATTTAAACAATACTAACAAATTATATACATGCATATATACTTCATGGCATATTATCTCATGTATTATTTAAATAAAATAATTAATGTGCATGAAAATTAAATATATAGAACATAATACTCATCAAGTGATTATCAACTTGTACTAAACATGTATCAGTTCTATTATATATGCATATATATATAATCCCTCTTATGCACGTGTACTACTCTTAATATGTAGGCGTCATATTCATATAGCATATGTCAGTTCTATTATATATGCATATCCATGCATATTGAACATGCCAAACAAATATATGTGACATAGCTACATTGTTTTGTATAAAATTTCATATACTAGAGTGTAGCAAACATTAAAAATTGATATTCCGCCTAATTTGATTTCAATGATATACACACTTTAATGTGCGTACAGGAGGTCAAATTCAGAATTTATAGGAAATTCTCCAGATCACCGAAACTAACTATGTGAGTATTTCAGTTTATCCAAAATTCCAAAATATTACGAAAAATCCTTTTCGGCACATGTATTAATAAATCCAATAACGCCAAACAAATCGGATTTTGAATAGAGAAACACAAAATACCAAATAAGGATCGACTCCAAAAAAAAAAAAAAAAATTCCAGTAATGTCGATCAAAACAATACTGTGGAAAAATTCTAGATCGACATGATATGAATCAAAGGTTTAACCACAAAGCTCTGATACCAATTGTAAGTCATTAAACATTAATGATCTTTGTGTGAACAAACACACAAAGATCATCTAATCTAAATTGCGGAAATAAAATAAGAATTACCTCCAGCCATTGTTGTTCTTTCCAAAGCTTGATCTTCCAATTTCTTCTTCTCCTCTCCTTAATGGTGTTCGGAGTCAAAACCTTTTTTTTTTTGGAGAATAAAATTGGGGACCAAACTACGTTGATTAATATCCCAAAAGATAACCGCCCATCAACCGTTATCTCTAATCATAATTTGACACTTGTAATGTGTGGGACCCACATGGATCACTTAGGATAAGTATAATGTAAAGAATACTTACATGTTGTTCATATACATCAGTACAAAAGAATACTGAAACCCGTCGCTAATCCGGTATTTCCCGTCGCTAACAATCTCGTCGCTAATTTTTTTTAGCGACAGCGTGTCAGGTTTGGCGACGGGCACCCGTCGCTAATCCCGTCGCCAAATCTTGTCGCTAATTTGTCACGTGGTTGTGGTTGAATCTCTTTCGACCATGCCACGTGGACATTTAGCGACGGGGGCAATCACTAGAAGCCCGTCGCTAATTGGCCACGTGGATCATTGGCCGCCCGTCGCTAAATTGAAGAATATTTTTTTAAAAATTTGATATTATATATATTATTTAATATTTAATATTTAAAAATATTTTTATATTTATAAAATGCTAAAAATATTATATATAATATAATAAAATATTTAAAAATTTGAAATTCAATATTAGAAATAAAATTAATTTATAAAAACTAAATATTAAGAAATTTATTAAAAATTATTAAACTTCAAATGAAATTAAATGTAAATATTTAAAATATTTAACTATTATATATTTTTATATAAATGCAAAAACTATTATATATAAAATTTAATAATTTTATGAAATTTCTTAAATTCAATTAAAATTAAATTTTAAATGAAATGTTTGAAAATAATATTATTTATAAATAATATTTAAATTTAAAAATTCTTTATAAAACTTTATTAAAATAATATGTTTTAATCTATACTATATAATTTATTCGGAATAACTATACGGACAAGAAAATTAAAAAAAATCAAAGTTAATAACTGAAGTCCATCAATAAAAATGAATTAAATACAACAAAAAAGTTAATTACAAGTATGAAAATATACAATACAAAAAAGTCAACTCAATCGTCGAGATCGTCGTCGGTCTCTGAGTCATCAGCTGGAACATCTATCGGAGGCGCTGACGCGAATGAAATTCCAAGTTTGTCCATTAGAGCATGCTCTATGCGAAGCAACTGGCCTTGGACCTCTCGAAACTAATATTGGGTTAGAGTGTGATTCTACATAACCCGAAGAATGTGTGTCTGCATCGTCTGGAAGTCCCTCTGCAAAAGCTCATCGGACTCATTAGGAGAAGAAATAGGCCGAGAAGATCCAGTTCCATCTCCACCTCTACCTCCACCTCCAGCTCCTCCAGTTGTAGCATGTCTTCGCCGCGACCTCGACGGTGTCCACCCTAGTCCATATGTCCGTCCTTTGTCGTCGTGCTCAATGACGGACAAATATAGCTCGGTCTCATCTATCGGGATGTCAGGCTGCGACTGTGTCAGCTCAACACATATGAGTGTGCGACGTTACACTCGTCATCCGTGAGATAACTCTTCTTTGATCTCCCGTAGGTCCGACCTGGGTGGGTGAATATTGAGAAGCGGCCATTAAAACTTTGACTTGGTCCGACTCCATCATCGTAATTGCAGGGTCGGACGACCGTGTGAAGTGGAGACGTGTTCCTCAAAATAATAAGAACAAAATGCGGCTGTTTCTTCCACTAAGTAAGTTTTGCATATTGAGCCCTCAACCCTTGCCTTATTCATAACATTATTTTTTAAATGTTTCAAGTACCTACATTTGTAGAATTAAGTTAGTTAAAATGTATATGTTAGAGTGTGATATAAGTTGTTTACGAGTCTAACCTCTCGAAATGATACATCCACCGAAATTGTACTGGGCCAACAAGGATAGCCTCGTACGCCAAATGGATAGGATATTGATGTCATGCATAAGATAGTTAATTATCTATCATCCTCAAAAGCTTATGAATCATATTAATTTCAATGATATTGATGTCATGCATTACAACAAGACTCAATATTGTCATTAGAAGAAAATTTTTGAAAAATTCTTCTAGATATTCGGGATTGAAACCCTTATCCATATGCTTTGAATATACTTAAATCAAAGAATCCAACACCACCATATATATAAAACATATGTGCAGTATATAACATGTTGCATCAACATCAATGTATAACATGTATATATATTATATAACATGCAATAGTTTAATACCTTTCCATATACCTTGGCAATGTTTATGTGTATAACTACCCATCAATAATTAAAACTGAAATGCATTAAAACACTTATGATGCTGGAGTCATTCCATGATCAAACAATATGCATACGTGTGATTATATAAGACAAACAAATTTTGTCTTCAACACGTGATCAATCACCAAATTAAATAATTGATGCATCATATCTCATACATGGATCTGTAAAAATCTCGCTAAATCACAAACCTTAACAATGGACCCACCACTTCGTTTGAATCATCCGAAGTTGGTTCAAGGAGGGTCTCAAGTGCATCATCAAGGATTTACGCCAACTTAAGAGATGTGAGAAAAAACATCACTTTCTCTTGCCATCGAGTGTAGTTGTCGTCGTCAAACCTTTCGAGGTGGGTTAAATCATGGTTCATGATTCGTATGGAGTGAGAAACAAACTCACCATTAGAATTAATTGAGTTGGGAGGATAATGAAGAAGCACCATTCCCATTCACTTGAGCAATTCCGTCCGAAGTCGAAGAAGCCATTGATGAAGAAAATTCTTGTCTACAAATTGTTGGAACAAAATTGCTTCAGACAGAGAAATCAAGATGAGAAGGAATAAACCAAATAAAGACTTGAGGCGCGTAATCGCTTTCTTTTAGACAAGATTTCTCCCTACCGGTTGAAGCCGTGTATACACAATGAGATTAATCAAAACTTGCCTTCATGATACAATCAAGTCTCTAATGGTTGTTGGGTGATGTGTGTGTAACACAACTCCAAACAAGAACACTCTTTGAAAAACTTTTGAGAGAATGATGCTATGACTCAAGAACACACTTTGATTCAAAAATCATTTTGTGTTTCAATGTCTCTCAATGTGTTTTGTACGTACTAGATCACTTTGATTTATAGAAAATCAAGAGATTTGGTGTCTATCTACAAAGAGGTGAGTTTTTGTGCTAATAGGTACCAAAAAATGGACAAAAAACGGATCAAATAACACCCAAAGTCGCACCAATTTGTTATGAGCGCTGAGGCGCCGACCCGGCGCTTCGGCGCCATAAACAGACAAAATTTTGGTCTTGGACAGAACCTTTCTTTTTTTAAAAAAAATTCTACAACTAATTGTGTGGCTTATTAGATTGGTATGAAGTTTGAAAGTAAGAGGTCGTGAATTCGAACTTCACTCCGAGCAAGTTGTGTGTATTTTTTTAGTCAAAAAATATAGAGATTCTTAAAGCAATTATAAATAACAATTATAAGGTGAGATAATGAATAATTTTATAGTCGGTCACATCCAAGAAGATTTTCTCAATATTGATTCTATTAGGTGCCAATCAAAACCAAGAACATGTCTCTCCTTGTTTTTAGCACAGAAGAATTTTGGAGTAAAAGTTAAAAACCTTGCACAAGCATGGTTGCCCCCAACATATTATGTGATTCTTTTTGAAGGAAAATAGAAATTTCATTGATCATTATGGCTCCAGACATTCAATAAAACATGATTAGATATAAAATCAATTACCTTAAGCACAAAATTATGTGCTTTAATCCATCAATTATCTTTAACAATAATCTTTTTTTCTTAATTGGATACTTGATTATTGGAAATTAATTCATTTAAGTTTCATTATAATTCTCATTCCTAAATTACTTATCGTTAACAATAATCTTTTTTTCCTGGTCTTTATAGCTCTAATTCTCAATTTCTTTATAATTCTCATTCCTAAATTAGTTCTTCTTTATCTATTAGCTAGTCTCTTATCTCTGATTTTTTAGTACGGCTATTTGCACCCCACACAATGATCAGGGCACCCAGCCAAAATGTTGTAAAAATTAACCGATTCACTCACGTACCCAAACCTCTTCATTCCCACGCGCCCCACCTTCAATGCTTCAAATTTTTCACAAGTGCAGTTCATCCCTCGTCGACTGAAGTGCATGTTTGTCAATCGAAAGGGGTTGTTGGACATTGTAAGTATGTCATTTCTCTTTTTTGTGGTTGAATGAACTCAGTTGGCCTGTTTTGGAGGAGACAATAATGTGTGGGTTTGTATTGTAGGTTTTGTTAGATTCGGTGTGTGTGCATCATTGTCGACGTATAACGGGTGAAGAAAATGAGTGGGAGGAGACAATAATATGAGTTTTGTATTGTATTTTTCTCATTTTTCAAACTGTACAGGGGATGCAAAGTGATCGGCCGCGCATGACTGAAACACTACATAGGGTCTCGATTGTATCTAGCTGACACTCTTGCATGAGTCTCGGACTAAAGCAATCAAAACCATGTATGTACTATGTGGTACTAGTCGTGATCATTGGGTGCCGAGACTTGAAGAATGGTCTCGGACATATGCAACCGAGATTGGATGTTGTTTCTCAAATCTGTGGGACTGAGACAGTCGAGGTGCCTTGAGAAATAGCTGGGGCGCCCTGATCATCGGGGGTGGGGTGCTCGTTTTTGAACTAAGAGGCAAATTGGGAAACTTGATAGGGTGCACTGAGAAACTAATTGGCGCCCTAATCATCGGGGTGCCCTGAGAAACAATCAGGGTGCACATAGCCGCACTTTTTTTTTTTAATCAAAAACAAGTAGCTTCTAAGTTGGTTTTTCATTTTTAATTATTTTAATGCTTTATCTAAAGCTTTAGTTAGAAGTTCTAAAACACATACGATACGTTTATGAAAAAAAATAATGTTAGGTGACTTTTTGGAACACGGAACGGACATCCAATTGTTAATCTCTATTAAACACACATCGATTTGTGTATGCATAAATATTGATACAAAAATTAATAGATATTTATAATAGGGTGTTCATTCTTATGGGTGTTCTAAAATGAATCATCCTAATGTTTTTTGTAAAGAAAAATTCGAAGTAGTTTAGTTAGTTGTGTAAATGGAGAGGCAAGTGGAGGGAGGTGGGTCTGAAATGGAAATGGGGGATTGGATGATGAAACGGTGGCCCACATGCTCACTTCCCAACATAACGGGCCCCACCAAGCAACCCCAACTCCCCATGGACCGTCCCCACCATCTCACCCTCTCAAAAATATCAGAATTAGAATTCAATCCCCTCATGCAGTTTCAATTTGTGATGAATTTAGTCCTCAATCTGATGATTTGTTAGGGCTTGTACATGGTAAATATTTAATGAAAATATTAGAATGACAACCGGAGTCACACCTCAACACACGTAGCCCACATAAGCCCTCCTTGCGACCCGACCCGAGCGTTATGCATCACGATCTATATATGCCCGTATTTCGAGGTGCATACGAACGACTCTTGTGGGTCTATATGTGTTGATCGATGTGTGATTTCTCGTTGTCATCATATCACTTATCGATATTTAATCAACTATTGCATGAGGGAGACGAGAGACATAATTTAATATGAATATATTATTAAATTGATATGCTCAAATGAAGTCAAAATAACATATAACTTTTAATCCGTTCGGGTTGCCACAAATGTAAAGACGAAGATCGGATTGTGTGAATTAAGCACACGACCTCGATTTTGATTCATTGGTGTGGTAAGACTCCTCGAACCACATGAGATACACAATGACCGATTATTCTTAGGCCTCGTGGGAATAGTAAGGTTCGCTTAGATATCCACGGATATCAAAAAGAAAAACATGACTTTTAAAGTAAGACTAGTTGATACCGATACGCGTAATCCATGTAATCCACCTTTAAATTAATAAATTACAATAACTATACAACTCAATCGGCCGTACTGTGATTGCATAGGTCATCATATCCTTAATCAGAGGTATCGAGTTTGAGCCCTGAGTATTGAGCCGCTATTAATTCCTCGGGAGACGTCGTGGCCCACGACCAACCCTAATTTCACAAAATTATTATCAGACCCCCCCCTACACAATTTCTCATACTTTAGAGGGACTATGCACAAAATAAAACCCAATATTTATTATTATCTTCTCCGCCACCACTTTCCCCATCCACAGAGCTTCCTTTGTCAGCTTTAAAACCGCCCAATCTCATCCAATACTCTCAATAATTCCACCTTGTTTTGTAGAGACTAGATTGGCGGATACGTTGATCTCATCTTCCCAATCTCTCCATTCGCTGCCCATCTTCCCGGGCCAATTCTTCCCCAATCAATCGCTCAATGGAGGCCTCCGCCAATCAACGCTTGGATTTCGGGAAGATGGGTTACGGGTACCCTTTTTTTTAAAAAATTGATTGGGTTTCTGTGATGGGGTTTTGTTTTGGTTAGATGAAGTTGTGGGGTTGGCTTGATTTGGGGTTTTGTGGGTTTTTTGTAGAGTTCTGGGTACTGATCAAATTTTGCTAATTTGTGTGGTTTAGGGTGTTTGATTTGCAGATTTGGGGTTTTTTGATTCTGGGTTTTTGTGGGTTTTTTCTCTAGAGCATTGTAGATATGGGTTTGTTTTGATTTGGATTTTTTTTGTAGGTGTTGTGGGCATTGAACAAATTAGGCTAATTTGTGTAGATTAGGTTTTTTTTTTTTTTTTTTTTTTTTTTTTTTTGTTCTATAGATGTGAACATAATAGATATGGATTTATTTTGATTAGGGTTTTTGTGAGTTTTTTTAGATGTTGTGGGCATTGATCAAGTTATGCTTATTTGTGTAGTTTAGGGTGTTTGATTTGAATATTTGAGGTTTTTGATTCTTGGGTTTTGTGGGTTTATTTCTATAGATGTGAGCATTGTTGATGTGTTGGGCATTGATCAAATTATGCTAATTTGTGTAGTTTAGCGTGTTTGAACCTTTCATATGAAGTTCTGGGGATTTTGATCCTGAGTTTTTGTTTTGTTTTTTTTTCTATAGATGTGAGCATTATAGAAGAAGATGCAAGATCAGAGCCCCTTGTTGTAATGAAGTGTTCTCTTGTCGACACTGTCACAATGAAGCTGCGGTGAGAAGAAATGAACAATCTTTCTTGTTATCAATAGGTTTAGAAATTTGAAATCTTGGGTAGTTTGTGATATGGGTGTTTGATGTTTTATTGATTTGTTGATCATAGAGTGCTTTGAGAAACCCTGGTGATAGGCATGAGATTAATCGCTTCGAAGTTAAGCAAGTAAGTTAAAGGGCAAATTCTCAGCTTGCAATCTGTTTTATTCATTGAGTCTTTATCGTTTATGATGAGATTTTGGGAATTCTTTTTCAGGTCATTTGTTCTGTTTGCGATACTGAGCAGCCGGTATAAATTCTATAAAAACTTGAGAGAATGCATCTTATCCACGTTTTGACTTGTCATGATTCATTTGTGTTGACTGTGCTGCTTGGTTTGAAAAATCTCAGGCGTCTCAAACATGTGCTAACTGTGGTGTCAATATGGGGGAGTATTTCTGCGACGTGTGTGTATTCTACGATGATGATGTAATGTGATTGATGATAATTTAATTCATTGTTTTTTTTTTAATGCCCGTTCGTTTTACTGAATTTTGAGTTCTGGAAGAAATGAATGAAAAGGCTGGATAGTTTCTCCATTTTGTTGATGCTAACTGAGTCTTCCTATCTTCTGTTGCTGCAGACCACAAGAGGGCAATTTCATTGTAAAGAATGTGGAATCTGCAGGTTTGCTAGCTGCTACTGGTTGCCTTTTTGGTTTAGATTTAGTAGCCTTGGTTTTAAGAATCTATCTGATGACATGGACATCTTCCATGTCAGTATTTTGATGAAAATGAAATTCTTTTATACATGGGAACTTGATTTCTTTAAAAACTGATTGTTGATGTTGACATGTTGAAGATGGTAAAGTTTTCCTTTGTACTATAACATGATTGAGTGAGTTGAACTTACTGAATCTGAACTTTTTGAACAGAATTGGAGGGCGTGAAAACTTCTTCCACTGCCAGAGGTGTGGTATGCACTCCTAACTTGATGTTCTATTGATGGCAATCTTGAAATTCTATTTATGAAATATTGGTGGAGTGATGGCTAGTCCGAAATATTTTGAATTATGCAATATTGGAATAGGATTTCTTGGTTTGAAACGGTTAATCGGTTATATCCAATTTTTGTTTTGTTCATGTGCTATGAAGCCCAAAATCGAACTCCTTATCATTAAGTTTGCAGTCATACGGAACTATTCATTTGACACTGTCAGTTCTTATTTTAGTTGCTTATACAACAACAACAACATAGCCTCAGTCCCAAATTAATTGGGGTCGGCTACATCGATCAAACTTTTCCATTGTGCTCGATTAAGTGCAATTGATAAAAATAAAAAAATACTTTTGCAAAATCTACCATAACGTAATTTTTCACTGTGAATATAACAGCCTCGCAGAAAGATGTTGTGTCATTAAGGTCTGAAAGATTATAAAATAGATCCTGAGGCTGCTTTAAAACGTAGCCGTATTGTGGAAATATTCTAAATCAAGCAATTAAGAAAAAAAATTCAAGAATATATCTTTATAGAACATATCTTAATAACTTTTGTTTTGGTACTATAATGATGCAAATGGGTAGGGTAGGGAATGGGGACCTCATTCCCATACCCATACCCACTAAAAAATTTATCACCCATACCAATACCCATATGAGGATGAATTCTCATACCCATGCCCATACCCATCAAATCCCCGTGGGTATGGGGAATCCCCATGGGTAAAATGTTTTACCCATTTCATTCTCCATTGGGGATCTTCGTGGGGATTTTCATGGAGATTTTTGCGGGGATGGAGAATCCCCGTGGGGAATTTTTTTTCCATATTCCATTCTTCATTGGGGGATCCCCGCGGGGATTCTAAAAAAAAAACTGTAACAAATAAGGTATCAAATATACATACATAACAACATAATTGTTGAAATTCCAACAAAAATAAAAAAATTAATAAAAATTATAACTACTAAGTGCTAACACTTATAATTAAGTTTCTACAAAATCATTGGGATATGCAAAACGAAAGGTTCAAATTCAAAATATTCCTTAAAGTCACTATCTCTTTAAACCACCAAGTCATCATTTTTTTTTCAATACTTTTGATTCTAAAATTCTAAAATATAAATATAGTTGCAAACAATTCAAAACAAAACATATAGTTATTAATGAACCAAATAAATTAAAATTATAAATCTCATTAAGAGGTTTTTTGTTATATTTATGAGTGTTTCGGAATGGAAACTATGTAATATTTATATATAAATATCATATGGTGTATATATATAAATAATAAGTAGATACTTTTCATTTAACAACACAATAGTACAAACTGGACACAAGACAAGAGAGAACTCTTACAAACTGATTACTAAAACTTAAGACTCGATACTTAGAAACGAAACCACACTCTTATTTATAGACGCATTGCTCGTAACAAGAGCAATCCTACAAACGACCTTTCAAGCAGAGCTACATACAAACGACCTTTCAGAAAAGTAAGAGTCAAATGACTCTTCAAAAAAGTGAAATACGAAAAGTAAGAGTCAAGTGACTCTTCAAAAAGTGAAATACAAAGCAAAGGGGGTCAAGAGTAACAGTTCTTGACACTTGGAAAAAGCAAAAGCAAAAAGTAAATAGTAACTTGACCTTTCACAAACCAAAAGGGCACTAATCCAAGGCTGTCAATAATAACCAATGGAAATTATGACAGGAAGCCTGTGCTAGATCAGAAGGCTGGCATGGGCCAGAGGGCTGGACACGTCCAGGACAAAATAAACATAGTTTATCTTTGAAGGGGCCAGAAGTTAAGTGGGATGAACTGTCGTTCATAAATGAAGGTGCAAGCAAATTTTGCAGGAGAAAAATGCAAAAAGTGCCAAAGGGGAGCAAAAACATATTCGGGAAAACGAAGAATGGCTTGTGTATCAACTATAACTGTAATTTCCGGACAGTCAAGCAGATACCATAGTGCAAGGAGATAATCTGTGTCATCAGTTGTCCAAGTAAAACAAATACAGGACATAACAATTTGGATTGAACAATGTTCATGTGGAGGACACCATAGAATATCAACTCCATTAGAGTAGAGAACTGAGCGAAAGAACTCAACCAAAGGTTGTCGAACTGCAGGTGATAACTCAGAGTAAGTCGTCATCAGAGAGATGGATACTGGGAGTAGTGGATGAACACCTGGATGAAACCTGTTGAAATTCACGCCTTAATTGCCGATTGTCATTTTGTAATTCTTGGATTTTGTCAAGTAAAACTTGTGCTAAATCGGAATCAATGACGGATGTTGAGGTTGAGGTTTTAGTTTTAGAAACTATATCTTTGAAAGAACTACCAAGGGACGGAAACTCTTGGAGTTTAAGTGGGGTTTTTGGAGCAAAAATGGTTTCATAATTAAACTTATTCCACCATTTACAGGAAATATCTTGGGAAAGGTATGTAAAGGTAATATTATTATTTTCTTCATGAAATATCAAAGGAGAAGTAGCATATTCCCATTTGAGAATCCAAGGAATAGAGTACTTCACGATAAACTGAAGAAGGGGTAATTTTTCAGTAACATACTGTGTTTTGACAGGAGAGGGAAATATTTCATCTGTTGGACCAAACTTTTTCCACCAGTCGGTAACCCACCAGTGAGGGAAGGAAGTTTTCATGTTTTGTTTAAAGGTAATATACCAGGAATGATGATGAGGATCTTTATAAAATAAAATATTACGCCATGCGTCAATATAATCATGATAACTGATAAACATGGCTGGTTTATCTTTAGCTATCACAATTTCTTTATATGTAAACGGTGTTTTAACTATATACTTATATAAGTTACACCATTCATCTTCAGATAAGATTTTTTGAATCTTAAATTTGGAATAATCAATTTCGGAAGAGTTCTCCCTTGACAAATGTTCAAAATGAACTGATTGAGTAGAAATGAGGATGTTCTCATAGAAGCTGGATATTAAGGTGAGGACGAGAGGGAATGAAATGAAGACCAGAGGGCATTGTACATGCTATTTGTGTGAGAAGAGGTTTGTCAGCGACATAGGGTTCAAGAATACGGATAAGGTTATGAGTAGTTTTTATGTAGGAACATGGTTCAGGAGAAGCCAAAGGCTTAAATCTGTTGGATGAGGCTTTCTTGGACATGATCTGTATGAAATTCACAGAAGAAGATGTAAGAAATTCTCGGGACAAAAAGTCAGGAAGAGAGTTATATTTTCCTGGAATATATTCAATATCAAAATAAAAAATACTTAAAATAGCTTGCCATCTTGCAAATATTTGTTTTGAAGCCAAATTTTTTACATCTTTGAGAAGAATTTCGTTCGCAGAGCGACAATCTACTCTAATCAAAAACCTTTGATTTAAAATGTCAGATTGAAATTTTTGAACACTTAGCACTATAGCTAGGACTTCCTTTTGAACAGTCGAATAATTCTTTTGTGCATCTCTCCAAGTTTTGGAAGTAAAACAAACTAGTTGTTCTTTGCCTGAAGGAGGACGCTGAAGGAGAATACCACCATATCCTTTGTCAGAAGCATCTGTTTGGATAATTTTAAAATAATTTGAATTTGCCAAATGAAGGCATGGAAGGGCCTGGACCTTTTGTTTAATAAGCTGAATTGCTTTGGTATGATCCGAAGTCCATTGAAAAGGCGTGTTTGATTTTAACAAAGGTTGAAGACATTGTCTATCTTTGGCTAAATCTTTATAAAAATCAGAAAGATAATTGAGACAACCAAGAAAACGTTGCAACTGAAGTTTATCTGTTAAGTTATCAGGAAATTTGTTAGCAAAGCTAATAACTCGATTTGAGGAGTGATAGTTTGATTGGATATTTTAAAACCTAAAAAGGTTATCATTTGTTTGAAAGCAAATTTGTAATTTCTTTTGTGATAACACAAGGCCATTTTGCATAATCAGAGATTGAAAGATCGCTAAATGTTTCCAGTGTTGATCAATGGAGGTAGAAAAAACCAGAAGATCATCAATGTAAACAAGAATAAAAGAATGATAAGAGGAAAAGATATCATTCATAATTCAGAAGGAGCATTCTTTAGGCCAAAGGGCATAACATTCCATTGATATTGGCCAAAAGGGGTATTAAATGCGGTTTTGTAGCGATCGTCAGGATGAACCTGTATTTGCCAAAACCCAGATTTTAAGTCGAACTTAGAAAAGACAACTGCAGAAGTTGTAGCTTTTAGAAGATCAGCTTTATTAGGAAGGGGATAGCGAATAGTTTTCAAGACTTGGTTAAGGGGTTTATAATTTATAACTAAGCGAGGGACACCTCTTTCAAGTTCGGGAGCATTTTCTACATAAAATGCAGTGCAACTCCATGGAGACTTTGACGGACTAATTAATTTTTTCTTAAGTAAATCATTGATTTCATTTTGACAAATCTCTCGTAAACGAGAATTCATTTGAGAAGGATTAGCTTTTGTAGGAATTTTAGTTTCATGGAAATTAGTAATATAAGGCAATCGAACAATGTGTTGTTTTCTTGCCCAAAATGCAGAGGGGATGTTAGAACAACATTGTTGTTGAAGTTGATGTTGAAAATTATTTAATTTTGTTTTCAAAACAGGGGATTGTAATATCTGATCAGTTTTTATCATCAATATCTCATGTTTTAAAAATTGAATATGTTTTCTTTTATAATCAATATGATTGATGATATAAGTTAGGAAGGAATCTGGAGGAGGATCAATGAAGGAAAATTGTAAAGATTTTCCTTGCAAAAAAGTAGAAATACCATTACTGTTTACAGAAAACGGTTGTATTTTCCGTAAGAATGGCGTTCCTAACAGCATATCATGCTTTAATCCTTTAATGATAATAAAGGATAAAGGAATACAAATTCCTTGATGGCAAATATGAGCAGAAGAAACTTCATATTTAATTTTTGTTTGTTGCCCATTTGCAACAGAAATATGTTGATCATCATAAAAGCGATTACAGTATTGTAAAGGAAGGAAACCTTCTCTTATACAATTTAAATCAGCTCCAGAGTCGATCAACGCATTACATTTTACAGAAAATCCTTTTACTGCAAATGTAACAGGAGTAAACCATCGTTGGAAATGAGAACGGGAAATACTATCAACAAATATGTTATTGGAGTCATAGCTATAACTAGCTTCTATACTTGGAGATTCCAAAGAATCAATTCGAGCAGACAGCTGCTTAATCTCTAACTTTAACTGATTAATATCAGTTTGAAGCGATTGAATTGTAGCTTGTTTAGGCCGTTTACCAACAGTTTGCATCAAACTGGCAAAAGTATAATTTGAATCATCAAAGGATACTTGTTCTTTGAAATTCTTTTGTTTTTTCTGTTGGGCAGCAATAGGAATAGGGATATCAATATCAGGAGAAGTTTCAGAGGAAACAGGAGGTGATGAAACTATTTCTGTAAAATATTTAAGTTTGAGTGAAGGATCAGAAATCTGTTCACCAATAGCTAGGATTAATTCTTCTTGTGTGGTTAAGACATTAATCTCAAGCTCAGAAGAAGATGAAGTATTAGGGATATTTGACACACAGTGACATGCATCAGAAGAGGAAGAGGAATAACCAACATGATGAATTTTCTTAGAGAATGTTTTGTGATGACATTTGTTGGCATAATGTCCAGGTTTGCCACGATTGTAACAAACATTGCTTTTGTTGGTACCTTAGTCTTAACAGTAGGTTTAAGGGCATACGCAGTTCTGCGAAATTTTCGCTTAGGAGGATGTTTGTAATAAGGAGGTTTATAAAAGGAAGAGGATTTATGAGTTTGTTTAACTCGATGTTTGGGTGTAACATATTTAGACATATCTAGCTCTTGACCAAAGTCATAACAGAAATTGCCTAAATCATGTTTCATAGAGGATTTCTCTTTTCGTAATTGGCGATTTAATCGCATATCATTGCAAATAGAAAGAGCACATGTTTGAACAGCTTGGATGACATCTCCATATGATAATTCCGCTAAGGTATTATCGTAATGTTCTTTAATGAAATCCTTAATTTTATTGGCAAAGTAAGGAGGTAATCCAGCGATAAACCTTTCTTTCCAAAAAGCTGTATCATGTTGCTCAGTTAATGAATAAAGTTTGGAGAAAAATGTATCTTTATACCAGCGGTAATCATTAAGGGTTCGACAACGTAGATTTTGTAATTGATCACGAATCTTTTCATTAAGAGAGTCCAGATGACCTACAAATTGCCAAATAATTTCCGCCATAAGATTATTCACAGAGTCATGAATAAATTGGCCTTGAGGATTGATCATGGGTTGATTCAAAGAATCAGTTTTAATATGAGTGAGAATAGCTTGTCGTTCTGGGTCAGTCAGAACATAATGCCACCAACCATATAATTGACCAGTAAAGCCACAAGTAATGGCTTTAACTATATCAGGTTCAGGGCGATGATGCATATTACATGCTTTGGCATAGATGTGCATTTTAAGAACGGTTTCAAGAATTTGATATTCAGATAATCCATCAATACTCCAATCATAAATTGTGGAACCATCATATTTTTGATTACGTTTAACCTTTTCTTCTAGAATAAGGTCAACAGGGGATGGTCTTGAGTAGAATTGTTTCCGTAACGGATATCGAGAATAAGTATTACGAGAAGTCAAATGTTTACGAGCTTTATGACGCATAATGCGATTTATTTCATAAGAAGATGATTGATCGATTTGATTCAGGTGCGTAGGAAATTTGAAGTTAATTCATTCTCTGAAGTTAACTCATCCTCATGATTGGATGCATGCTCAGATGCTGGGGAAATAGTAAGAATAGCAGGAGCTTTATCTTTTGAAACAGATGGTTGAGAGAATTTAGTAGTTTGAGGGGTAGCAGATGGAGCTACTGGAGTTATGTGTAACTGACTAAGCTTGCTGTTAAGTATGTCTAAAAATTCATCTGAGTAGCGTGCTTTAGGAGAAAATGAAGGAAGAGAAGGAGAGGAAGATGGAGGAAAAAAGGATTTTTTAAATTTTTGTTGTGGAGGACTAGGTGAGGAAGGGTTAAAAGAGGAAGGAGCCTCTTTTACTGTTAAGGTTGAAAGATACATATTTGTAAAATTATTTTGTTCAATAATGTGAGTTAAATCTCTTTTGGAGATTGGACCATCATCATCAAAGGTAGATTTAAAAGGGGAGGCTTTTATATCATCTTTGATTTTGAAAGGTGCCAATGGAGGATGCCGTTGATCATATTTATGACCAGTACTACTTTCCCATATGGTATTCACCTGGAGGGAAATTTGAGGGCTTTTAATGGCTAACCAATGATAGAAAGCGATATTAGTGCGATTTGTTTTGACATAGTCAAAGTATTTGTCACGAAAAATAGCTTGTTGGGGAAAAGGGATAAGTTTACAAAACGAGGGTTTCAAAGGATGGGTTAGTAATTGCTTTGTTTTAGCAATTCATAATCCATTACAATTTGTCATCTGTTCTTCAAGAGTAACAACATTAATATGATAATCAGCAAAATCATTTATACTAACATTATCATCATTCGTTGTTGTAGAATGAGAACAAACGGGATAAGCTATACCGATAGGAGGATGCTAGTAGCGCAAGAAGGTGTACTATCCAAGAAGGAATACTTGTTTGTGAGTTTTGAAATGAGGAGGTAGCGAGTGGACGTAGATTGTCTTGGAGCAAAGATGATATCAACTTTACCATCATCATGTTCAATAATATGAGAAATCTCTTGAGACACTGTCGCTTTTGAGCTTCTTCTTTGTTAGTGTCATTAATAGTCCATCGATGTGGAAACGGTAGGTCTTTTAAGTTTAATTGTTTTCTATCAATGATAGTGTTTTTTACATTAGTAAGAAAAAGAGTAGAAGTTTTTCCTTTTTGTAGCTCAGTGTAAGCTATGTCAGGAATTATGGAATGCATCAATTTGTAATAGAATCGATAAGCATCGCAACATTAGAAATTGATTCGAGATAAGGTAAAACCTTTGGTGGATATGCCTAACACAAGAGCTTTATAGGCATAATCATTATGAAGATCAATAGTAAAATTAGGAAAAGCAGTCAAAGTATAAAGGACCTTGAGAAGGCTTCCTTCAATAATAAACGCCACCTAAATTTTCAAAATTCAGTATTAGGAATTGTTGAAGGAAGCCTTGCTGAAGGTCCTTTATACTTTGACTGTTTTCCTAATTTTACTATTGATCTTCATAATGATTATGCCTATAAAGCTCTTGTGTTAGGCATATCCACCAAAGGTTTTACCTTATCTGAATCAATTTCTAATGTTGCAGTCGTTTATCGATTCTATTACAAATTGATGCATTCCATAATTCCTGACATAGCTTACACTGAGCTACAAAAAGGAAAAACTTCTACTCTTTTTCTTACTAATGTAAAAAACACTATCATTGATAGAAAACAATTAAACTTAAAAGACCTACCGTTTCCACATCGATGGACTATTAATGACACTAACAAAGAAGAAGCTCAAAAGCGACAAGTGTCTCAAGAGATTTCTCATATTATTGAACATGATGATGGTAAAGTTGATATCATCTTTGCTCCAAGACAATCTACGTCCACTGTTACCTCCTCATTTCAAAACTCACAAACAAGTATTCCAGATAGTACACCTTCTTGCGCTTGTGCGCATCCTCCTACTGGTATAGCTTATCCTGTTTGTTCTCATTCTACAACAACGAATGATGATAATGTTAGTATAAATGATTTTGCTGATTATCATATTAATGTTGTTACTCTTGAAGAACAGGATGACAAATTCGTAATGGATTATGAATTGCTAAAACAGCAATTTCTAACCCATCCTTTGAAACCCTCGTTTTGTAAACTTATCCCTTTTCCCCAACAAGCTATTTTTCGTGACAAATACTTTGACTATGTCAAAACAAATCGCACTAATATCGCTTTCTTTCATTGGTTAGCCATTAAAAGCCCTCAAATTTTCCTCCAGGTGAATACCATATGGGAAAGTAGTACTGGTCATAAATATGATCAACGGCATCCTCCATTGGCACCTTTCGCTCAGTTCTCTACTCTAATGGAGTTGATATTCTGTGGTGTCCTCCACATGAACATTGTTCAATCCAAATTGTTATGTCCTGTATTTGTTTTACTTGGACAACTGATGACACAGATTATCTCCTTGCACTATGGTATCTGCTTGACTGTCCGGAAATTACAGTTATAGTTGATACACAAGCCATTCTTCGTTTTCCCGAATATGTTTTTGCTCCCCTTTGGCACTTTTTGCATTTTTCTCCTGCAAAATTTGTTTGCACCTTCATTTATGAACGACAGTTCATCCCACTTAACTTCTGGCCCCTTTAAAGATAAACTATGTTTATTTTGTCTTGGACGTGTCCAGCCCTCTGGCCCATGCCAGCCTTCTGATCTAGCACAGGCTTCCTGTCATAATTTCCATTGGTTATTATTGACAGCCTTGGATTAGTGCCCTTTTGGTTTGTGAAAGGTCAAGTTACTATTTACTTTTTGCTTTTGCTTTTTCCAAGCGTCAAGAACTGTTACTCTTGACCCCCTTTGCTTTGTATTTCACTTTTTTGAAGAGTCACTTGACTCTTACTTTTCGTATTTCACTTTTTTGAAGAGTCATTTGACTCTTACTTTTCTGAAAGGTCGTTTGTATGTAGCTCTGCTTGAAAGGTCGTTTGTAGGATTGCTCTTGTTACGAGCAATGCGTCTATAAATAAGAGTGTGGTTTCATTTCTAAGTATCGAGTCTTAAGTTTTAGTAATCAGTTTGTAAGAGTTCTCTCTTGTCTTGTGTCCAGTTTGTACTATTGTGTTGTTAAATGAAAAGTATCTACTTATAATAAATATCATATGATGTATAAATTGATATATGGGAATCTCAATGGGTAGATGAGTATCCCCATGGGGATTACCTGTGGGGATCCCCGTTGATATATTTTATTACCCATACCCGCACCCATACCCGCACCCATACCCATACCCATACCCGTGTGGGTATGAGATTTTGTACCCATCCCCACTCCCATCCCCATTTAAAATTCCCGTACCCATTCCCTTTAGGGTATATCCTCATCATCCGTGGGTATTCCCCTACCCATTTGCATCCCTGAGTCCAATGGGGATTAACTTGAGATGATGTTCCAAAAAAAATTATTACAGTTTGAGGAAATGAGGAAATTTGACATTCACCTTTAAGTTGGTAGGAATAAGATTACATGTGTTTCCATGTTTAAGATGTGCATGATATATGGATGATGTCATTCCCCAAACTTGGAAACCATTCTTTGTGCTTGGCAGAACCACTAAAGATTAAGCTCTGCCATACAGTTTCAAGCAAGCGCCAACATCTACAATGGCCGTGTTATGATATTTAGTCATGTAGCATGCAGACAACTTTATCTCTATGAATTTGAATCTGTGTAACGGTCAAGGTATTTTATAGTGGCTTTAATGCCCATGTAAATGCTATCAGTTGTAGAAAAAGAATTAGTGTCTGGAAGCTAACAATTTTGTACAACTAAAAAAATGCAGCTGCGTCTTTTGATGAAAAATGCTACAAAACTCTAACTACAAATATCCGTTGCAAATTAAACTTCTCTTTTGTTAAACTGATGATTGATGATTCCACTTGAGTGCCTAAGAGTCAAATTCTTTATCACCACGAACTTTAGATTGCTTGCTGGCATACTCTTGTTTCTTTTCATATAAGAAAGCTTGTCTATTCTGAGATCCGAGAGATCTATGTGGATGACTTGCGCTTTCAGGAAAATTTCTCCATTTTTCTAGTTGACCTGTATGAGTTAACAGGGTCTTGTTACTCGATTAATTTGCGCAACAATCACTCATGCGTGGAGAACTCAATGAGACATCACTGCCCCATTTGTTTTGAGGTTTGCATTCCTCACAATTGTTTACAGTCTTCAATGGTAAATCATTGTATTTATTTTAACCGATATTCTTACTGCCACAGTATCTATTTGACTCTTTAAAAGACACAACTGTCCTGAAATGTGGGCACACAATACATTTGGAATGTCTTACTGAGATGACAAACCGTAACCAGTGAGCACATTCTCCTTATTGACCTTGCAATGCTCTCTTTATCTTTCTCGTCATGAATTATTTTTTCTGCAACTTGAGCGGTTAATTGTTTTCATTTGACAGATATTGCTGTCCCATATGCTCCAAGTCAGTTTTTGACATGTCTAAAGCGTGGCAGCGGTTGGATGAAGAGGTTTGTGAATATGTCAGTTTTTGTTTATACTTGATACAATTTTGTCAGGTTCCGGCATACTGCTTCTCTACATGAGAACTTCTACATTTTGGTGGGTTTGGCCTTGTCCAAAGAGTCATTGATGTTTGCCATATTTTGCACTTGACTTAAATATAAGTATCAGGTTCACCCAAAAAAACAAAAAATTGTAAGGATCAGGGGACGCTCCGTGATGCTCAATTTTATGTTTGGTGGAAAAAACCACTACATGCAATTTTCAGCTTCTAGGTTCATCAGTTAATAATGTAGTTGTCAAAATCCTTTTATTTACTATTTGAATTTTGCAAATTGATTTTTCTTCACCGAAGAACAACTTGTATCTGGGTTTTATTTGTTTTTTCTCTTCACTTTGGTCTATGACTTTCTTTCTTTTTTATTTATTTTATTTATTTTTTTATACAGTATCTAGTACTTTCTTTAAAAATGCCCAGTCCATTTTTCTTATGGTTTTATTGAGTCAATCACTTTCTTACTGGAATAATTAGGGACACCTGCTGGATCCATGAATTGGATTTGGGACTTTACATGCTATTCCTCATTTATTTTGTTAGTCATTTGTCTTGTGAGTTTGCAAGTCAGTTATTCAATAATTAAGTTTACTGGTTATTTTCCTTATTTAATTTATTCTTTGACTGGTATTTGCTGAAAAGAAGGGGATTCAGTTATTTTAACTTTTTTCTCGGGGATGCATTTTTTATCTGAAGTTTTCTTAGCTTCTTCATTTTTATTTCATTTGTTCTAAATCTTATATGCTCTACATAGCCGTTCCCAAGTGTGGATAAAGGAGGAGGGGTCCCAAGCCCATTGTCCATACTAGATAGTGGAGGGTTGCGATAGGTTCACAAACAAATGAATATTGAGAGCGCCCACCTATTGTACTAACTTGTGCGCATTGGAAGAGTTTGATCATGTAGCTGACCTCAACTAATTTGAAATTGAGGCTTTGTTGGTGTAAGAGAGTGGAGTGTTTATCGCATTGAAATGAAGTAAGTTCATGCAGAGTTTATGGAATGAACAGCTGCAGAACATATGAAATGAATATATTATTAAAGCTGTTGAAGGATGAATGTCAATCGTTGGAATTGAATAATGTTTGACCAGGCTTTCATTGCTAAGAACATCTTGGTTTTTTCTTCAATTAGACATCCACGTGCTTTGGTATTAATGACTAGTTATTCATTTATGAGCTATCATTTCCCGTCTTTGTTTTTTTTACTCACTTATGATACTTCTCAAGGTTTCATTCGTATCTCTAACCATTCAAACTTTTACTATGATAGGTTGAAGCCACTGTAATGCCCGAGGTCTATCGGCATAAGAAGGTAGTTTTGTTCTCTTTATGTTTTTGTTCCCCCGAATTCACAATATTGGCCTTGCTAGGCAAAAAATTGTGTTTTTCTTTTTCATAGGAAAGGCAAGTAATATGTTTAAAGCTTTACTTCTTTCTCCTGAAACCGGTATAAATCGCAAATTAAGTTTAATACATTCTCTCATCACCTTTTAAGTGTATTTGTTTTGCTTGACTAGAGTTCCTTCCTTGCATTTCGTTTCCTTCATTCGTTGTCTTTGTATGAGTGGCAAGGTTTCTTGTTATCAACCATGGCCCTTCGTATTCCCCATTTCTCTAAATTGAATAATTGATTGGTATTGCTACCGGGCACCTTAGTTTTATGTGTCGATTGTAACAGAAAGCTGTTTTATCAATGGATAATGCCGTGGCACTCTCATGCAAAGCGTTAGCTACTTGTTTTGTCGTAAAATGAAACTTAAGCTTGCAAAACATTATGAAAGGAACGAGCGTGTTTGTTGAAATGGCGAATCCAGTTACTCTTCTAATTTGAAAGCTGCACTTGTCAAATAGATTTTGTTTTAGAAATGTTGTCTGGTCTACACCAGTTGCTGGCATAACATATTTACTTGCATTACTTTGTAAACCATTTCTTATTTTGCAACTTAAAAGAGTTGCATTACTTTTCAATTCTCTAGTGCTTTAATGAACTGTATTCCAGCAGGTGTGTCTGAAATAAATGGCTATTTTTCAGGTTTGGATTCTTTGCAATGACTGCAATGATACCACAGAAGTATTATATCACATACTAGGCCATAAATGTGCTCACTGTCAATCCTATAACACCCGCACGATTGCTCCTCCGATTCTTCCCCAGTGAAAAGGCTCCGCAAACCTTGGAGCTGCGTTGGAAACTCGACATACCGAATTGCAAGTTCACATTGAAAGAGCATTCTTTTGTTGTATTCATATGGTTCCATGGCAAAGAGTTACTGAATTCATTTTGATTGACTGGGTTTATAATTCAGCAGGGATGTGGTTGAACTCTGCATGGACTCCAAAGCTCTACGCAGAGTCTCAACTCGCCCTCCATTGCTCGAATCGTTAACTCATTTTACTTTCATCAGTTCTTGAACATTTTATATACATTTCGAAAGCCGGGGCAAGCTTGACGCTTGGCGATTGGTATACCGCTAATTCTTACAGGGTGTTATTTCTGACTGATGAACCTGTTGCATCAAGATTTGTCCTGAAAATGTACTGTATCATGAAACTCAGAAAAATAAGTACACCATGCTTTGTTTTGAATACACATACATTTAGATTTTGCAGCATTCCACATCCAAAACCTGCTATAATTGTTACAAAGCCATTTAAAATAGTGTTAGGGTGGCTCTTTATCTTTTTCCTCGACCTCCGGTGTCGGGAAACTATGTAGGTTTTCGACTAATCTCGAGTCAAGCTGCATCGAACCTCATGTAGCAACTTAGCAAGGAAGCAAAAGATTTTAGTGAATTGCTCATCAATCCATTTTACAATTTATCTACTTTTGATCCTTGTGAACTGATCAAGGTGATTTCATTTTGAGAACCAAACTGCTTTGATTCCAATGTTTATCTTTTTTGTGACTGAACAGATTCACTGACACCATCAACTGAATATGTACATACAAATGATAACAGTAACAACAACACCATTCCCAAACTAGTTAGAATCAGCTATATAGATCAAATCTTTCTTCTCAGCTACTCACTAGTTAAGAGACGAAAATCCACTACCAATTGTGCCAACCAATGCATATGATGATGCGCTTTCATAATCCTTAAATCTTTCCTAATTAATATATTTCAAGTTTTCTTAGGTCTACCTACAATGTCACCTTTTAGTCTTGTCATGACATTTCATTTGCAATGAAATAAAAACTTCTTGAACTCCCTTTTGAGTTTTTACACAGTTGCACCTTGCAAAGTACATCCAAATTCCAGTACACAAACAATAATTGATGGGCACAGTGTGACAATGGAATTCATTAGAAATTTCACTAACTTGTAGTTGTAGCACTCAATAGTTTCATAGCAACATGAAGTGGCAAATAAATCAAATATATGACAGTGGATGTATCTCCTTGGACCTGTAATAAGGTCTATTTGTTTCTAAACCCTACTACAAAAATACAAAAAATAAACAGAGAACAACAAAAAATACAATAGCAAACTGAAAAAGGTGAAAAAACCAAGAGCTTGACCTCTCAAAGATACCTTTTGGCCAGCTTGTCTTCATTTTTTCTCCATTTCCAGCTAATTCTCTATAAGCGACGTACTGGGTCGAGAGCTGCATTCGAGTCTAGAAAAACAGTGGAAGCTAGTGCAAAGAAAGTCTGGTTACGGAATACCGATTGGCGTTATTTGGCTGATGGTTTCGACGTGGTAGAGCTCTGCTTCTTCTGTCTTGGAGGTGGGTCGACCAGCGGACCAGACCAAGTTTGAATTGGCTCCTTTTGGTATACAAATGATGTCGTACTGAAAGGTACGTCGGGAGGGTCGAAGGCGGGATCCATATGATGCGAGGAACCTAAGGGGAAGCCAAGTGCTCCGTCCTGGTGAGGTGGAGGGAACTTCTCGCTTTTGCTCTTTGCATTTGCGTGACTTATTAGACGACGCCTCTGTAAGGAAAAAGCAGATGAATAACAAATTCACTTATCACTAGAAATAAGAGCTAAAGATAAATCTCAAAAGGGCAGGCAACACTGTGTAGCGAAAAACCCGACAAAATCAGAATGCAGTTCTAAAAATCTGCAAACATAAATATCAAATTGCCTGCAGTGTTGTTTAGGTTGGTTTAACAAGTTACCATTATTAGTAAGGATTGAGCACAACCAAAAACTTCTAAAGATGCCTATCCTCAAATTAGCTTCCAAATCCTATATACTCCCCCCGCTCAATAATATAAGTCTTTTTACCCAAAACATACATTAAGGAATGCATTAATTATGAGTTCAAATTACATCCTTGACCGTGTTTTAGTTACATGGTTACTACACCAACCCTCTATTTTATCCAATAAAAAGAGAACCAGTGTTTAATTTCAATTAAATGTTTAGGGTTAAAATAGGTAAAGATGTACAAAAGTTCTCTAAAATTCCGTGAGTGACTAGTGTTTTTTGACAAAGAAGTTTTTTAGGATGACTTATAAAAATGATCAAAGGGAGTACTTAATAATTCTTGCAAATCTAACCTCGAAAAAAAATCTTGCAAATCTAATCGTGGTCTTGGCTCTTGAGAATGGAATATCAAGGTGTTTATCAGCAATTCACCCAAAAAAAAAACTCAGTAGTTTTTTTTTTAAAAGCATATTTATTTGAGGATAGATTAAAAAGCAAAACTACTATTAACCAGGTTACAGGGCATACATCTAGATTGGCTTGAAGCTCTGCGTTGGCTTCTGGAACAGGAATTCCTCTGGGAGCTCGGTCACGTGGACGAGATTTCTTTGCCCCAGCCCCATTGGCTTTTCCACCAGCTGCCCGAAGCCTACCAACGCAAAGATTCAATGGAAAAATTCAGCAAAGGAAAAAAAGAAAAATCAGTTAGAATAACATCAAAGAAACATAACAATCCAGAAATCAAAAGAAGAAAACCTGTTTTTCTTGGTTTGCTACATCTCCTTTAAAAGCATGAGATTACAACTATCTCTTCTACTGATAAACAACTTACTTATAGTGGATGGTAGGCAGTCTTTTCATTTTGGGAAATACAAATAAACAAAAGTAGCGATCCTTTTGAGCATGGGGTCACTTGTATACCTTCTAGTTCTAGTTATCGAACTGCTTATATTGAACGTTCTCCACCAGATACAACCAAAGCAAGTAAGCAACTACAGGTTACCATTTAAAACTAGAAAAAACTAGCAATGCACAAACCTTCTAGCTTCTTCATCTCGCAATTTAGCATCCATCTCCTTGCTCGGAGGATATTGAGGGAGGCTTGAAGGCTCGCATGCAAAAGGCTTGGTTGTAAAGAACTACAAAACCAAAAAGGTAGTCGTGAAATCCATGATGCAAACATTCACAACATTCCAACTTCTCATTGGACAGCTAGGAAGTTTCCAATACTGAATTACTACAGGAATGAAAACATACAAAGACAAAAGAAGCTAGGGTACAGTAGCAAACAGAATAGAACAATTAAACAAGCCCGATGCATTATTTCCTTTTTTTAATACAAAGTTGGAAAAGAAAGAAATGCACACTTCAATAGTTATTTCCATTCCTGGAAAACTATATAATATGGAACTGAAGTGCAGCCAATTTCATATGTAAATCACAAATAAAGAGTAAAAAATCAAAAGCAAATAAATGTGGTTAGTTTTAGAACAACTAATGCTGAATCATAACAAGTCAACAAGGAACTAACATTATCTGTATGTGCCAGCTAAGTGCACTATATCACAACTCACACACAAGCATGTCCCTTGAAGTTGCGAGGATTTTATAGGCTGCTTTAGCAATTAGGCTAGTATGTTCCAGTACAGCAAGTGCACAAGGGAAAGAATGTTCGAGATGGATATGTGCTAAAAAAATAAAGATAAAATAAATATTATAAATAATAGGTATAACACCCATTGGCGATGAATGAGAATTGATTAAGATGATTTGGATAGATGAATTAAAGACCAACAAAAAGCAATAGTTAGGAAAAGTGACCAAGAGATTTAAAATAATAGTGATTAAATAGTTTCATGCTCCAATAAATTCCCGTCAAAATTGCAGAGAGCATAGAATTAATTTTGACTGGTCCTAGTTTCTCATTTATAAGTTTTCCTTGTTGAACATGACTTTTAACATTGAAGTCTTACCAATATAACTACGTTCAATAGACTTCAACAAATTAACTTTGACATTAAATGGATCAAAGCGCGGTGCAAATATGAATTTATAACCCTCAAGGTTTTAAATCTGCAGTCAAGAGCATAAAATGGAGCGGAGTGGAAGAATTTGATCCATGTACCTGGCCCCAACTAATTTAGGATTGAGGTTTGTTGTCGTAAAGTATTTAATCTACTAGGAGCAGCACACAAATAGCAAGCAAAGGTATAATTAGCATCTAGGGGAAGTAGATTAAATAAGGTCCAAGTCCAAAACTTCATGAGATTAACCAGAGCTTCTCATCCAGCCATCTTGCACATTTTTAAGGTTCTGAACTCAATTAACCCAAAGAACCAGCACCGGCGTAACAATTTCAAGAATACAACAACAACAACAACAACATAGCCTCAGTTCCAAATTAACTGGGGTCGGCTACATGGATCAAACTTTTCCATTGTGCTCGATAAGTGCAATTGATGGTGAAATTTCAAGAATACACTGAACTTAAATATTATTTAGTTGATAAATTAGCAGAAGGCTAATTTCATATAGTTCCGTTGCCATCAAACAATAATAAAAGAACTCATTATCTCAAACTGATTTTGATAGAAACATGACCCCACATGTCATGAATGCAATTGTCTTATATTCCATGACAAACGTACACATAGGATATTGGAAGAAAAGCTCAGGAACAATACAAAACTAATACTAACCCAGTATCTGGTACATCAAATGCAAATTATGCAACTTCCATAACCCAACCATGCTATATATAATGTAGTATCACGAGTTTAAAGAAAAGCGTTGAGTTATAGGAAACCAAAATATAATAAATGCAATTAATTAAGAAATGTATCACGTGTTAATAAAACTGAAAAATAGAGGAAGTAGAATCTTGCAATGTATCTCCTCACACTAGCAATAGCTCTTCTGAGAGTAGTTTAAAAATTGAGAGGAAAAAGCATCATAATTCACACTGGTCCTGAGTGCTTAAAGAGATTTAGGTTTTTTTTGTTTTTTTCCCTTGGTGCTAAGTCATTAAATTTAGTAATCAAAAACAGTATATGATTCTCATTAAAAAAACTGTTTGATAGCAACAACCAGCTGGTCTCAGTGGGAAGGGACTTGGCTCCCCTTAGGCGAGGTCCTCGTTTCATGGATGAAGCAAACTGGGCCAGGAGGGCTGCCAATTGTGTACCATAACACCAAAAGCATAGCTGTTGTTACCTCAACCAACAACATAAACACAAAACTTGAAGTCATCATGGCCACTCTGATTCCATTCGTGAGAATTAATTGTTAGTCCGCAGTTTATACTTAATTGACAATCAATTGGATTGTGTAGCTTCCTGTGACATTATTTGCTTTGTTAAGTTTCCAATCAAGAGTTTACTTTATTAAGTTTCCTTCGTGATTTTCATTTCAGTTTTGTTTTATAAATTTGTCTTTGTTACTTTAGCAAATCACATCATCAACTCCATTAAATAGAGCAATACAGCCAAATTGAAACAAAGGATCCACGTAGCTGACCAAAAAAGTGCGCTCACTAGGTGAAAAGACAAACATGTAATCGACAGTTAATAACCCAAGTCTAGTTAACATTGAAAAAGAGCAAGGGATTCTTTTTTGTTGCGGGTTTGATTGATTATCATAAATAGTCTAGTTGCAATTAAAGAAGAACCACCTTTTATGAAATAAAAAAAATGTTCATATATTATGTTTCATTAAACTCTCGATATATACAAATACAAGATTCACATAAGATGAGGTTCATGCAAGAGATCCTAAACAAGATGCTACATAGTGATTAAACTTTCATTCACTTTCCACCAAATTAACATTCTTCTCTAGAGAGGTTTCTAATTGAAAAACTCAAATAAATGGAAGCAGATGTCCATATGTTTCATAAATTTACATAATTGTCTTTCCAACAAAGCGCCAACAAACAAGCACACAATACTCCCCCTGGTCAAATTTATAAGGAGTTTTAGAAAAAGACACAGATATTAAGGAATGCTTTAATTATATGGTCTGCTTCCTGCATGAACTAATAAAACAAGGCAATAAATACAAAAGGCACAATAGCTATTGCATTCCTAGTTTAAAGATTAAATACATGGCCACTGAGGTCACTAGTCGAAGCCCAGAATACCAAAAAAAACAAAAACAAAAATAAACAATAAATCATTAAATTTTCAAGTGTCGGAAACTTTCAGTGAGGTAAAAATTTTGCCCAAGAGATGATAAAAAAAAAAAAAAATCAATAAACTAAACCATATGCCCAAGTGGTAATCACATCAATGAAAGAAAGCAATAGCATGGAAAATCTATATAAGATAATAAAATGGCTTACTTCACTATTCAAGGCAGCAGTGGCAGTCTGTCTTTCAGCAGGGTCAATGGCAAGAAGTGTTTCAATTAATGGCAATGAAAAAGGTGGAAAATCTTTGAATGTTTCTGATATACATCGTTTATATGGTTGCTGGGGCTTAAAAATGGTTGCATGAGGCAGTTTAGACTTTTTCCAATATTCCTCAGAAGGAGAACCGCATAACTTGAAAATCTTGTGCAGTTGCTCCACCTAATAAATAAAAAAGACCAAAAGTAAAAGAATTTATCAGAACACTATGAACAAATGAATTTAATAGCTAATCAAAATCCAGGTGAAAATCATGATGCTTCCCTCAATAAAGCAAGAATCAAACTAGGATGCCAAAATCTCGTCCATGAAAGTATAGAAGATTTTTTTTTTGGTAGATAAAAAAAGAAATTCAGATCTCATAAAAAGAACACATATATCAGCAAAACAGATATACACAAGGATGAAATCTATGCCATATAGCAAAGCACTCAAACGTTACGTTGAAATGGAAACTATGAGCCTACAAGTAATTAAAAAAGAATTAATTATAAGTCTTAACTTCCAAGAAAGTTAAGGAAAAAAGGGTCTTGTTGTGGGACAGAAGAAAAAAAATTTGAATCTAATCCATATGCAGTGCAGGTGAACGTCATCAATTAATTCTAGCGCAAATCATTTCCAGTCCACTTGTTTTATTCCACTTAAATAAAAGATAATGGACTTCAACATCATCAACTGCTATGCTTTTTTCAAGCAAGCCAAGAAGGTAAGGAAATGCAATTAAGAATCAATGATATACCTTCCATAAAATACTACTGTACCATAACATAAAGACTGAAATGATTTAGATAATGCAAAAAATACCCTTCAAAATTAATTTAGAGGAAGCAACTGCATCAAATTGGGTCCAGCAAGCAAAACGGTAAATTTCTCAAACGTCGTTGGGGGGAAAAATGACAGAAAACAACCAGATAAACTTACCTCTGTGCGACCAGGCATGATAGGCTTCCCAGCCAATAACTCAGCTTGGATGCATCCTGCACTCCAGAGGTCTATCCCCACCCCATAATCAGTAGCCCCTAAAAGAAGCTCTGGGGCTCGATACCACAAAGTAACCACCCGACTAGTCATAGGATGCTTGTGGTTAGGATCATAAAATGTTGCCAAACCAAAATCAGCAATTTTCAGTATTCCTCCATTATCAAGAAGTAAATTCGATCCCTTAATATCCCGGTGCAGCACACCCCTACCATGACAATGCTCAAGCCCAGACAGCAACTGATTCATATAACATTTAACCTGCCATATATAGATCAAGAAAACTCAACAAAAACAGAAAATACATTGAATCACCCAAGATTTTTATATAATTTCATTAATCAAGCAATGCAATTTTAAGCAAACCTGAGGTAGTGTGAACTTGATTGTGGGGCTAGCCGCCAACCCCGCCAAATCATGCTCCATATACTCAAAAACAAGATACAAACTACACGACATCCGCGACGTCACCAAGCCCTCCAATTTAACAATATTGGGGTGATCCAATCTTCGCAATATAAGAATTTCTCTAGCCATAAATTTCACACTCTCAGGCTCTAAATTGTCGAACCGCACCTTCTTTAGCGCAACAATTTTTCCAGTTAATGAGTCTCTAGCTTTGTATACATTACTGTATGTACCTTGCCCAATCTAAATGAAACAAATTTAATGATTGATCATCAAATCTAATCTACAAACCATGAATAGTTCAACTTCATCAATCAAGAAACTAACATATTATCAATCAATCAATCAATCAATCAAAACTTTACCTTGTCAATTTTCTCAAATGAGTCTGCCCTCCTCGGCGTCCACCCCTTAATCGCCTCCCCCGCGACGGCAGACAGCCAGGGCGGCCACCCCGCCGCGACCTGCTCTCCATGAACATTCTTAGGCGGATTACTCAGCCTAGGATTCGGCCTCGCCCTCCTCCGCTCCCCTCGCCTCCTATTCCCCTCCTCCTTCTGCTCCTTCCCATTCCGCGCCTCCCCGCCGCCACCGCCTCCCCTCTCCTTCGCCTCCACAACCTCCCCACCCTTCCCATCCCCACCAACACCATCACCATCACCACCAACCTCAGAATTCACCAAATTTCCCTCCTTTTTGCTCTCTTTCGCCCTCGGTGACGCCGACGCTGCCGAAGCCGCCTCTCTTCCAAACACACACCCCATCACACCCACCACACCAAACCCTCATCTCTCACACATCGTCAAAATTGACTCAAATCAAAACCCTAGAACCCCTCAAATCCAACACTACCACTACCACTACCCACCAATGACCTCCCTCTCCAAACCCTAATTCCCCAAATCATACCTCTCTCGAAAACCCCCAAATCAATCACACACACACACACACACACATACACAATTGAGTGCATACAAAGCTGGGAAACCAAAAAGGAGGGATTTTTATGGACGAACAGTGCCAGATGAAGTGAAAGCGAGTGGCTTTTCTAGCGATTGAGAGAGATCCGCCATTGATGGTGAAGGATCGGAGAGGGGTTTTAGAGAGAGAAACTGAGATTTTCTAGAGAGAGAGGGAGGGGTTTGTTTGACTAGAAGCAAAGCAGAGTAGCAGATCAGGTGGTCTGTTTTTCTTTCAGGGGCGTTTATATATCTGGTTTAGGGGAGTTCGTTGATGTGCTTCGAGATTTGTAATGTAGATCTTGATGTGTATCCAGTGGAGGTAGACTGTGGTTGTGGAGAGTCAGACTGGCACGTGGACAGATAAGTGGAGATGTAGGGCTATCTGGCCAATGAAATAGTGACACGTAGCAAGTAATTTATGGGATGTTAAAACTGATAAAATTTAGCTGACTATATTTGTCGAAAAAATGCTAGAATCTCCCCTTCAATAATGACACCTCAAATGATATTTTTGTGACATGGCGCATATGCTCACGTAAAAATGAGTGTGCATAAATTAGTTTTTGATGCATAACAAGCGTGGTGTGCATCTCGAAGTACATATGATGATTCTCATAAATGTAGACCCTCACACCACGTCACGATCGAGCAGTCATTCGGGGTGTGATTTTAACATTTTCCTTATTTGTTAGATTAAATTGATAAAGATAACATTATTATGTTCACGAGATAATATTTGTTTGATTAAATTGATAATTTAATTTTCTTTTAAGTTTAGTTGGGCAAGTGTCATCTTTATCATTAAAAACTCTTTGATAATATATTGGCAAAGGTTGAAGTGACTAGCTGATTATGGGGTTCCTCAATCATAGATTATTTTAAGTAAGAAAAATTATGTTGGAAGATCTCGCTTTTTAAGGGTCGTGCAGAACATCGATCCAAAATAGTCGAGATAGTTAGTTTCTTATACTAGTACCAGATAAAATCACTAAATAAAAAAAAATCAAAAACTGTTTCAATATTTGGCCTTAAAAGGTTATAAAATTCGTTCTAATTAAATTTATCAGATTAAATTTTTCAATAATTTTCGACATGCAACGATCTCTATAAAAATATAAACCAATCTACTCTACAACTCTTATAATAATAAATAAAGAAAAAGGGGTTAATTAACTAACTCAATATAATATATATATATATATATATAATAATAATAAGGTGAGTCTTAATTACATATATAATTAACTAATAAAGTTTAGGACCTTTGATAATGTTGTTGTATACCTACTTAAGACAATCTAAGACCAAATTAAAAAAATAAAATAAAAATTAAGGAGTTTTTAGTTTTATATGTTGGAGGCTATATATGTGTCCCTCTCACTCCACATAAGAACAAATGTATAGGGTGTAAAAGGCAGGTGAGGAATGGTTGACAAACTATGTATGAGAAAATGACTACACAATTAATATGCCTAAAGAGATACTTCCTCAATAAAAAAATAAAAAAAAAGCCTAAAGAGATAGAGAGAACATTCAGCTTTAATATTCAGTTCATGAGACCACAAAAGGGAAAACTCCAAAATTTGGAGGGTTGTGCTTTGTCAACAAAAGATACACCTGTCCAATGTGGAGAGGTTTTTTTATTTTTATTTTTTGGTGGAAAATGATATACATGTTTTATTTGTCCATTGATGTGATTTTTTTTTTTTTTTTTTTTTGAGTTTGGTCAAACCAAACGTTATATATATTGTAACAATCCTATGATAAGTTCATCCACCTTTTTTTTTAAGTTGATGTTAATCCTAAAAAATATAATATAATCTTTCTAAATTATATCAAAGTTTGGGTTTTGTAATGGTCTCGCAACGTCAACAACAACTCTTAATGTCAAAGAGGCAATGTCACAATGGACGAGGGAAGACGGTAGTAGTAGCGACAAATGCATATTCGACGTAAATGCAACGAAAGTGAAGACGATAGGTGTTGGAGATTTTGGGATAGTCCCACATCGACTACTTGAAAATAAAAATAAGGCTTATAAGTGCGGAGTGGACACTCCATCTTGCTTTGTCATTTTGGACTGAACCTCACTTTCACATTTATAGCCTATACATAAAAATTAGTCACCACACTCTTCTCACTTTGGATTGTGACCTATATTACAAAATTGAACAATAGGATTTGAAAAAAAATTATTAGTGCTAGGCTTTGCGTGAGGACAACGTTAGGGGTGGGTAATTTAGACATATTCCAAATTCAAAGACTTTTTAAAAATAAATGTGCGGTTAACTTATAATAGAGGTTGTTACAACATAAACAGAGTTTTGTAACTTTGTTTAACCGAGCTTTTTTTTTTTTTTTGATACCCACTCGTCTATGCATATTTTTCAGCTTCACTATATTTTTAGTTCAACTATTTCGATAAGGATTAGTCGGTCGATCCAGCCTTATAATTTTAAAAAAGAATTAATGATATACATCAGAGAGCCGTGGTTTTTGTTTCATAGTACCACTGCAACATCACAAATTTTGTGAGCAAATTATATATGGGATGATAGTTTTAAAGATATGTAAAATGCTTTATATTATATATCTATTAAATGTATTGCAAGATATAAAAGGTACAATTAATATTAGTTGGTTGGCATTTATTTTGTTGTTGCATCTTTTTTTTTCTTGGACACAATTATATAGGCTTTATTGACACTATGTGGAACATCAACTCTACACAAGTCGCATACACGTTGATGTTGTCAATGTGCTTCAAAATATGTATTTTGCATGATTCGAGGAAAATCTAACTGCATTGGAGTAGCTCGTGCATGCATGGTTGATTTGCCAATTATGTAGAGAGAACTAATTTATGTTATCTAACAGAATAATTCAAGTTGGGTCCATAATCCAATGATATGTGAAATTGTTCAACTCTTAATTATCAATATCTTGAATTAGGTTCAAAGCTTGACAAATGAAAATAGAACTTCATTATTTTTTTAGAGAAGAAACCAACTTATTCTTAACACCCTTAAAGTAAAATAAAGTTTCATTAATTAATCGCCGATGACTCAATACATCAATAAAAAATGACCAGACATAAAATCAACTACCTTAACATTTAGTTAATTCACTTCGATCAACATATCAAAATAAAGATCAAAAATATATACAGCACTTCCACAATTGGAATAATTGAGTCAAACAAAGATGATGAAGAGAACACAATTAAGCAATTAAAATTATTGGATTGAGGACCAAACCTAGCCTAATTAACAAAATTATTAAAGGGGCCCTCCTTGTTGGTTGAGGGTCACTAGGGTATGCTCCCTTTAGAGAATACAACACTAGTGCTTAACTGGTTGATTTGTTAAAAAAAAGATAGTTGATGAACCAGGACAACCAAACTGTGAGATATAAATAGCTGGAACATAAGTTTTTGGTGAATGGACAAAGATTTGATTGTTATTTTTGAGTGGTTTTCTCTCATGGCCCTGCAAAGCGTGACCCTTGTAATTGAAACAATGTTGAGATTGCTTTTTAATGTGATTTGATTAATTTATAAGGCTTTTCTCTCACGCTAGCATGTAATAATGGCTAAACATAAAAGCCATTATTATGTTGCTGGTCATATTGTTTCATGGTAGTTTTACTTCGGTAGTTGTCAACCTCACGACCTTCTTGTCTTTTTTCAAGTGATGCATAGTCCATCTCACTAAAAATACTTTGCCGGTAGTATTTATTTATTTATTTTATAATTTTAGCGGAGGAACTAAAAATGTGGAGATTGAAATAAAAATATGAGTAGCATCAATTGAAACAAAAACGAAATTATATATTTAAAGACAAGCGCAATTGCCCAATTAGAAAATTAGACAATCAAAATTGACAATATATGATAGAGAGCATTTTAAGGATTATGAAAGTATACATCAAAAGCATTAAATCGAACATAGTAGAAACTTAGGATCTATATAGTCCGTCCCAATTAATCTCTGAGATTGAGTGTTGGTTGGGGTTGTTCGAATTAATCTCTATAACCTTTATTGTGTCATATCGAAATGTGCATGCACAACGCATAATACAACTAGAGAAACCAACCCCACTAAATCCGCACGAAATATTACTTGGAGCATTGGTTAAAAAAATTGATGAAAACTCGATTCAATAGAAACTGAAGATTCGACAAGTTAAGGATACACCAAAACTAACTTGAGACCACTAATTAGAAGAGATTTAAATGATTTGAAAAGCACACCATTAATTGCACTAAATCTAGCGCAATGAAAGAGTTCGATCCATGTAACCAATCCCAACTAATTCGACGTGGAGGCCATGTTGTTGTGTGCCTGCACATCCCAAGAGCCATCCTATAAAATTTATAACAGTCATGAACAGAACATCAGTGTCACAAAATTATGTTTTCATGCCACCATTCCAAGTATACTGTCATTAATTCTAGTCACACAACTCTTCAAGGAAAAATTTAACAAGACCCAGATTTTCTCTAAAATCAGTTCCTTGGAAATACAACAGCATAATCTGGATAAATAAAGTTTGCTTTACTGCAGTTTCTAATAAGAACAGAAAGAAATTTTACAATGACCGAGAAATCGCCAAGATATTCAAAATTTCGTTCGCAAGCTTACCGTTCTTGCAGATATTCAAGTTAATCTTCACTCTTCTTTTCCTTCTTCTTCTTGTCTTTCTTCTTGCTTCGCGTTCCTGCATCGCCATCCTCGACTTCAGCATGTTTCCTCTTCTTTTTCTTTTTTTCCCCGTTTTCTTGCTCGCCATTCTCTTCAACACTTTCTGCTTTAGCTTTCTTTTTCTTTTTCTTCTTCTCTTCCACGCCTTGATCTTCGTCATCATCCATGTTGATCGCTGCAACCTTGTCCTTCTTTTTCTTTTTCTCCTTGTGTTTTCCATTCGCCAAACCAACTTCGTCGGCTGATGGCAAAGCTCCTTCATCATGTTTCCTTTCATTTTCAACCATCTCCTCATCTTCTCGATTGTCCAATGTCTCTGCTGTTTGCTGGAGAACCACATCAGCTGCTGCATTGTAGGTCTACAGACAAAAACAAACACTTAATACCTTCTGGACCAGAAGTGAGAAACCAGTCGAGCATAGACTACCTTTGCAGCGGTTATAAGTGCTCCGGCACCCTTCTTTCGATCCTTGTCGTAGACTTCGATCTTAGGTTTGCCTTTAGTAGATCCCGCCGAGCGACCCAACTCCTTGCCCTCCAAGTTCCTCAGACGGGCTTCGAGCTAATTAAGATATTTTAGATCAATATGGGCATTCAGAACAAATAAACTAACATATAGCAAAGAATGCGAATGGATCTCGCATGTCTGTAATACCTTCAACCGGCTCTCAAGCCCCATGGAATTATCTTGACCATCTCCAAGAGCATCACATCGAATAGCTAATGCAGTCTTAGCCGCAAGAGATCTAGAAATCTTGCCCTTCAGTTTCGGTGCAGCTTGCCCAATCAAAGATGCATGATAGATAAGACCATATTTGGGGGTAGCATGCTTTGTCTTCAAAGCTCGGAAAAGGGCCTTCTCTGCGCCTAGAATCTGAACGGTGCTACCAGGTTGCTTTGCAAGATTCAACAAACTGCCACCGTGGGCAATGAGGCGTGCCCCAACAAGCTCTCCAACAAGAGCAGTAAGATTTGGTGCGACAGTGTTCATTCTGCTTTTCAAGTAGTCGTACAATTGAGCTCGATATTCAGAAAGCGCCAAGACCTGATCGCAAAGCTCTTTGATGTTGAGCAAGTCAAGGTCACTGACTTCGGTTCCCATCGATACCACAGCAGCCTCTTTCAATTCAGTCTCTACCTCTTCAGGCAGAATCTGCGCAACCATCAAGCGTTAAACTAGAGAAAAGGAATTACTATAGTCGTTGAAGTGTACACATTTTCCTCGCTCATAATGATATATAATTAATCGCTGACAATTTATACTCAACAACCAGTTTTGCCAAGAGCACTGGAAAGTTAATATGATAATAATATAACAGTGTTATCATCATCATTTCATCGATGTAGCCTAATTTAGGGAAGAAAAAAAGAAAAGAAAAGTAGAAACCCACCAGATTCGACAAGGACAATTAGCTATTTTTAAAAAGTCATGTAGATTACTGTAGATATCACCTATGATCTACAAGCTCAAACTTGAAGAGCTGGCGAAGTGATTACAACAATAATTTTCAAAGGCTCAGTTCAATAATACTCGAACTTAAATTTGGCTATGTATCTCAAGACTACTAGCAAATATTATTGAATTTAATAGAACTTGTAACATCAAATCATTAATCATGTGAGTCATGAATACTCACGGAAACCAGCAACTTACAAAAAAAAATGTATTTACCTCGGAGAAATCAAGATTTGCAGCATTAGTACGATCACCCATCAGCTTCACTGACTTGGCATATAGGATATTGTCTTGTACAATCTTCGCAAGCTCAGGAAAATGCCAGCCATACCATTCTCGAACCCTCATAGCATATGTGTTGAGCTCTTTGTCTAGATCGTCCAATAAACCAATGGCCTGAATTATCATAGTGTCCACCTAAAGGAGGCAAAGAAAGACTAATCAGAAAAGGAGAAAGTAGACTCTTATACTGAATAAATAAGATAAGGCAAACATATTGGACGGACATTCCATGTCTTATAAAAGAGAAGAGATAAGTTACACAAGAATAATATACAAAAATAAGAACCATAAGTGTACAACAGGAATACACATATTTGATGGGAATCCCATATATTAAGTCTCAATAATCAGGTACTCGGGTTTACCCCAAAAAAACGTCTCGATTATTTCTATACATCATGCACAATGTTGCCAGGTATCTCCCAAAGCCCGCCATACCTAAGGAATATTTCAATGCTTACAATATTTTTAATAGAAGGATGCAGCCTTCATATGAACTAGAACTAACTGCTCATCTAATGTAACCATCACGACTTCATGAGATACACCGCCTAGAATATAAAGAGTAAAGGGTGCATTCAAAAGCCCCAAACAATATATGTGATGTGACATATCGTCTAGGTCCGAGACACCAATCAAGTACAGAAAACTCATTATTTTTCTTTCTTTCCAAGAATAAGCAAATAACATATAGAAAGAAAGAAAGTCTTATGCATCAGTAACTGAAAAAAGAAATGTCATTCACCTTATCTGGGCTGAATTTTAGTTTATATCGAGACAGGCTGTGCGATAATCCTAGGCTCATTGGCGTCAAATCTTGAACAGCTAGCCCAGATATAAGTTCAGTCAGCTGACTTCTCACTCCCCTCATCAGCTCCATGATGGCATTGTCGTGCCTACATTCTATTTTCTGTGTATTAAGAAAATAATTACATAAATCAGAAAATATATTTCATAAAAATAAACTTAAATAGCAAGTAATAGAACATGCCAATTTTTCTTTTATTGCATTCCCGAGCTTCGAATCAGCCACACCAAGTGTCTCTCCATCACAGTGAGCACGCAAGAATTTTCGAAGACCTTTGCTCGGTTTGCTATCAATCAACAAAGTCGCCGCAGACAACGCTTCCGATGTGTTCTCAAACTTGGTAAAAGCTTTCAGCTTCACTACCTATTGTAAATCACACCCATATAAACCAACACGTTTAGATCATTCGCCCCAAGAAAGATCGGATCGATAAAAATCAAAATGCACTAAAAAATGCCAACTTGCCTTTCTAGCCAATTCAGTTGTCGAAAACTCCTTCCACAAATCCTATAACACCAAATTCATAACATTGTCAACACCACATAAAAATCACAAAGACATGATCACTGAAACAATCAATTACCTCAACTTTAGAGAGCTTCCCCTCATCCAGTACTTTAAACAGCGCGAAACCCGCCGGGGTTTCGAACAACACCAACATTTTTCAAGCCCCAACAATCACACCTAACCACAATGCAACAAGTACAACCCAACAAGGCAACAATCACTAATCAAGAAGAGATGCAAAGCACAATGACTTCAAATTGATTACCCAGAAAGCCCATCAAAGCAAACACTAAAACAAAGACTACCCACATCAAATCAAGTAGTGAAATTAGGGTTTGCGAGGTTTCAGCGTTGTGAATCAAAAGAACATCAATTGGAGCATAACAAGCAACATCTAAAACTGCAGAGAATCACTAATCAAGAATGGATGCAAAGCACAATAACTTCAAATTGATTACCTAGAAAGCCAATCAAATCAAACACCAAAACAAAGACTACCCAGATCAAATCAAGTTGTGAAATTAGGGTTTGTGCGGTTTCAGTGTTGTGAATCAAAACAACACCAATTGGTGCATAAAAATCAACATCTGAAGATCAGAGAGAGAGAACAAGCTTACAAATTTAGGGTTTCTGTGACTTCGAATGCTGAAACCGAGCGAAAGAGAGAGAGAGCGAGGGTTTTATGTTGACGAGAGAGTTACAGAGTTTTAGGGTTTAAGAGGAATGTGGATGGGTCGGGGCGGGTAGGTCTTACCCATGACCCGACCCAACCAGCATATGAGTATCTTACCAATTATTATTATTATTATTATTATTATTATTATTATTATTATTATTATTATTATTGTAAGATGTAATGCGTTTGAATCGCAGGGGCGCAAGTTGTTTCTTTCTTATAAAAAAATCCAATCTTTTTTTTTTATTTTTTTTAGGGAATGTACATGTGTATAATCCATTGAATAGCAGGTAACTACGAATATTTATACATGTTATTAATTTAAAAAATAAAAATATTTAGAATTTTAAGTTTTTACAAAGAAAATAAAAATAAATAACATTTAGACTCATCAGACGTACAAAATTGAAATAATATTTAAATCTAAATAATTTAAACAATTGTATTCACAAAAAAAATTATTAAACTTTGATTAGAAAACACAACTAATAAAGATGTTTTTTTATTGAATATTATGAAAAAAAAGGTTAAAGGAACAAAAATTATTCTAAAAAATTGAAATAAAATATATTTAATTCATTTTTATGTTAAAAAACTAGTACAAAATAATCACTACAAACCAGAATTGCACCATATTAATCTTTTACTGTAATTTGTTTTCAAAAAAGCAAATGTAATCTCACTCACGCTATTAAAATATATACCGTATGTCACATTTACTCAATTATTACTTGCCCTTTTACTTATCAACCACTACAAAAGAAAAATATAAATTTTTTAATTACTTTAAAAAAAAATATGTATTAAGACATTAAACGAACTTTGTTGAAATATTATGTTATTAAGATGAATCTATATATACTTGGGGCATTAATACGTTATTAATCTTACAAATTCAAATAAAATGATCTAATCAAATATATAAAAATAAGAATCATATCATTTTATGTTAAATTTATTTATAATAAAAATAACATTACTTATGTATTTATTATTTAATAAGTTTTGATGACATATTTATAAACATCATTGTTCGATGTTGTAGAAATGTTTTTATTTTTTAGTTAACATTTAAAATATATTTAATGTACTTAATAATCATTTCTTTTATATTTGCTCTTTTTAAATTTAATTATATAAGTGTTGTTTTGTTGTGTTACTATTATTATTTTTTACTCGGTAAATCTAATATTTGTTTAAAAATATTTTATTATATGGTTTAAACTTTATATAGTTGAAACTTAAAATGTTCATTAAAAGTTAAAAAAAATGAGAAACATAAGTCGTATTTTTCTTGCAACAACTCCCTTTGTGCAGGATGAAATCTAAGGTGGTTTTTGTACTCTATTCTTGTTGAATCTATAATTAAAATGAGGGCATCTCCAACCCATAAACTTTAAAATATAGTTTTTCTAACACTATTCACCTCTAATTTGGAGTAAACAGTGACACTAACACTATTCACGTCTCCAACCCATCAACACTATATTTAACACTATTATACTTTTTATCATTATTTTAGTCAATTTATTTTTTTCTTATACACAAAAATATAAAAATAATATAAAAAAGGATAAGGAAAGAATAAAAAAGAATAAAAAAGAATAAAAAATTTGATGAATAATATTAACATGTTGCAACAAATGGTGTGGCACTGTTGCTCCAACGCCATCCCTCTGTACACCAACCAGCGCCAAAATGGCGCTGGTTGGAGTCGCAATAGATACATAACAAACTCAATTGTACATGTATCATGATTCATGTTTGTATATTAATTTACAAAACTTTTTTGGTACACATGTATCAGTTGCCAAAAGGCAAGTTTCGAGAGGTCATGAGTTCGACTCCCATTTTATCAGCCATCCCCATAGCGCAAGGTCCATCAGCTACTGAGATTTGAACTGAAGTACCTCATGAATGGCGCCAAGGTGAAGCACCACAAGAACCTCTTCCTTCTTCTCTAACACTAGCTAGGTAGCCCAGAGAGACCCTCTGATTCGCGCAAGCGGAATCCATGCACCCACCTATATATATGGCAGCTTTGAAGCGCTCCCAAGACGAGATCGACCGGCCTGTCGAAAGTTAGGAGGAAACATGAGATATATAAGATTTCAGTGAGCAAGAGAAATGATGATCATCAATGATCAGTGCAAAGAGAAGCCAAAATAAATGTCTAAAAATTTCAACACTAATTAGTCTGCATGGATCCTTCAAGATAGGCAGAAGTCCCTCATACAAACCTTCTTTCCACACAGTTTTCTTATTTACAATGGCAATTCAACTCATGAAGCCCCTCGAAAAAAGTAGCTTTTCAACCGAACTTCAATTCAATCCGAGTTTATAATTATTTCAAACAAATGGATGATGCACACAGCTAATGTTCTTTCTCCTTCCCGAAGGACGAATTATTCACATCGGTCAGTGCGAAGTATTCCTCGAGAACTGAAAATACCCATTAGTCTGTGGTATCATAAATTGATAATGAAGGTTTCCCAAACAAGAATTATGAATGCTAAGTTGTCAATTCAAATTCAAATTTCATAGCGGGCACGAGAGCAAGTAATGCATGGCGAATCAAGTTAAGTAACACACTTTTTTTCGAAGGAAACAGAAACATCACTACATACCAAGAAATAGACCAAGGGCTTATAAATGAAAGAACAACATCTATGTCGCAACATGAAATGAAATTTACAGACCACAGATTATGAGCCAGTTTTAATGTAGCTCACACACAAAGCGAAGGAACCAATAATCCGGGCTTCATGAAGGTAAAAGTAACATGCAAAATACCCTCCAATACGATTCCTAAACCAAAAAGGTTGCGCCGTTACGGAAAGAAAGTCCGAAATCATAAATTAGGCTGGTAAAACCCTGAACATTAATGTTTCTCAAAAGAAAAAAATGCAAAATGAATCACTCATCCTTAAGCCAGTTATAAAGAGCAAGTTACCACCCATAGAGATTACCTTTCTAATTATTGGAACATGTTAACACATTATTCTGGTCCAAAAAAGAAACTGAATTACATGTAGCAAATTCAATTGGAAGCCACAAAAAACAAAGTAGCTGCTTCAGCTTTAATCACATGATTATTTCGATATAGTTAACTTTCGCCTGAACACATTCATATATTCCTTTGAGATAGTATCAACAAAAATGTGTTTCTGCCGTATGCAGAAACTATGCAAACAATTTGCGAAACAGATAATTACTTCATCAATTAGAAGGCTGAACAAGAATAAGAAATATATAGCTATTTGAACTGTCGGAAAAAGACGGAGCACACATGCAAGAAACGTAATAAACATTCACCAGCGAACTACAGATATTAAAAGATTCAGGAAAAGATACAAGTTCAACCATCAAAAGCATATAAAATGGGTATACAATTCGAAATCCCCAGAATTACCTTGGTCAGTAGTAGTGTATGGCAGGAGAAACCCATTCTTGTTTCCTATAATCAGAATCGCTGCGCGTTAGAAACAAAACACGCCAAGCTATTCCAAAACCAAATGTCCTCACTACACTCACCAACACGTAGCCTCCCAATTATTCTCGTGCTCGCAATAGAGGTTTTAACTACTGGGATAACATCGGCAAGCTCAGCTTCAAATGTACTGCAAACGCCCGGAAACAACTTAAAATGAAACTTAAAGAAAATCACGACAGTAGGCATTAGGGAGCTTTGAAAACACCCCAATATCACTAGAACTCTCAAACTGAAGGCCTTTTTTTTTGGGTAAGCGACTAAAGGCCTTTACAGCATCCAATAAGTTAATGAAACAAGAAACATATGCAAACCCAATTCTCTTTACGGGGATAAACGCAATTACGCTCAATTGGGTATCTATCTAACATGAATTTGAGATTGAACAAACGGAAAAAAAGAAAAAAAAAAAAAAAAAAAAAAAAGGGTCAATCAACAGCAATAGATGAAATTCAAACCAATGACAACTATTTCAAAGACTTACTATTAGCCATGAGTGGACAATGATATTATTCCTTGCGAAACCTGCATCATAAATAGAGCTAATTTCATAACAGAATAAAAAATCAAGCAAAATAACGTCTTTTCAAATCAATAAGATTAATTAACAAGATTTGAGATACACTAATTGAAGGATTCTTCATATGCGATTGTGAATAAAGGGATTGAAAGAGAAGAAAGCAAAGAGTACCCTCTGACGATTCTTCAAATGGATTGAACTGCCTGGTGGTTTCCATTGAAATTCGTCACTCTCCTAGTGATATGGAATAGAAAATTGCGATTTGTTCTAACCAAGAAACAAGTGAAAAAGGGCCTTGTCACCAGTAATCACCACAAGAGCAGTCCCCATCAACAAAGTGATGGAACCTATTTGCATCTCTAACAATAATTTCTCTCCTAGCTATCTTTGAAATATACTTAGTAACAGTGTGGCAGTCATCACAAACCCTGAGATTCTTTGTGATCCTAATCAAGCTTCCAGAAGGTGTACTAATAAGCCCAAAAGCAATAGCCAACCTCTCACTATGTCCCCATAGCAACTTTACCTTCATCTCCTCATCCACATTGCGCAACACGCAACTCGTGTCCGCAACGTAACCAGACGCCTCAATCTCCATTCTCAAATTCTCTAAGGCATGCGAAATTCTCACCCAAGATGGGTGCGAATTGTCTCCGGCGAAGAAAGTGTGCAGTCTGTTCTCCACTTCTATCAAGCTATACCCTGGTGTTTTCTTTAGGCCTCTTTGTTTCATGATACCTCTTATGTAGTACATTTCTTTCCATTTTCCTCCTTTGGCATAGATATTCGACAGTACTACATAAATTCCAGGATTCATGTTGTCTAGATTGAGTAGTTTGTCTGCAGTTTTGATTCCCAAATCTATGTTCTTGTTTCTCATGCATCCACTAAGTAGAGCTTCGAGGACTTCACTTCCTGGCTCGAATGGCATTTGTTTGATAACTCTGTCAGCCTCTTCGAGTCGCCCGGCTCGACCGAGAAGATCGACTAGACAAGCGTAGTGTTTCTCGTTGGGTGTTATACCATGTTCTTCACTCATTTTGTGAAATAAATGTATCCCTTCTTCGACAAGCCCCGAGTGGCTACAAGCCGACAGAAGAGAAACAAATGTAGCTTGGTTTGGGTTAGCTCCTGCATCCTTCATCCTATCGTAGATAGAAACAGCTTTAAGCCCATGACCATGAATCCCATAGCTAGTAATCATGGAATTCCATAGAACTACATCGCCCGTCACTGATCCGCTGTCGAATAATTTCTCGGCGGAGTCTATCTTTCCACATTTAGCATACATGTCGGTAAGAGCAGTTGCAATGATTTCGTTCGACTCAAAATTGTTTCGAATCAGATAGGCATGAATACTTCTTCCCTTCTTTAGGGAGCCCATGTGGGCACATGCATGAACTAAGCTAACTAGAGTCACTGCATTTGCAGTTACTCCTTCCTCTCGCATTCGTCCGAATAATTCGAGTGCCTCCGCTGCGTGCCCGTTTTGTGCTAATCCAATCAACATTGCTGACCATGAGATGACATTCCTCTCCTTCATTAGATTGAAAACAACACTTGCCTGTTTTAAAGCATTGGATTTAATATACAAGTCAACAATTGCAGTTGCAACAACTACATTTGATTCAAGTCCTCTTCTCAGAACACAACCATGGAGAACCTTGCCCTTGCCCAAACTACATATCTGACCACATCCCTGAAGAAGACTAGCTGCTGTCGCCGAATCAAACCCGTTGCCACTCGAAACTAATCCAGGAAGCAAGTTAAACGCTTCGGAAACCAAACCGTTGCGTATATATGCTGAGATCATTGCATTCCATGTAACCAAATTCTTCATGGGTGAATGATCAAAGACCAGCCTAGCGCTTCCAGTATCGCCCAGTTTACCATACATGTCGATCAATGCCGTGGCAACCAGAACATCACCAACCATTCCCATTGCATTGACATATCCATGAATGCACCTTCCGAGCTCCACCCGCCCGGTTCCTTCACATGCTTGAATCAAGCTCACCATAGTAACAGGAGTTGGTCTAATTCCTAAACTACACATCTTGAGAAACAAATCAAATGCCACATCAAATCTACCAACCTGCACATATCCCCCCATCATAGAATTCCAACAAACAATGTCTCTACAAACCAACCCGTCGAACAATCTCCTCGCTTCATCAACACAACCAAATTTCACCAAAAAGGTTATCGCGGAACTTCCAAAATACTGATCACTCCCTAGTCCACTACCCTCACCATCTCTCATTACTTCCTTCCCCGCTTCGAAATCCATCAAACTCGCGCAAGCCTTGATCGCGAATGTACGCGTAGAACTATCAGTCTCAAAGCCACTAGACTTCATCATCTTATACAATTCAATGCTCTCCTTGCACCTCTCATTTCTAACATACCCACCAATCATGGCATTCCATAGAAATGTTCTTGGTTCAGGAATTTGATCAAACACATTGCGGGCGGCGCCTACGCTACCCAAGTTCCCATATATCTTAACAAGTTTAGTAGCCACAAATCCATCCAAGGACAGACCCAATACAACAATGTGGGCATGTATGGATTGCACTGACTTAACACTTGTGGAGAAGTCTTGCAAGAGAGAGAGCAGTTTGTGCACAATTGGTGGGGATTGCCTGAACTGGGCATCCTTTTCAAAGGCCAATGTGGATGCGTTCCTAATTGTAGAAGAGATTGCAATGAAGGGTGTCTTTGAAATTGAAGAGACTCGTGAAAGACGCAGAGATGAGAAGATGCAAGACATGAAGTGTGGAAACAGAGCAAAACAGAGGTCCACTTGGAGGGAATTAAGAGCACCCAAGAAAATACATTAAGGGTAAGTCAGCTAGAGAGCTCCGCAACCTTGCGACAAAATTTACTACTTTGAAATCATCTAGAATTAACCCCCATCAATACTTGGTAAAAATTTAACATATGAGGATATCCATGCAAGCACGATTATTCCCACGAAATCATGTTGCAATGGACCTACACATATCTAAGTGGCACAAACAATTTTGAAAGCAAGCTTATTGTTGAACTAGCTCGTCCAAGTTGATACAGTGGTAAATTAGTTACGAGAAATGTGCTTAATGACTTAGAAATCATAGAACTGAATCCTAACATCACAAACTCCAAATTTTTTGATTTCTTTTAGGTCAATTGAAGCGCCCAAATAGCTCTTATAGGAATAATTGAAGTCTAATTGGGGAAGAGTCGAAAAAAAAAAAAAACTCAAATGCCTATAATTATCAAAAAACAAATAAAATAAAAATCACCTCAAATTAGCCCCACAAAATCTCTCCGTGGACTCTTGAATCATAATTCATAGATTATAAAGCCAAACTTGATGTAAAATTCCAGTTTCTTGTTGAATATATAACTTAGATGAGAGAGGGTATATACCATATATAGTTGTATTTACATACATTGAACACTCAAATACACAAGTAGCTATTAACTTATTACACACAGTGAATGTACACATGTATGGATATATATACAGCACTTTTTTAGTTTACATACATACACATTTTCACACATATTTTCACATATATTTTCACATATATATACACAAGTAGCACAGATGGGTTTTACTTCATCAGTCATCCCCATAGGGTGCAAGGTCCATCAGCTACTGAGATTTGAACGCGCAGTACCTCATGAATAGTACCCCGGTGAAGCACCCCGAGAACCTCCTCCTCCTTGTCCAATACCAGGTCGCCCAAAGAGACCCTCCGACAACGGGATTCATCGCGCAACCGGAATCCATAGAACCACCTGCCCAACTTCCACCACCTTACGCATACTAACCGTTCAGATATATGACAACTTTGAAGCGCTTCCAAAACAAGATTGGCCTGCCAAAAAAGGAGAAAACCTGAGATGTAAAAGTTGTTCATTCATCTTATCAAAATCCCAAAAACCCCGAAAACGGGGGAAGTCATTGAAGCTATCATCAATTATAAGTGCAATATGAAGCCAATGATGAGGGAAAAAATGTGAAGGAAGTTTGTCAAGAGCTGAAACTAGCCATTAGTGAATTCTACAAAATCGACTAAATGGATGCAAGGATGCCACAATTAACATTGAAATTCCCTTCCGACGATTTCAAAACACAAGAACTATGAACAAGATTTAGAGGTCGTTATAGAAGAATAAAACACCAAATCTGCAATGTAAAACATTGTCAAGCTTCATCTATCAAAAGTCTAACGCGGTTTCCAGTACAAAGCTACCCAAAATGATAATTGATAACAGGCACATGAGCATGTAAGAAAAGAGTAATTACCGGCACTCCCAACAAAAATATGGAGTAATGCACGCCAACCAAGTTAAGCAACACGTTTTCCTTCGAAGCAAACAGAAGCATCACCACATCCTTGAATCCTAGTCCCCTCGTATACAGCTGTTCAATTAATCGAAGGTAATCCCCAACCTCAAGTGACTCAGTTGGGGAGTTTCGTTTCACAAACTTAGCCACAACATTAGCTCCATCAGCCATCTCCTTATGCCTCTTAATGTAAAAACTCCTCCATCCCTACAAGATACAAAACCAATAGTACCAAAATTGACACCTCTCTCATAATAGAAACAATCAACCAAAAACATTAGCCTTATAACATAAAACATCAATAAGGTGAAAAAAAAAGTAGCACATTTCTTGCTTTTCGGCTCCTTTTTTTTTTTTTTTTAATCTTCATAACTACAAAACGACGACTATAATTTCAATTGCGACTTCAAATGTGAGAAGATTTACACAATTTCCGTACTGTTTAGAATTATTATTTTTGGTTTCCCGCGTGGTATCTGGCACCAACTGGCACCAACCACAAGGACTAATCTGCTTCTAGGCATTGTCGGGCTCCATAAAGGGGCAGCTCTCCCAACCCAATTTTGCCCATCTACCTCACTTAAAGGGAACCGAGTCCTAATTAAGACAAACAAGACACAATTAAGACAAACAAGACTCAATTTTGCCCATCTACCTCACTTAAATCTTGCCCTAAGTAAGACACAATTAAGACAAACAAGACTCAATTTTTCAAAACACAAAACATTCAAAACAAGACAATCAAAAAAACCATTGATTCCCCATTAGGGCTTCGTTCCCAACATTACCAAATGAGATTCCTTTAAGAAAACTGATGAACAACGGAATCGAAAAACATCATTAGGCGCCAAGGAATTGAAAAACCTCATTAAAAATGTTCAAAATCATGCCCTAATTAACATGCAATCAACATAAAACAAGACTCAATTTCTCAAAATACAAAACATTCAAGAAAAGACAATCAAACAAACCAATGATTCCCAATATGGATTAAGCTTCGAACATTACCAAATGAGATTCCTTTAAGAAAACTGATGAACAGAATTGAAAAACCTCATTAGAAATGTTCAAAATCCTGCTCTAATTAACATGCAATCAACATAAAACAAGACTCGATTTCTCAAAACACAAAACACTCAAAACAATACAATCAGACAAACCATTGATTCCCAATAAGGGTTTCGTTCCCAACATTCCGAAAAGAGATTCCTTTACGAAAACAGAGAAACAAAAGAATCCAAAAACCTCAACAGAAGATCGTTCAGAGAAATCCAACGACGGCCATCTCTCCCGGCAGAGGTCTTCCCACAGCCAATCCGACGAGCACAGTTCGCGCCAGAATCGGCAGCAACCGCTCAACGCGCAGACGTCCCGAATCTGTGAAGAACACAAAGAAGAATCAGAGAGAGAATGAAAGGGGAATTAGGGTTTGTGGAGAAGATGAAGAGAAATTAGGGTTTGTGAATTGGGGGGGACCTCGAGATTGGAGACGATCTTGATCGCGAGGTCGTCAGGGATTGAGGAGGTCTGGTTCTTCATCACATTTTCATAGACTCTCTTTCTTGCTCTTATCTCTCTGTGTTCTTTAGGGAATATATATATATATTATATTTATTTTAAAAAAGACTTTTTAAAAAAATATAATTTTTTTTTTAAAGTTCCAAGATCAAGTATGTTGTTTATATCAAAGTAAAGAAAATGAGGGGAGTATTGATAGTGTGTGGATTGTTAAGGACGGAGGCACAAAGACATTAAAAAGTTGGAAATCGTTACTGATTTCGTAATATTGTTAAGTGTTGTCGGTTCAAATCGTGTTGTTGAGAGAAGTTTTATGGTTGTGAGTTGAAGATACCGATTAGTAAACTTCTCATGTAAAATTATATTGTTATTGAAATGTGACCCGCGCAACAATATATAATGTACTTTTAGTTGAAGAAAAATTTATAATTTTCATGGTATGTTTATTGGAGAGGGATTGGTTTTTATGAGATTGTAGTGAAATAAGAAATTCTAAAATCTTATTTTTTTAATCACAAATTTTTGGATTAGAATAATCAAGAAATATAACAAAACGTTGGATCGAGTTAGAGTAAACGCTCCTTACTGAGAAAATCTCTTAATACAATTTTCTCTGTTGCAATTAGTTTTCCTTTTTCTATGTTGGGTATAGTATGAATCATTCTTATATGTTTTTTTTTTTTTTTTTTTTTTTTTTTTTTTTTTCTTTAAGAAAACCTAGTATACATATATATGGCCTCTATTTACTCCCTCCGTTCCATATTATCTGTTACGTTGATTTTTTTTTCTTGTTCTACAATATGTGTCACATTAGGAAATCAATGGTGCATTTATGGTCTTTTTTTTCTTAAAGTTGTCATTAATGTCAATTGAGGGTTCCTCATTAATTTCTAAAGCAAAAACTTATGAAAAGTAGGCTATTAATGAGTGGTAATTTAATTTCAATGTCTATCTTTTAAAGGTTTTCAATAATCACCTTAATTCTTATGCATGTTGCCCAAATGTGACAGATAATATAAAACGGATGGAGTATTAATTAAGATTTATATAGAACATATATTTTACCAAAATTATCAAAACTAATGTATCAAGATCATAATGTTCCTAGAATGTCAGGTCAAGTTGAAAGCAACAAAATTCTTGTAAGATAAGGTTTGGGATAAACATGACAAGGAATCGTGGGAAGATTGGATGGCTGAAAAAAAAATAATATTATCATTCAAAACATGTCTTTCAATCAATTCTAGTTCATATATTTTATAAATAAATCTACGCAATGTTTGGTGGATTTTCAACTTCCATTTCATTGATCGATTACACAACAATGTTTTTGAAATGGAAAATATAAATGAAGCTTTTATAGGAGTACTACTAATTGTAACAAAAAAACAGACTACTATTAAAACTACATACATTTTCTTTATATGAAAAATCAATTTTTACCACTCAAACTTACACACATGATGTGGAATTACACGTTCACACCACACCACACCACACGCTCCGACAATAAAGGGCGACTGAACAAGTATGCGTCGTACCTGCGTGTCCTACCTGAGGCACCAAAGCATTTTCCATTCAAAAAGCGCACCAACTCAATTGCACAAAATCAGGTGCATTTTGTGTATAATACATCTAAATAATATACAAACAACAATCTCAAAAGAAAATCAAAGAGAAGTCTCATCAAACCAAAACATTTCCATGTTTCAAGTCACATAAAAGCTCTTCATACTGATAAAAATCTTGGAGCAAAACAACTCACTATTAGCAAATAAAACTTAAAACAGTTTGAACATCAACCATTAAGAACCATCAAGGCGAATTTCGAGCTCGCCTCACCAGCACATCTATAAGTTAACAGCAATAGGAAATATCAACAATTTTTTACTGGGACTATAAGCACTTGAAATGTGTTCATCAGCAGTTCTATAATGAGAGGTGTCAAGGGAAATGCCTGCTTCATGAGGGCTCAGACGTAGCTGTCGATCAAAGATTTCCTCATCTCGTCGACAATGGCAGTAGGCTGTGCTTCCCTCAACTTGAAGACGCTTTCAATGACGGAGAGCTCAGTAGCTGTGGTGTCCGATCCACAGAAAGCTGTCCAGTCATTCACAGTAAGACCTGCTGCTATGACTTCACTGCCTCGGTTGACAGTGCCGGCGACTAAAGGCACCTGAAGAAGTGTGGATAGCTCATCCAAGTCTTCGACGGAGGTATGGGGGTGAACCTGTTGCAGAACAAACATTGATGTTGTTATGAAACAAATATTTAAATTCAATGCCTCAGGCTTTTTTCCTTTTTCCCTTACCAGTCCACCTCGATTGGAGAAGGCACAGTAACTGCCGACTAGAATGTTTCCAGCAACAGTTTGCCTGAATACTTCCACTCCAAGAACATCTGCAATCAACTCCTCAGTTTCCTGATAA